>BSBN01001389.1:0-600000 GCA_027924645.1 Cunninghamia lanceolata
CATCAAACCCATAGTATAGGGAGATTATTGCTTAATCGACTTTAAATAGCCTTCGCTAGCTCAGAACACATTCACACTCTTCACTATCAGTGAGACATGAATACTGTCGACATACTCGAAAACTCTTCCACTGATCTCACATCTCTCCCTGACAATTCAACATAATTCTTTGTCTTCGGCGAGACTACATACCATCGGTGAGCTTGAGAACTACTCCGCTGATACATTCTGATCACTCTGATGACCCTTCAAACCACCACCATCAGTGTAACTTAGACCATCGGTGAGCACTTTGTTTATCCTCCCAAAATACTGATACACATTCTTGTATATGCTTTTCTTGACTTGCTATAGCTGGTGGGCTAAAGTATCCTTACCCATTACAACGGGTCACCGTTTGTATCCAACAAAAGATACATTCTCAACATACATTCATTTCACCGTTACGGCCAGTCACCTTTTGTATCCAACAAAAGATATATTCACAATATACATCCTCAACATATATTTGAGATATGCATTCTCAAGATACATTCTTGAGATACATTCTTAACATGCTTTTGAGATATACATTTGTAATGTACATTTGGTGAAACGATACGAAACTTACGCCAATGACAACCTCTACGTCTTTGTAACTAAACAACTCACACAGAAACAACAAAAACTCAACAGAATGAAAAATGATCTACTCCTAAGGAAGTCATTCCACTAATTTCGAAGAAATCTCAACTAGTGGAATGCTTCCAATCTACATCTCTACAATTAACCCAAACAAAAATTTCTTTATTGCTTCCTCTCAGAAATAATATACATACATGAATCTTCTCTCTGTCTTTCTCTCCCTCTCTCTGTGTCTCTTTAACGAACACAGACTTACTATAAAGACTCTCATATCAGAAGTTACATAATGTGGAAGGTGAATACCTTTGTCATTCAGTTACATCCATTCAAATTGGTTACAATCATTAATGACATGTATACAGACTTAACTTATATCGCTACTCGACCAACTATGATTCAATATGGTGCCAAGGCCTTACAAATGTGAAAAGACACTTAGACAAAATAGAGTATGGATCCTCAGTGTCTCAGGGTACTCCTGCACCATACAACCAACCAACAAAGATTTCTAAGTCCCTTGGAAATGTATCTGCAAAACAAATCAGTTTTCATCTCCATCTTTGTTTGTCCTAGTCTTTATCTTTCACTCTGCCTCTTCAGCTCCAGGCTTCAAATCTTCACATAAATGGAATAGTGACCAACCAACCAACAATGGCAAAATACCATCAACATTTCAGAGTACCTTCAGGCTCCTTCTACTCCTAGCAATGGAGTACTCTCAAACTGATCAAAACTGCAACGACTACCACACAATGCTCAATCAGATGTCCATCCTACACACTACTACAGACCCATTCCTCTCGTCCAATAGTAGATACTGGAGATGCACTACCACTCTCTCCCTCAGTGGCCTCACTCTGCACCCTCTTCTAGCCAAACCTCTATTGGTGAATGGTCTTGACATACCTCAACATCGTCTGCCCACAAGAATCCTATTCCTTCTCGCAACTAGATGGCACGAACATCTACAACAATCTAGAAACTACTATTATCTTGCAAAATACCTTCCATGATTTCTATTTTCAAAATGGTCACCAACCAAACATTT
Organism: Cunninghamia lanceolata; assembly: GCA_027924645.1. Classification (NCBI taxonomy): domain Eukaryota; kingdom Viridiplantae; phylum Streptophyta; class Pinopsida; order Cupressales; family Cupressaceae; genus Cunninghamia; species Cunninghamia lanceolata. The sequence goes on from BSBN01001389.1 coordinate 1,673, forward strand.
TACTTCAACTCTTCGCCTGCCTTCTCAGTGACAGAAATCAATACACAACACCTAGACCTTTCGCTAGCTCTGATACCAATTTGATACAGAGCGCATAGTGGAAACACTTAAAACTAGGGTTGAATACCCATCAAACCCATAGTATAGGGAGATTATTGCTTAATCAGATTTAAATACCTTCGCTAGGTCAGAACACATTCACACTCTTCACTATCGGTGAGACATGAATACTGTCGGCATACTCAAAAACTCTTCCACCAATCTCACATCTCTCCCTGACAATTCAACATAATGCTTTGTCTTCGGTGAGACTACATACCATCGGCGAGCTTCAGAACTACTCCGCCAATACATTCTGATCACTCCAATGACCCTTCGAACCACCACCGTCCCTGTGACTTAGACCATCAGCGAGCACTTTGTTTATCCTCCCGAAATAATGATACACATTCTTATATATGCTTTGCTTGACTTGCTATAACTAGTGGGCTAAAGTATCCTTATCCATTACAACTGGTCACCGTTTGTATCTAACGAAAGATACATTCTCAACATACATTCATTTCACTGTTATGGCCGGTCACCTTTTATATCCGATGAAAGATACATTCACAATATACATCCTAAACATACATTTGTGATATGCATTCTCAATATACATTCTCGAGATACATTCTCAAGAAACATTCTTAACATTCTTTTGTGATATACATTTGTAATGTACATTCGACGAAATGATACAAAACTTACGCTGATGACAACCTCTACGTCTTTGCAACCGAACAACTCACACAGAAACAACAAAAACTCAATAGAATGAAAAATGATCTACTCCTAAGGAAGTCATTCCACTGATTTCAAAGAAATCTCAACCAGTGGAATGCTTCGATCTACATCTCTGTAGTTAACCCAAATAAAAATTTCTTTATTACTTAATCTCAGAAATAATATACATACATCAATCTTCTGCCTATCTTTCTCTCCCTCTCTCTGTGTCTCTTTAATGAACACAGACTGACTATAGAGACTATCATATCGGCAGTTACATAATGTGGAAGGTGAATCACCCTACAACCACCTCTGCCATTCGGTTACATCCATTTGAATTGGTTACAATCGTTAATGACACATATACAGACTTAACTTATATCGCTACTTAGCCAACTATGATTCAATATGGCGCCAAGGCCTTACAAATGTGAAAAGACACTTAGACAAAATAGAGTATGGATCCTCAGTGTCTCGGGGTGCTCTTGCACCACATCATGAGGAAGGGGTATGTGAATTAGGATACCATGTCCCTCCACATATCAGTCAGATAGAAAACTTTAGGGCATCTGTGGCACCTTTTGACACAATTAGATAGATCAGGAATTCCTCCACCTTTATCTGCCACATTTATCTAGTACTTTGAGGGTGTGGAGCATAGTCTTGGCTACTGAACTTGAAGGGTTGCTTCAAACTCAAACTTTATGAAAGCAATCTCAAGGCAAGGTTGGCCATTCACATACTTGGAGGAGCTACATCCGCTTGGTGGCGTCAGGAGGAAATGAAGTGTTTTTATTGTAGTAGACACTTTGACTTGGGAAACCTTCATGGAATGGTTCAAGAAAAGGTATATTTTAGAATACTTTAGGTAGAAGAAGATACATGACTTCCATGACCTTCAGCAGAGGGGACTCATAATAGCACAGTATGAAAACAAGTTTCAGGAATTACTTTCGTATATAGACTACATTTAGGAAGAAAAGTTAATGGCCAATCGATTGTTTAGAGGACTTAACCATGGGATAGCTGGACCAGTATTCCTGGCAGAGCCGAGGACCCTATATGATGTAGTAGAGAAGACCTTAATTGCAAAGGATAAATTATTCTTCCTAGAAACTAGGGGAATCTTGAGCATTTCAAAAACCATGATCAACCCCAATAGAACTGAAACTTTTCTAGACCACCCATGCCTCAAAGAGGTGTATTTAGAAACAATGCACATCCACCAAGACCCCCCTTGATAGTACTAGCACCAGAAACAATAGGGTCAGAAACCTAGGAATAATCAAGGGGCACCTTCTAACGACTTGATAGTCACAACCTCATCATAGAGACCAGAGACCACACACATAGAATGTGGGACCAACCCATTCATAGCAAACTTTTAGTAGTCTGGCTAGTTCTAGTAGACTATCTTTTCAGTAGTAGACTTAGGCACCTCCTAGAGGTCCTTGTTACACTTGTGGTGGCATTCGACATATTGCTCAGGATTTCCCTCAAAATTTCTCGTCAGTAGGAGGTCAGCAACCAGCTTATTCTGAGCCTACAGTTGGGGATGTGGTAAGTCCCACATGGTTTTTGCAGCAGTCAATAAGCTAGGCAGATCATCAAGCTACAATCATAGAGCCTCAAGGTAAATTTGGTAATGTTTCAGTATCTATACCTTTTTATTCTGGAGCTACAAATTCATTCGTATCCCCTCCTTTAGTGAATCGATGTAGGTTGGAGGCAACTAGGTAGGAAGTGGATTGGGATGTAGAATTAGCCACAAAAGCCAAAATATCGATTAGCTCTTGGTAATTGATTGTCAACTAGAACTTGGGGTTTTCACTACTTCAATGGACCTTTGAGTTCTTCCCTTAGGGTCAATGATGTAGTGCTAGGCATGGATTGGATAAATGCATGTAAAGATATGTTATATATCCAAAATAAGGTAATGGAGTGTCTTGATAGTGTGGGTAATCTAGTAAAGATTTCAGGGCTTCAGAGACCAGTGTTGTTGAGAACGATTTCTGCAAAACAACTTAAGCATAGCATGCACAAAGTCTTCCAACTATTTTCCATATCTATTAGTGATAGATCATAGGAAGGACTCAAACCTCTTTAGATGCTCATTCTATCCTATGGGATTTCTCTTATGTGTTTCCCTTAGAGATTTTGGGAATACCACTTCGACAAGAGATCAACTTTCACATAGACCATGTGATAGGAGAAGAACCTATTTCTAGGGGCTCCTTATCATATGACTACTCAAGAGCTTCAAGATCTCAAAATTCAGTTGGAGGAACTTTTGGAGAAGGGCCACATATGCCCTAGTGTCTCCCCTTGGGGTGCACCTATTATCTTTGTGAAGAAGAAGGATGGATCACTTCGCCTTTGCATTGATTACAGGTAGTTGAACAAACTCATAGTAAAGAATCATTATGCTCTGCCTAGGATTGGCAACTTGTTTGAATAAATTTGGGGAGCTAAGGTATTTTCAAAGATTGATCTAAAAATAGGGTTTCGTTAGTTGAGGATAGAGGAAACAAACATTCACAAGAAAATTTCCACACTCGTTACAGCCACTATGATTTTATAGTAGTTCCCTTTGGGCTAACCAATGCCCCAACAATGTTCATGAGCCTTTTGAATGGAGTATTCTGAACATTCCTCAACAAGTTCATGGTTATCTTCCTTGATGACATTTTGATATATTCTTGCATAGACAAAGAACATGAGGAACACTTGAAGATGGTCTTACAGTGTTTGACAGAGAATCAATTGTATGTGAATCTAGCAAAGTGTTATTTCTTCTAGACATACATTCAATACTTAGGTCACATCGTTTTAGGTGACAGAGTTGTAGTGGATATAGTCAAGATCAAGGCTATCTTAGAATGGCCTGTCCTGACTAATGTATCATAGGTTTGGAGCTTTATGGGGTTGGTTGGATATTACATAAGGTTTGTTTAATGTTTCTCTAGGATTGTTCACCCGATCACTTCCCTTCAGAAACGAGGGAAGAATTTTGTTAGGATGGAGCAATGTGAGAGGGATTTTTAGTTCCTAAAGAGGAACTCTCTAGCATTCCCATTCTAGCTATACCTGATTGTACAACTAAGTTTGTTGTGTACACAGATGCTTCTATTGAAGGTTTAGGTGTGGTCCTTATGCAAGAAGGACATGTAAGTGCATGTGAGTCTTGCAAGTTGAAAGTACATGAGCTCAATTATTTGACTCATGACTTGGAGCTAGCAACTATTGTTCATGCATTGATGACATGGCAACAATTACTTTTGGGTCATCATTTTGAATATCACTTTGATCACTATAGCTTATAGTACATATTCACTTAGCCAAATCTTAATGCAAGGCAATGACAATGGACGGAGTTTCTTTGTGAGTATGATTTTGATGTACAATATATTAAGGGAAAGGAAAATGTTGTAGTTGATGCTTTGAGTAGAAGGAAACATGGAGTGTCCTCCTTAGTCTTGTAGACTAGTTTGCGAGGACGTGTTTTAGATCTCTTGCCTCAGGATCATTAGTACAATGAGGTAGTACAAGAGTTTAGACTCCATGGCCCATCCTTAAAGGACAAGTTTGAGGGTTATTCTCTAGATGAAGATGGCTTACTTAGGCATTGCAGATGCATTTATGTTCCTCCTTTAGGGGATCTTAGATCATTTGTTTTAGAAAAGGCCACACAAATCTTGTATGCATCTCACCCAGGAGTTAAAAAATGCATGCAGACCTTTGAAAATTGTACTTTTGGGTTAGTATGTGAAAGGACAGAGCTAACTTTGTAGCCTGATGCCTCGAGTGTTAGATGCTTAAGGACAAACACTAGCATCCAGCAGGAATGTTATATCCTCACTCTATTCCAAAATGGAAGTGGGATGTAATTTCGATGGATTTCATTGTAGTTCTTTAGATGTCAACTCATAAGCATGATGCCATAATGGTCACTGTGGATAAGTTAACCAAAATGGCACACTTTTCACCTATGAGATCTTCATATAATGCAGCTTCAATGGCGAGAGTTTTTCTTGATGATATTGTTAGATTGTATAGTATACGTCTTAAGTGTTGGAAAGAGACACATTGTAGCTTCATGATTTTTGTCATTGATGGTAACAAAGTTCATCCCACACATCACGGGACATGGTGTGCCTATACCAGAAGTCAGATTGAAGAGTGTTGTGGTTTGGTAAGCAAGAATAGAGCATGTGGCAAGGTTCGACAGTCAGGTCCAGATCTCTCAGAGGAAGTATCATAGTAAAGTATAGAATTGGGGAAGTCAAGAGGTGTACCTTGACTGATACATTCCAAAGATTGAGCCTCCAGTGATGAAAGAGTGAAAAGATATGAGCACCTGAGTGTTGGGTTCCTGTTTGGCATAATTTGACAGAGGAAGAACTGACCGGGTAGAGCATCAGACCTTAATCTGGATGAGTTATTGGTGGTGATCAAGTTTCTTAAAGTATCATTCATGATTGGCTGACATGATTGATGACTTCTATAAGCATCTCCTTGATATGCATCACTTGATAAGTAAGGATTCAGCTGACAGATCAGAGTTTGGGAAAATATTGACTATTCCGGATGCCAACTAGAAAGGTGTTGAAATCATTGGTGCAGATATATATACCAGATGGATTTGGATGTGAAGGTACGTGTTGTGTGTTATGGTGTGCGAAGAAAAGAAGAAGAGCAGTGTGGAACCAGTAAGGTAGGTCTAGTATGTGAAAGGATAGTAGCACAAAAGAAGAGAAAGAATGAAGTGCAGTAGATCAGTATACTGAGCCTAACCGAAACTAAACTCAACATATGTGGATGCTTCTCATCAGTTCAAGTATCTTATTACTCTCTTTATAACTTGTAGACAGTGAGTCTCTTGTAGGCAGTGAGCCCTAATTGACAAGTGCCATTTAGTATTTCTATTCTTCTAACAGAGAATACATTCTTGGGTTAGTCATCCCATGGTTTTTCCCTTAACAAGGTTTTCCACATCAAAATCATTGTGTTATGTGTATTGACTTTGTTTCTGCTTTCATGATTATGGATGCTTATTTGTTTTGATGCTGCACTAGTTGTTAAAGAAGAACAGAAAGTTAAATTAATTAAGATAATTGATTCACCCCCCTCTCAGTTATCAACAATTGGTATCAGAGCCAAGTTCCTCCAAACAGAGCCTAACATGTTGAGGAAGATCTGGGAATTCAAATGGATGTGTATGGTATGAGGGAACAACTTCAGTCTACCCTAGATGATCTTGAGCAATCTAACTTTGAAGTCAATGAATTGAAGGAAAGACCTCAAACAGGCTGATGATTTCATAAATGAACTAAAAGGGAAACTGAGTATCTCTATGAAAAAGAGAAATGATCTACTTCAACAATTAGCAAGTCAAGGTGAAGCCAATGATACAAATGAAGACCTAAATGAGAAAACCAAGTTATGTGAAAAGTTATCAAAAGAGGTCATTATGGTAAGACATGAAATGGAATCAAGAGTTATAAAATTCACTCAAGAAATTGAAGAGAAAAGAAAAACTGAAGATGATCTAAGATAATCTCTCAACGAGAAATCAGAAGACTGCAACAAAATGGATAGAATAATCAGGCATCTAGAATCTAATCTTGAAGAAGCTAGAGATAATGAAGAACAACTTGAGAATCAGATTGACACTCTTGAAAGGGATCTTCAAACAACAAATCAATACAAAGAGAAATTCAAGATAAGCTCTACTCAACTTGAAGTTCTTCTTCAAAGCCAAAAGAGGGTAATGACAAGCAAGGCTTGGGGTATGAAAAAGGTGAAAGCTCTAAATCTAGTCAGAAGAACTCCAGATCAGAAAATCCAAGAAACAGGCCTAGAAGACCTCCGGTAGGGCAACAAAATGCTCAAAGATGTCCTTCCTTCAATGGATACTGCCACAATTGCAATAACTTTGGTCATAAAGCAAATCAGTGTAGAAGAAGAATGAATCAGACTAATTCATCCTTCTCTAGACAGTTCTTTAATTACAAAAGGTATGGTCAAAAAACTCATGAATGCATAAATATGCAAATGAACAATTCATTGAATGGTAGATGTTTTGTATGCAATAGAATGGGACATATGGTGAATCAGTGTAGATCAAGAGGATATCAGTCAAATATGCAAATAAATGTTGTTTGCTACAATTGCAATAGATCTAGTCACATTGCCAAATTCTTTAGAAGTAAGAATCAGGACAAAAAGGGTCCGGTGCATCATAATCAAAACCAAGACAAAGGAAAAGGAAAAGTGAATGCGGATGAAGTTCAAAGGGATATGAACAAGATATGGGTGAAGAGAAGTATAGAAAATGATGGGGATGGATCCACACCAGAATCTGGTGTTGATATTCCTTCCGGAAACTAAATAGATGAGCTCTGGCTCAGGGGGAGTCACAAAAGAAAATATTTTCCCCCAGCCATTCAATTGGTGCCTGAAATTGGCACATGGAAGGTTACGGACTAAAAGGACTCTTAGAGAAACATCTAAATAACCCTTAGGGAAGATATGAAAAATCCGCAATGAATTTGAAGAGGTTAATCATCTGAGATTAATATGGTTTAACAGTCATCCAGTAAGAACAAGATTTTCACAGTTAGATCCGGTATGACCCAAATTTGAGGTAGTTTGATCTGCGGATAGATCAAATGTTTGGGGAAAGGAAGATAGATTGTCATCAATCACTGAGAATAATTCTAAGTAAAATACATGATAGCTTCAAATGGTTGACAAGGCCATTCAAGATAACCAAGGATTCCATTAGGACAATTACCAGATTGCACTCATCCAGTGGGATACCTGCTCTCAAATCTGTCAAGAATCAGACAGTGAGTGAGGCAACCAAATCAAAATTTGACAAGAGAGCTATGACAATTGAAGATATCACTGATCCAGATATCAAATTTGCATCCATGATAATTGGTTACAAGATATATCACTCCAGCAGGGAAAATTTAGTACCCAGAACTGCAATTTATACAGCTTATCAGATGCTAAAAGAAAATGCTGACTATGATCTTTGTGAACTTCTTCTAAGCCAACTGTTGGAGAACCTACAAAAGATCAAAAAGGAAAAGAAGAACTCATTCAAGTATGGTGGGCTGATATTATGTTTATTCTTCTACTTCATGAATGAGCTTCCCGGATCCAATGGTTGGGTATGGTAGAATAATAGACCTGTAGCCATTCAAATCAGAGATTATATACATGGGCTTGGTGATGCCAAGGCACAAAATATAGAACTCTGGGGCTATTTCAAGAACTTTCAGAGTATGATGCAAGCAAGAGAGAGAATTCCCTAATCTCTAGTTGAAAAGTATAAGGATACAGTATGCTTTATGGTAGAAACTGGTCTATTCCTAATGGAGGTTGTGGAGCCAAGGATAGTATGGATCATGCCAATGGGGTATGAAGTAGATGAGAAAATTGTAGAGCTACATGTTCAACACATGCTTAGTCAACCTAAGGATCCCAAGGCAGAAAGGTTTGGAACATTTGAAGAGTTGAGTGTAAAGATTCATGTGGAACTTAGACAACTAGAGATGAAGAGAAAAGTGAGAAAAGAAGTAGAGAATGTTGCCAAAAGGTATGGCATATCAAAAGAGGCACTTGATACCAATAGAGAGAAGATAGAAAGGGTAGAGAAAGAAAAAGAAAAAGAAGAGAAAGAAGGTGCTCCGATGGAAGTCCCCTCCCAGACCAAATCCTCTAAGACCTCTGCACCTACCACTACTAAGAGCTCAAAGGCATCAAAATCGGAAGTAAAATCATCCAGCAAAGAAGAGAAGAGAACTAAGACAAAGGCCACAAGATCTTATGCCAATCAAAACGATGATGAAGAGACTGAATCTGATGAAGAGGTAAAGAAAATGAAGAAGAAAAAGAAAACATCCGGTGAACCCTCTACTGGTCAAGACAAGGAAGAGAAGGTAGAAGAATTTGTTGAAAGGCCCACTCTATCCATTGATGATGTAGTCAAATCAGTCATTATGGATGGGAACCTAAAACCAATGACTGAATTCTATGATGATTAGAATGAAGCTGACCAGAAGATCTTGCAAGAAGCTACAGTCAGGTATCTGAATATCTATAATAAGGCATTTATTGAAATCATATCTCTAATTCCTAAAAGCCTAGAGAAGGAACTAGAAATAAGGAAAAACACTGCTAAGGCAAAGGACCTTGAGATCCAGGAACAGATAGATATTCAGCTCTATCCTTTAATCACTCAGAAAAAAAATGAATATGATTTTCAAAGATTACAAGGATGAGTTCCGAAGCAAAGCTAGAATGAATCAACTTATGCTTGGAGAGACTGACAAAGTGGCCAAAGAGACTGAAGATATCCTTTGGAACACCTATAAAAGATTTAATCTTCCTATTATAGAGGACTTAGATGATGAAACCTCTGCCATGGATGACAAAGAAGAATCCACTAAGACTGTAGCAGAAGAGGCAAAGGAGACTAGTGAAGAAAAAGCTAAGGACTTAGATTCCTTTGCTCCGGAAGAGGAAGTTCATGAAGAAGAAGACACTTCTCTTCCAGATCCTCCTGCATACTCCGGAATTGAAGAAAGAAAAGAAGAGAGCATCAGTCAAGAAGAACAAGTAAAGGGAAGCAAAGAAGGTCAAACATAAAAGACCACAGATGATAGTGCTAAGGCTACAGAAGGGGAGAAAAACCTGTCACCGGCAAGAGACACAGCAGAAGCAGTCAAAGATTTCTTGACCAAAGAGATGATGGAATTTGATGAACCAGAGTTGCTTCAAGGTCCATTCAATTTTGATTCCCTCTCTCTGGTGCATGTTGGATCTAGGGCATACAACTGAGAGGGGGGGGGGTGAATCAGTTGTAAAAAACACTTGATTGTTCTTTGTTAGTTAATAGCATATCAATTAACCATCTATGAAAGCATAATGCATAAACTCAGAGCAGATGAACATCAACACATTGAACACCAAGATTTTGACGTGGAAAACCCGGTTAAGGGAAAAACCACGGGGTGATTAACCCAAGAATTATTCTCTGTTAGAAGAATAAAGAAGAATGAATGGCACATGCCAATTAGGGCTCACTGCCTGAGCACACTGCTCACAAAGAGGCCCACTGCCTACAAGGAGACACACTGTATACAAAGTGATAAAAATCACAATCTTGAGCTGGAGAATGACATCTCTACTATGTCCGGATCAGTTCCATTTAAGCCCAAAACCTCTGCTCTGTCTTTCGCACCTCTCTTCGCTATCCCACACTCATCCACTCCATACACCCTCGAAATGAACTCACAAACCTTTATTTATACAAGACATCGACTTAGGAACAATCATCTAAGTCGGCAATCAACCATAAGAATATCCGCAAGATGAATAACACATCCGGTCGGCTAGTCTGAACAAGAACTTCATCCGGAAGAATATCTTCAATTTTGGGCTCTACTACCAATGCGGATCAACAACACAACCTCAACACGATCCAAAAGCCTTCACAAGCCTGCCTGAATGACCGGATACATCCGCACTTCCTTTACTTACTGGAATCTCTTGTCTTCCTCATCTGGAACTTCAAGAACATAGTCTATCGCCACTGTCATAATGTAAAAGGTACTTCCGGAACTCCAAATCATACACAAATCAGGATGACACATCACAAGGACATCCCAAACACTCCTTCCAATCCGCAGATTAGGATAATACAATTCTGAACCTCACCGGACCTTTCTGTGATCCTTTGTCACCTCTGAACACTTGCCGGAACCGGTTCCATACCGACAGCCACAACTCATTCAGATCTTCATGCGGACCTCTGAAATCTTAACTGAAGCATCTCAAGACTCATATCTACAGACCCTTTAATCCGCATCCTCCGGTTCTCATCCTATACAGTACATTTGCCTTCTTCTCATCACTGTTCTTCACTGTTCCTGACTGAGGCTAATTTTCTCAATATCCTCAGCACACTGCTCATCCAATCCATCTTGTCAATGCAATATGAGTATGTTGACATCAATGACAACACTGGTTTACCTCATACTTGCAACAATCTCCCCCTTTGTCATTGATGGCAACATATGATGTGAAAAACCATCAAGACAAGAACTTCTCCTTTCTGTCACAGCTCCCCCTATCAGCGACATGTCTTCTCCCCATTTACTGCTCCCCCTTTGATCATCAGCTACTTGTTTTTCACATGTCTTCTCTCCCCCTTTGACATCAATGGCAAAGGGCTCATACTTGCAATTCTCATACATCAGAATCATACCAGCTGCTCCCCCTTAGTTGTAGCTCCCCATCATCAATCCAGATCACAAGATATGACTGTGATATCCACCAGACTGATGCACATCAGTGCATCCTAGTTCATCACCGGAGGGGCCATGACCCCTAACTTCTCCTGGAGATATTCAAAAGAGTCCTTGGGAAGAGGTTTAGTAAAGATATCTGCAATCTGATCCTTGGAGGGAACATACTCCAATCTGACTTCTTCCTTGTTCACTTGTTCTCTCAAGAAGTGAAACTTGATAGATATGTGCTTAGTCTTAGAATGCAATACCGGATTCTTAGAAATATTAATTGCACTTGAATTATCACAGAAAATTGTGATAGGCTCCTCATATTCAACTTTAATGTCTCTTAGCATCTGCTTCATCCATAAGATTTGAGTGCAACTACCTGTTGCTGCAATGTATTCTGCTTCAGTTGTAGACAGAGATATTGCATCTTGTTTCTTGCTTAACCAAGAAACCAATCTCTTCCCCAAAAAGAATGCTCCACCACTAGTGCTCTTCTGGTCATCCACATCTCCTGCCCAATCTGCATCTGTGTAAGCATGAAGAGAGAAATCCGGATCTCTAGGGTACCATAGACCATACTCAACTGTTCCTTTCAAGTACCTAAAAATTCTTTTGATTGCCATAACATGAGATTCTCTAGGATCAGCCTGGAATCTTGCCACAAGACCAACAGCCTGCATTATATCTGGCCTAGTTTGAGTGAGATACAACAATCCACCAATCATTGATCTATACTTTGTCTGATCTGCCTTTGGAGAATCATCATCTTTGCTTAACTTACATCCGGTTGCCATAGGAGTGTTCATTGGCTTTGAGTCTTCCATACCAAATTTCCTCAACAATTCTTTCACATATTTGGTCTGAGAAATGAAGATCCCTTCTTTTGTTTGAGTAATTTGTAGACCCAAGAAGAAATTCATTTCACCAAGCATAGACATTTCAAACTCACTTTTCATCTGATTTGCAAAAGTTTTGCACATACTATCTCTTCCTCCAAAAATGATATCATCCACAAACACTTCAACAATCAAAATGTTTTCATGATCAATTTTGAAATATAAGTTACTGTCAGCAGTACCTTTGTTGAATCCAATCTGCACAAGATGCTTATCCAACCTTTCATACCATGCTCTTGGGGCTTGCTTCAATCCATACAAAGCTTTCTTCAACTTGCAGACCATATCATCATTATCAGACAATTGAAATCCATCCGGTTGTTCAATGTAGACTTCTTCTTCCAGATCACCATTTAGGAAGGCAGACTTGACATCCATCTGATATACCTTGAAGTCTTTGAAGGCAGCAAATGCAAGAAGTAATCTGACTGCTTCAATTCTTGCCACCGGAGCAAAAGTCTCTTCAAAGTCAATTCCTTCTATTTGAGAGTAGCCTTTGCAGACCAATCTAGCTTTGTTTCTGATTACTTCACCAGCTTCATTTAGTTTGTTCCGGAAGACCCACTTGGTTCCAATTACATTCCTGTCTCTAGGTCTGGGAACAAGATCCCAAGTATGATTTTTCTCAATTTGCATCAATTCATCTTCCATTGCTTTGGTCCAGTTTTCATCATTGCAGGCTTCATTTATTGTTTTAGGTTCAATCTTTGAAATCAGACAACATTCATCCTAATTTTGAGCAACATACCTTCTAGTTTGTACACCTTTGCTTCTGTCACCTATGATCTGATCTTCAGAGTGGTTCAGTCTTACATACCTTGGAATTTTGGGAGTATCCTGCACTGCTGCTTCTTGATCAGGCTCATTCAAACCTATCTCTTCTTCCTGATTTACCGGATCAGGCTGACTCTGTCTCACCGGAGAGGATTGAGTTCCTTGAACACTATCTTGGTCATCTTCATCAAACTCATAAAATCTTGAAGGCTTCTCAATTCCTTCATCAACTTTCACATTGGTGCTTTCTATCATCTTCCTCAATCTCTTATTGTAACACCGGTATGCTTTGCTTTGAGTGGAGTAACCCAAGAAAATTCTTTCATCACTTCTAGCATCAAACTTTCCTAGATCTTCATCTCTTTTAATATAACACTTGCTACCAAATACTCTAAAATATTTCACAGTAGGAGTGATGCCAAACCAGAGTTCATAGGGGGTCTTACCGGTGTTGTTTTTGATTTGAACTCGATTGAGAGTGTAGACTGCAGTGCTGATAGCTTCTTTCCAAAACATTTGAGGAACATTTGCTTCCAACATCATTGTCCTGGCAGCTTCCTGGATGGTCCGGTTCTTTCTCTCAACTACTCCATTCTGCTGTGGAGTCCTAGGAGCAGACAACTGTCTCCTTATACCCTGCTTCTCACAAAAGTCAATGAACTCACCAGATGTAAATTCACCACCTCTATCAGACCTTAGACACTTTAGTTTCAATCTGGTTTGATTCTCTACCATAGCTTTGAAGATTTTGAACTTCTCAAATGCTTCTGATTTTTCTTTTAGAAAGGTAACCCACATCATCCGGGAATGATCATCAATTAACAACATGAAATATCTATCACCTTGCAGACTCTTGATTCTTGTCGGACCACAGAGATCAGTATGTACTAATTCCAACAATCCGGTAGAAGACTGATCTTGGCTTTTGAAAGAGACTCTGCTTTGTTTACCTAGCTGACATTCTTTGCACAAACTATTTGTAGGTTTCATCAATTTTGGAAGATCTCTTACAGCCTGAGTATTGCTTATCTTGATGATGTTATCAAAATTTACATGACACATTCTTCTATGCCATAACCAACTCTGATCAATTTGAACAAATAAACAACTTTTATTTGAACCAACCAGATGAAAGATATTACCTTTTGTCTAAGTACCGGATGCAATTTCAGTTCCAGAGCTTGTAAAGATTTTGCATTTTCCATTCTTGAACCGGAGATCATAGCCTTTGTCCACTAACTGACCAACACTGAGAAGATTGTGCTTCAATCCTTCAACATATAGTACGTTACCTGTTTTGCTCTTTCCATCAAAGGAAATAGTTCCCCTACCTCTGATTCTGCCAACAGAATTGTCACCAAACTTTACCATTCCTCCTTCATACCTTTCCAAATTCAAGAACTTATTCTTGTCACCAGTCATATGGTGAGAACATCCACTGTCAATAACCCAATCATCCTTTTCTTCCACTTGAGCAGCCAAAGCTTTTTCAACAACTTTGTGATTGATAGATTCAGAGAGTATTGAATCTTCTTCCTTGATGGCAATAAACACCCACTCATTTCCGGATTTACTTCCTAGTTCTGATTCATCATCTGTTACTCCTTCATTGTCATCTTCTTCATGAACATAATAGCAATTCTTTTGAAACCTTTGTCTGTTAGTATTAGACCTTGCAGATCTTTCCGAACATCTTGAAGCAAAATGACCAATCTTATTGCAGTTGAAACACTTAAAGGGTAGTTTTCCTTCATACTTACCGGATCCTCTTAGCAGTCTCTTTGCAATGAGGGCTTCAAGTTGAGCTGTTTCTACTTCTTCGTCTTCCATGTCTCTTCTTGCTTGATCATACCATGACATTTTCCTTGATGAGTTTTCTCCCGGATCAAATCTCTGTTTGCCTTTCACATAGGCACTGGCTTTGAAAGCAGATTCAGTCTTGGGAGGATCATCTCCAAACTCGGTCATTTCAAATGCAGCTAGTTTGCCAGCCAGTTGTTCTCTTGTGACAGTTGTGTGGGCTTTGAATTCATCAATGGCAGCAACCTTGATTTTGTAGGCAGCAAGGAGGGATCTTAGGATTTTGTAGACAATCTCATTTTCATCTAGAGTTCCACCAGCATTTCTAATTCCACATACCAGCTCATTCACTCTTGGCATAAAGGTAGTGATGTTTTCATCATCTCTCATCTTCAATCTTTCAAATTTCCCTTTTAGACTTTGCAACCTTGCACTTTTGACAAACTCATCTCCTTCATACAGAAGTTCCAGTTTCGTCAGGATCTCATATGCAGTTGGTAGATCAATAACATTTGAGAGATCTGAATCATTCAATGCGCTTAGTAGGGCTTCCTTGGTCCGCAGATTATTTTCAGCATCTGTAATCTCATTCAGAGTTGTCAGACCACCTTGTGGAGGTACATATGGTTTTGAGACCATAGCCAAGTATGCTTTTCCCATACATTCCAAGTGACACTTCATGCGACCTTTCCAGAGAGTGAAGTTGGTTCCATCGAACTTCAGACTATCCTTCTTGTATGATGACATCCTGGATCTCCTCAAGCGGTTAAGCTCCTTTCAGAGGAATGTGGCTCTGATACCAATTGTTGGATCTAGGGCATACAACTGAGAGGGGGGGTGAATCAGTTGTAAAAAACACTTGATTGTTCTTTGTTAGTTAACACCATATCAATTAACCATCTATGAAAGCATAATGCATAAACTCAGAGCAGATGAACATCAACACATTGAACACCAAGATTTTGACATGGAAAACCCAGTTAAGGGAAAAACCACGGGGTGATTAACCCAAGAATTATTCTCTGTTAGAAGAATAAAGAAGAATGAATGGCACATGCCAATTAGGGCTCACTGCCTGAGCACACTGCTCACAAAGAGGCCCACTGCCTACAAGGAGACACACTATCTACAAAGTGATAAAAATCACAATCTTGAACTGGAGAATGACATCTCTACTATGTCCAGATCAGTTCCATTTAAGCCCAAAACCTCTGCTCTGTCTTTCGCACCTCTCTTCACTATCCCACACTCATCCACTCCATACACCCTCGAAATGAACTCACAAACCTTTATTTATACAAGACATCGACTTAGGAACAATCATCTAAGTCGGCAATCAACCATAAGAATATCCGCAAGATGAATAACACATCCGGTCGGCCACCACAAGAACATTCACAGGATGATCAACTCATCCGGTCGGCTAGTCTGAACAAGAACTTCATCCGGAAGAATATCTTCAATTCCGGGCTCTACTACCAATGCGGATCAACAAAACAACCTCAACATGATCCAAAAACCTTCACAAGCCTGCCTAAACGACCGGATACATCTGCACTTCCTTTACTTACTGGAATCTCTTGTCTTCCTCATCTGGAACTTCAAGAACACAGTCTGTCGCCACTGTCATAATGTAAAAGGTACTTCCGGACCTCCAAATCATACACAAATCAGGATGACACATCACAAGGACATCCCAAACACTCCTTCCAATCCGCAGATTAGGATAATACAATTCCGGACCTCACCGGACCTTTCTGTGATCCTTTGTCACCTCTAAACACTTGCCGGAACTGGTTCCATACCGACAGCCACAACTCCTTCAGATCTTCATGCGGACCTCTGAAATCTTAACTGAAGCATCTCAAGACTCATATCTACAGACCCTTTAATCCGCATCCTCCGGTTCTCATCCTATACAATACATTTGCCTTCTTCTCATCACTGTTCTTCACTGTTCCTGACTGAGGCTAATTTTCTCAATATCCTTAGCACACTGCTCATCCAATCCATCTTGTCAATGCAATATGAGTATGTTGACATCAATGACAACACTGGTTTACCTCATACTTGCAACAGTGCAAACCATGAAGCTAGCATCCTTCACTCAAGCAAAGGCAAAAGAAAAACTTCTGAAGTCTCACATGAAAGACTGTGAGCTCATAGAAGCTGCATCTGGTGTATTGGAGAAGATTATGCCATCCCTCCAAAAGGATTCTTTGGCCTCCACATTTGGTAATCTAAAGTCTCTTGTAAATTTTGTTCATACGCATTTTGATTCCTTAGAGAAATCAGCAGAAGAAAAAGTCTGAAAGGAGTTTTTAGGAAAGAGATTCTTTGAAGTACAAGGTCTAATAACCAATGATACGAGAGTTATGGATATTAGAATAAAGAGCTTAGAAAATGCTCTTAAAGATGGCAGAGATATCTATAAATTTTGTTTATCCTGGCCTAAAGTGACCAAGGATATTGAGAAGAAAGTAAAAGAGAAAGAGGATAAACTGTTAAGTTTATCTCAAAGTTTTGATCCTCTCTCCTCCATAATAAATCAAGAGTGTAAGACTATTGCAGTCATAGATGAAATAAAGAAGCTTGAAAAGGAGAAGAAAAATAGAATAAACAGGTTGAGTGAACATAGAGGGATCATCATCCCCAAGTTAGAGGCCATGCATGAGGCCCTAACTGATGCTCAGGCCACAGCCCAGACCAATGATCCAACAGATCTTAAGAAGGCAGAAGCGTTTGCATTCCTATTGAGTGGTCACATCTCAATTTTGGATAGGATGAAGCAGAGTTGGGCTACATAAGTTATACAGTTGAAGAATACTTTTGCAGACATATTTAAGTACATGTAAGTACAACTTGTATATACACTTATGCGGATATGTATAGATTGTTTTTCTTGAAAATTTTGGTGTGTGGACCCTACCCTTTGCCATTGACGTCAAAGGGGGAGTGAGGAATAGTGAAAAATGTGGAATCCAGCTAAGGGGGAGCTCCGGTAAAGTGTACATTAGAACATAGCATCAACCAAGGGGGAGTGTAGTATAACACTTAGTCATTTTTCACTAAGTGTTGCCATCAATGCCAAAGGGGGAGATTGTTGGCAAGAGACACATTGTAGCTTCATGATTGTTGTCATTGATGGCAACAAAGTTCATCCCACACATCTGCAGGACATGGTGTGCCTATACCAGAAGTTAGATTGAAGAGTGTTGTAGTCCAGTAAGCAAGAATAGAGCATGTGGCAAGGTCTGACAGTCAGGTCCGGATCTCTCATAGGAATTATCTTAGTAAAGTGCGGACTTGGGGAAGTCAAGAGGTGTACCTTGAATGATACATTCCAGAGATTGAGCCTCCAGTGATGAAAGAGTGAAAAGATATGAGCACCTAAGTGTTGGGTTCCTATTTGGCAGAATTGACAGAGGAAGAACTGACTGACAGAGCATCAGACCTTAATTCGGATGAGTTATTGGTGGTAATCAAGTTTCTTAAAGTATCATTCATGATTGGCTGACATGATTGATGACTTCTATAAGCATCTCCTTGATACACATCACTTGATAAGTAAGGATTCAACCGACAGATCAGAGTTTGGGAAAATATTGACTATTCTAGATGCCAACTAGAAAGGTGTTGAAATCATTGGTGCAGATATATATACCAGATAGATTTGGATGTGAAGGTGCATGTTGTGTGTTATGGTGTGTCAAGAAAAGTAGAAGAGCAGTGTGGAACCAGTAAGGCAGGTCCATTATGTGAAAGGATAGTAGCACAAAAGAAGAGAAAGAATGAAGTGTAGTAGATTAGTAAACTGAGCCTAACCAAAACTGAACTCTAGCATATGTGGATGCTTCTCATCAATTCAAGTATCTTGTTTCTATCTTTATAATTTGTAGATAGTGAGTCTCTTGTAGGCAGTGAGCCTCTTGTGAGCAGCGTGCTCGGATAGTGAGCCCTAATTGGCAAGTGTCATTTTGTATTTCTATTCTTCTAACAGAGAATACATTCTTGGGTTAGTCACCCCTTGGTTTTTCCCTTAACATGGTTTTCCATGTCAAAATCATTGTGTTATGTGTATTGACTTTGTTTTTGCTTTCATGATTATGGATGCTTATTTGCTTTGATGATGCACTAGTTGTTAAAGAAGAACAGAAAGTTAAATTAATTAAGATAACTGATTCACCCCCCCCCCTCTCAGTTATCAACATTAAGACTATCTCTGATAGGGGCCCAGTATTTACCTCATCTTTCTAGAGAGCTCTTCAGTAGGCTTTAGGTACATAGATTAATTTCAGTACAACTTATCACCCTGAGATAGATGGGAAAACAAAGAGGGTAAATCAAGTCTTAGAGGACATGTTGAGGATGTATGTTATGGACCAACAATCCATGTGGGAGGACTATCTGTAATTACTTGACTTCACTTACAATAATGGTTATCATAGCTCCTTAGGCATGGCTCCATATGAGGCTCTATATAGTAGGCCTTCTAGGACACCTTTGAGTTTGGACCATCTAGAGGACAGAGTTGCAGTGGGACCTGATTTAGTGCAGGAAACAGAGAGGTAGGTGATCTAGATACAAGAATAGTTGCAAAAAGCATAGGATATGCAGAAGCATTTTACATATGCCAAGAGGGTAGATAGGACCTTCAAGGTTGGAGATAAAGTGTTTTTGAGGGTTTGCCCTCAAAAGAGCCCTATTCTCTATGGGAAAGGTTCCAAGATAGCACCTAGATTTTTTGGGCCTTTTGATATCCTTGAGAGGATTAGCTTGGTTGCTTACTACTTAGCATTGCCACCCAACCTATCTGGCATTCATGATGTGTTTCATGTTTCAATTATTAAGAAGTACATGCCATATTTATCTCATGTTTTGGATTGGGGTGCCGTACAAGTCATGCAGGATGGGCAGTTATCACTGGATCCTATTTGCATATTGGATCATCAAACCTTGACCTTCAGAGTACAAATTCTAGACCAAGTCAAGGTCCAATGGGACCACCTAGATGAGTCTAGGGCTACATGGGAGGATATTACTTAGATGAGGACATTATAACCTCACCTCTTTGAGGGCTTCGATGAGGAAGCCTAATATTAAGATGGGGAGGATGTGAGGCGCATCTTTTTGAGTTTGTTTAGTTGCTTTAGTTTGGACTATTTAACTATCTTGGTTTGGGTTTAAATACTTTATGTGTGTGGGCATTATGTTATAATTAAACTCTATGGGAATGATGTTTGGACTTTATGATTGAATTTCTTTTTAGATTTTGATAGATAATTAATTATGTGTGGAAAAAGAAAGTATGGGATGAACTAGATGCTTATATGATAGTCATTAAATGAATTATTTTAAAATATTTGAATTAGTGGTAATTTATGAATTGGAATAATTAATCATTTTATTAGGCATTGTATTTTGCTTTGGCTATTCTTTTCTTGACATACTGATATTCATAAATTAAGTGTGTAGGTGGGTGGCCAAGATCATTAAGTTGTTGGAAACTCCAAGAATCTTCATGTGCTACCCTGTTGACCTAGCCTAACCCGTGGAAGGGGTGAAGGCTAAAGTGTTGTGTAATTAGTTATTTAATTGAGTGCTTGTTGTGGTTATTCTATTTTTTATATATAATTTTTAATTAAATTTAAATTATTTTGGGTGAGATTTAAATTTAATTATTTTATTAATTTATTGATTCATTTTGAGATGAGGATTTGTTTTAATTGTTTTATTTTATGAAAGGATTTTTGAAGGTAAAGGATTATTTTTGTTTTAATATATTTTTTTTTGAATAAAAAGATTTTCACTTTGGGAAAAATAAAGAAAGTTCCCTTCTTTTTTTTTTTTTGAATTTTATTGGTTTTATTTATGGGGAAAAAGAGGGATTTTTGAGGAGACTTTTTTTGTGCATGAGTTTGAGAAGAGGAATGTGTGAGAATGGAAGGGGAAGTCTTGCCTTGAGGATTGGGAAGGGAGAGTTGGATTTGAGATTCGAGAGCAAGATTGTACTATATAGATAGTTTTTGTTTGAGCTCACCCTAACTTGGGGAGCTGAGGTGGGAAATTACCTTCTCTTGATTATTCTGTAAATTATATGCATTTTTATGCAAGTTTTGTTTTTGTGGTTTTTGTATTTTTTCTTTAATTGGGATTTTTTGTTGTATTGGAGTGGCTCTTCATATCTAATGAGAGCCTCCCAAGTATTGGGGTAGAGTGAGGTCTAGAACCTCTCTTGTGGAAAAATTAAATCTTTGTACCATGTCGCATTATGTGGAGTAGATGGTTGTCGTGTTTGGAGTATTGTGGAGATGTGGTGATAAAATGGCGTTTTGGGTTATGGTTGTTATGATATTATATAAATATGTGTGTGAATTGGAGGTATAAGTGCTAGTGGTGATGGATTTTGTGTTATTGTGAAGTATGATATTGTATGGGAGTGGTATTATGTTCCCCGAGAGGGAGGATTATCCCCTCTCCCCATGTTTTGGATCTAATGAACATCCTTAGTTTGTTAGTCCAACCCTGTGGGATTTATATTTCTGTGTTGTTCGTTGTGTTTGTTTTCTATATTTTGTGATACATTGCATGTGTGTATACCTGGTTCTTGAAGTCTCTTGCTCGGGGGTGGGGTTGTGAAACAATCCCTACGATAGGGAGGAGAGAAGGTCTTGGACATTCTGTTTGGCTATTTTGTTATAGGTTCATGGATGTTTCCTGGTGGACTTGAGGATCAAAGAAAGTTTCGTGTGTTCAAGGAAAAATAGATAATTGGTTTTATGTTGTAATTCGTGGCAAGATGCCATTGCAAAGATGTAATTGTTGGAAGACATGGCAAGTTTGCCTGAATGTAATTTTGGGGTTATGTGGGCTATAGAAGTTCCACGTTTTTACCTAGCTTCATGTATTCATTCTTTAAAACATTAATTTACTACATTGGTAAAACTATATTGCATATCATGATAAGAATCTATAGATTAAACATATTGTTTTTCTTTTTGTAAATCTGCAAGTGCAATTTACTCTAGTTATAAAAATAGATAGAAAATTTGTAAAGCCTCAAAAATCATGTAAAAGCATTTAAACCAACTCAAAAGTAAATGAAGTAAATAATCCACTTAAATACAACATCACAATAACCAAAATAAAAAAGAAGTAAAAAATCCACTTAGATACAACTTTCAAAGATAATAGGTGCAATTAATCCGCTTAATCACAATATCTCAAATAAAAGATAATCTTATAAATATGAATCTCAATGTCAATAAATCTTATATATTCACATGCTTAATCCATGTAACAAGCATGATAATATAATATACATAAATCCTTTGGCAGACATGGCATAATACATCCAAAATTGGTACAATAATCAAGTACATCAATAATAAATAAATCAACACACTCTCCAACTGCACGAACCAAGTGGTCCACCACCTGGAAGCCGAGAGATAGGAACATGGCTCAAGTACTTTTCCACCCAACCATGAAGTATTTACACTTCCCTGGATCCCTTCATGAAATGAAGGAAACCTAGCCCTACATGAAATGTTTAGCTACTTAATAACAATTGCAAGAGGGAACACCTGATGCAACACTGATGTCTAAATGTGCAATTCTAAGTAATGAAAAGCAAATTGTCTCACAACAGGATGTGGCAGAGATATCAATAAATAATTTTTCTAGACAATAGACATCTATTTCAATGTCATTCCGATTAGATCTAATAATTTATGTAAATTGGTCAATTCCTGAAAAAGAGGAAAATCCATCTCTAATAATCCACATTCGACATCGTAATCCCAAAAGTAACCCAATACATTCCTATATAAAAACTACTTCTTTCCCCAAAAGCAAGAAAATAAGTAAAGAATCACAAATTCAAGATTTTGAAATAATCAATCTAATCCCTTTCCCAAAACATCAAATAAAGGAAAATACACTTTCAAGCAATGAACCATCTTTTGGTCATACAATCTAAATCATAAGTTTATCAATTTGATATAGTTTCTAATCTTTTATTTCAGACACAATGTCTTCAATAATAACCATTCTAAGGTATTAATCCATCTTGTTGTTATTTCAATGACAGGAAGTTTTAAAAATAATAAAAACAATAAAAATAGTCTTCATGTCTTTGTTGCGATAGTAACTATTGCAGTAACAAAGAAAGAACACATAACATAGTTTGATCTGACTTTCGGTCATAAAAACACTATAAAATCTCATTCTTAGATTGTTCTAACTTACTATCATTCCGATGACATGAAACTAATCTGTTAAGCATGCAGTTTAAACACAAACATCTCTCCATAACCTTCCTATCGCTATAGCAACAGGAGCTGTAGTGGAATAAATAAATGATAAATAAAGAACTATATTGGTAATCTGATTTCTGTCATTCTAAGTTAATGGTTTAAAAATCATGTTTTGGATAGCAATTTTAATACTGAAAAATGTTTATTAGAACTGGTATTTTCATCTAAATCTTTTAAGAGTTTATGCTCACATTGTTTATTCAAGAAAATAGTTTGATCTAAAACTCATTCTTATCTAAAACAACATCGAAAGAAAAACACAGTCACAATGTCATTTTACAGAGAGTTATCTACAACCATCTAAAGATCAATTTGTAGTTTTCATCCGTAAGAATCAAGATCTGAATAATAACCCTGGTTAGGTAGGGTGACAGAGATAACCAGTATGGTTTTTGGTAGTCAAGGCTTAATCAAGGTAAATCAACTTATTAACAACTCTAATTTTTGGTCTATATGCTAGGCAAATCGTCCATCATGCATTTCGATAAGGGTTTAAGTCAAAAATTTGAAAGAGAATAGAAATAAACACCCAAGGTTAAGTCTCTAAAATTGGTGACAATAAGAACTACAAGAGAGTTGATCTTTACCAGATCATTCAAGAAAGCAACCAACGGCCATAAAATGGTCAACGGCTAGCCTAAGAATAAGTAGCCATAAAAGATGAAATGACTAGGCAATAAGATAAACAACTAGAAAGAAAACAATGGCTAGGCAAAGAGGAAACCACCAAGGCCAAGATCGCAGGTCGATCATAGTTAAGACGATGGCAAGAAGGAATAGTAATTCACCCAGGAAGAAACAAAAGGGAATGACTCAAAACATGAACAAGCGGCTAGGGAAAATAGATGAAATAGCCAAAAAGAGGCACAACCAGCCACACCATGGATCAACCAAAACAAAATACAGTCGCCCTCCTAATCAAGTAGATAAAAGCATCCTTATTAGAGATATGACCAAGCCATTTAAATGCAAAAAATCAAAGAAGAAAACCTGGTGATAGAAGTCACCTGAGGAAGAGTTTTTACAAAAGAAGCAGCTTCCTTCTCTTTCTCTCTCTTGCCGTAGTTCAATTTTCCTTCCTGTCGCTCCTGTAAATCCAATTCTCTATTGCTAGAAACGTGGTTTATGTATGAATTCGTGGTATCTTTTCCTCTCTACTAGAACTTGTTTTTAACCAAAATCCCCTTCCTTATTTTTGGCAGTCCCTGATTAGGTTCAGAACTAAAGTTTTTATTTCAGTTTGCATGGATAATTGACCAATAGAATTTGAGAAAATAAAATGCTATTTAGAACAATAATATAATATCTCTACAGCTTCTTGTCGCATTGATGACAGGGAACCTATTTTAATTCTTTTGTTTACTCATATAAATATAATAACACTATTTTTAATCTAATTTAACTATTATTATTAATTTAACAAATCCAATTAAATAATCAAAAGAGAAATGCAATATAATATTGCATATATATATATAAGGAACATATTGTCTTCTAAATATCTTATAAACAATATTTTATTATTTATTTAAATATCACACAATACATCATTTGATTATATTTCGAAAGGATATTAATCTAAAGTAATCACATCATGCATTTGAAAACAATTAAAAATTATGCATTTAAAGAAATCAAAGCCAATCAATAATGCATATGCAACTACGTAATGTGTGTGATTGCATCAAGGTAATCCTTCTATCAGTTCTTGCCAAGTGGTTAGATCATCTCTAGCTGAGCCATGCTCTCGTCTTTGATGAATACCTATATCTATTTTCCCTCAACTCAACGTCAATTCGTTAGTGTCTAAAAGACATAGCCAAAGCAAATCATTGTAATCATCTCTACAATATTCAATATTTAAAACAATTTCCAATTTTTTTCATCAATATAACTCATAAGAAGTACCTCCACGTATGCAAAATTACTTAAAGTAAAATCAATCACAATAATTTTTCATTAATCGAGGATAATCATATTGTTCATAAAAATGAGACGTGACAAAATTCCTCATGTAGTTGTTGTTACAGTATTTCTGCTATTGTATAAAAGAGATATTTATTAAAATCATAATTCTCATTCATCTTTAGATGCAAATATATATATATATATAGACACACACGCACACATTTTCATTGTTTATTCTACTCACTGTCGTGCGTAGCATACAATCAACATTATAGAATTTTTTCATCAGATGAAATCACAATGCAATAGAAAAATTATAATTTGGAAGTGTAATATTTAAAACAAGGGTATGTGCAAGATCATGATGGCCCAAACTGATGCAGATGAAAGGATCAACTCAACTTCATACTAGGCAAAGTTCAACTACACCAATGAGCCCAAAAACAAGGATCTTCATGGAAAAGTGGGAACAACAGTTAAAGTTCTTGAATTCTTCTTGGAAATGGTGTTTGGTCATGTATTAGATCCCATCCCATCCATTGGCAAAGGTGGATCAAACTTTGAACTACTAGTTCCTTCACAAACCCCAAGAAAGACTAGTAGCCTACAAACGAAGAACAGTCCCAATAAATTTTTGTATAACCATCCAAATGCAAATCTTAGACATGTATTAGATGCCCATTATGCCTCCCCACAATATACTCCAGAATTGGTTTGGGTTGTTTTGGAAAATGTGCTCTAAAAACGGACTGGTAATTCTGCTACAAGGGTTCAAACTCAGAAATGTCACTGTGAAATGCCACGAACAGTCATACATAACTTCCACACAACACAAAATGAGGTCTATCACTTTGGTTAGATTGTAGATAACATATTTATAGACATTTTCCCCAAGTTACATAAAGATCCAATGGTGGAAACAAAAGTTATGGCATTTTTCCCAAAACAGGTTACTCTAAATCAAGGTTTTGACAGTCTAGACAAAAAATGCAATATCTTGCTCTAAACAAAACCAAAATGCATGCAACCAAAAGGAAATGGAGGGTTATTGATAGGAATATCATTTACAACCAATTACATAGCCACGCATGCCTATACAGATCCGTACAAGGCCTGGAAACAGCGTTTTCTGATGAAAATGCAGAAAATAGTGGATTTTTTAATTCAAAACTCGTAACTTCAATCACCCACGAATTTCTAAAGGTTACAAGGCCTTTTTTTAAAGGCATTAGACATGTCTTTTCAGTTTCTAACTTCCTAGGAATGAATCAAGAGCCACAAGACTCTTCACCTTCCAAGTTTTTACATTGTTGCATTTTTGAAAGATAACTTTTCCCATTTTGCAAAAGAAGACAAAACTTGAACATTTAACCTTCCTAATGACTTCATCAAATGAAATATGACATAATTTATCTTATTACAATATTGAACCATTCAAATTTAATCCAACTCCTATGGAAGTCTCAATTTGTCAAGGTGCTCCTGCACCACAAACTATACCTCTAAGTGGCAAAGAAAATACAAAAAATCATACCTAATCAAGTTCATGTGTAAATTTGAATGGATTATCTACACAATTTGAAAAAGATGTAAGAACGAAATTTGTCAAGAATTGATTCTAGTTTATGGGCTAGTATTTTTTTTTAAACTAAATTTACTTAGTGAAAAATGAATATTTCAATGAACTACTATTAAATTTTTCTGAAAAAAATAAAAAGCGGGTGTCATTCCAGCCAACCTAACTATGAGAAATTTTTTTTTTTTTGGAAACTTTCAAAATAAGTAGAGGACTCATGCTTGTATGTGATGCATATTTTTGAATTTTTTTCCAATAAAATAATTAGTTATGATTTTTTTACTGACTTTTTTTAAAAACTAAAAAAATAATTTTCCAGCCAACCTAACTCGATAAAAAAAAATTAGAATTCCATTTTTTTTAACCTATAGCTAGAAAAGCATACAGTGTGATGCAGCTTTCAGATCTCAAAAAGGTGAAACAATTTGAAAGTTATGGATGTTTTTCAATCAGTGTGTCCATCAGAACTTCAGACACACACCATATAGAAAAATATTAATAATTATTTAATAAAATGATACCCAAACAAATCTTATATTTTTAGAAAGATGACAATTTCTTCTATTAACCCTTTTCATTTGATCAATTTTGCATAAAAAAATTTGTCAGCACGAAGGATGAAGTTTGAAGGAGTGAAACCTGCAAAAATGTTAGAATTGAGGGAAAATCAACTATGACAGTCCCAAGCCTACATACAAGGCAAAACTGAAGCAAAATGGATATGCGTTATTAACAGATATCTTTTTTGCTTCGGTAGAATATCTTTTTCCCTTTTTTATGTTTTGCAAGGTGGATATCCATTTTGTAAAATGGATATCCCTTTGCAAAACGGATATCTGTTTTGCTTTACCCAATTCTTTTCATTATTTTTTATTTTGTTGTCTTAGATTAAGTTATATTTCATTTTATTGTTCTTTAATTTAAGATTCTAAATAATTGTATTCTTTCATACCAAATATTGGGACTAAGGAAACATGTTGCAATTGGCCAACATACTATGATAGAGTAGTAACTTAAATAATATGATCAAAGACAATGATACAAATGTATTATCTATCTAGTAACATTTAAGAAAGCTCACGATAGTATATAAAACTAAAAGAAATAATATGGGACACTAGATTTTATGTTAGAAACCCTTATGCGAGAAAACCTAGTAGTAAGTGATAGTTACCATTATATTATTTAGAATGCATTGATTTAATAGAAGAATTCTTTTGATAGAGTTGATATCTACATTCTTATAGCATACTTTTCTTCAATGTTTCTCACATCCAACACCTAACTAATCACAATCCAACCATTCTCCATTCACATGAGTAGATAGGTATATGCATCATCAGGGAATACCAATTGTCTAACTATCAAACCAACCAATGGAATACCAAGACTCACAAAGATATATGTTAACCATATCATAAAACCAATATATCACATATATCACCAAACATGATGCCTCCATGTGGATAATCATTATAGATGACAATATGTTGTTACACATTAAATATCAATAGTTTATTACAAACTATAGTCAATGTATTCATGTCTTTTGGTATAACCTCCACTACCAACCATAAGCTTGTGGTAACATGTTCTGTCTAACCAATTCTTTCAACTTGTAGTATTGTGGAACATTCTCAACATAACCAAGCCTCTAGATTGTTCCACATGAACTTCAACTCTGCTACAAGTGCACCTGCATTATTATTTATGCTTCTACTAGCACAATTAAATATGTAGTTGTGAGTTCTACTTCAAATGACTCATGGTTAAATTTCCATAGCATCACCACATTTAGACATATCTCCATGCTATATCACAACATCTAAATTGACCACATCCTACCACATTACATTTTATCATTGTTCAATAGTTTCCATATAAACTTAGGAACTCTCTCTCTCTCTCTCTCTCTCTCTCTCTCTCTCTCTCTCTCTCTCTCTCTCTCTCTCTCTCTCTCCATGCACATAACCATTAGGTAGGCTATTTTGCGTATGGTGGTCATATTCTTTAGGTCCAATCACCTGCAAACTTCACAAATCGATATAGAGCATAATTCTAAGCATCTTTCATAAAGACCACTTCTCTACATAGGTGCAAGTAATACAACTTTTTCATTGTTTTCCACATTTAATACTTATTCTTTTCAATTTTCCAAGTCCTACATGTGTCCAAGTTGTATTGTTTCTCATGTTTTTAGTCTAATTGTTATTCCTAGCTCTCATGGTTATTAAAGTATTAGTATAGTTAGATCTATCCTTAGGTAAAATTAATTTACACATTTCTGCACAAACAACCACTCTCAAAAATAAACTTACCTAATTAAGGTTAACCTTTAAGTTTATTTCATTTGGTGAGCCTAATAGATCCAACTAGTTCAATATTCTTAGAGTCCATACTTAGCCTTCCAAGAGAGTTCATGCCATGTTAACTTTGCATTATCTCCCCACTTTCCTCTTGCTAGTTGTAGTACTCTTTTTTTATAATCCTATCCCTATATCATACTACTATTGTTGACTTTTCTTTCCATCTTCATCATCATAGTCCTAGTTATCCTATTTTTAGCATACCATTTATCCTGAGCCATGTCTTGTACTTCTTCTATTCATGTCAATTTTAATGACCTCCAAATTTTCCATAAATTCTTCTCCACCAAACCCTAGACCCTCACCCAAATCCTTATTTTCCAAAGAAAAGACCTTCCCCAAACATCATTTGATCATGTGGCTCCTTCCATCACTAGACATGTGCCCCTACTTTCCATTATACATCCAATACAATCCCAATGTCATAGCTCACATTCCCACACCTAAATTCATAAAATCCATTCCCCCTATTGACATCATCATTGATAATCATTTTGAGGAGTCTCCCTTGAATAATCATTAAACCATGGATTATCCTATATCCCCATCTTACACTTCCCTCACCATTGAACCCTTAGAAGATGACATTTAGCTATCCCCACCATTACCAATCACACTTTCTAGAAATCCCACATAAGAAACCTTACCAATGACTTCACCTAGGTCATCACCAACTAAATCACCTCATTGCTCCATTCAACCATACACATACCACCCTTTTTTCACTCCACAACCTGTATTAAAGCATGATTAACCCCATGACATGCTACAGTTACCACAATGCGAGTTCACTCTACCAGTATTCTTCATATTATCTTATGAATCACCATCCTTTCTTCCCATTCCTTGAGATATCCTGCCATGACACACATCCCTTCCTCCATTACATCCTCCCCAACCCTTTCTAAATATTGATAGCCCACTACCCATGCCACCTCCTTTTTATACCATAACATTGCCACAACAATCATCACTCATCCCGACACCATCCCTCCACCATGTGACATTTATCTAACACATATTCCCAATTATAATTATATCTACACAAAACTCAAAGTGTTGTAAGTGCAATTAGAAGACCTTAACCCTCCTCCTCCTTCCGCATCAATAGGATGGATTAAATCACCACTATCAATTGACATCATCTTACAACCATCTCATCCTAAAATGGTCTTGCTTAAATTTGATAATATAATCTCCAAGGCAATCTTATTGCACATATGAGACACTTCTTTGTCCAAGCCACAATTGTCACCATTGATGATT
This sequence comes from Cunninghamia lanceolata, assembly GCA_027924645.1. NCBI lineage: Eukaryota > Viridiplantae > Streptophyta > Pinopsida > Cupressales > Cupressaceae > Cunninghamia > Cunninghamia lanceolata. Next base: position 31,658 of record BSBN01001389.1, read on the forward strand.
ATGTCCTTGCTAAGAATTTTCCCTCAACATTGATATAATATGCCCTTGTATGTTTAACACATTACTACTTGGTTCTATGAATTCAATTTAGATCTCATGCATAGCTTTAACAACCACTACCAATTCAACATCAAGCCTAATATTTTCTTAGTGCATCTCACACATTGCAAACAAGATTCACTAGGGATTACTAGAGAGAGAAAGAAAGAGAGGTTCAAATTTTAAAGAGATGCAACTTTGTCGATTGGTTGAAAAGATGTTAACCATGTAACAATAGAAATTTACAATTTGAATTGTAAGTTCTATAAGTTCTGAGCATAAATCAATGAAAAGAATAACAAAAAATACCGTTTGTATAGTTCCAGAAATGAATATCTGTTTCTAGAAAAAAAGATATCTGTTTTGGGACCCCAAAATGGATATCCATTTTGGAACGAACATCCATTTTGGGACCCACAAAATGGATATCTATTTTGGTTTGGTATCCAAACCAAAATCAATATTCTTAACATGCCTATGAAAGTCAAAGTTGGCCAATTCAAAAATTTGGCTAAGTAAAGACATGATTTTTTTTCTATTGCCATTGTTTGGCCCGTGATGATCTTGCACATACCCACAAATAGAAGTCATTTAAATTGTATACCATACGTTATATTTTATTAGATTTAGAGGTTGTGGAAAGACCCATGGCCTCGCATAGGTCATGGGGCCTGTGGGAGTCATGGCAATCCCCCCGGTGCCCCCCCAAAGGGATCCCACTATCCTGTTGACCACAACTCCCCAAAATGGGGGTTGTGTCCCTCTCAAATCAGACCATTAGCCTCTCTTTATTTACTATCAATCCCTTTGTCATAGATAAGAATACCTTTCGGCATATGTATTTTCTGCGCTTGCCCCTATACTATGTTAAGTATATATTATATATATACACACCTTCTCTACTATCTATTAGTCTGAGTAATTTTCCTCCCTGTATCTTAAGATAAACACATAATAAACTCATAACTTATTGATATTTATTATAGAAGAATGATAATTGTAAAGTAATTAAAGTATATTATAATAGCTTCAATAATAGAGAATCAATTTAATTGTTTTTAAAAAAGAAAAAAAGATTTAGTTTTATTTAAAAAGAAATTTTTTTATTTTATTTTTAGAAAAAAGATCTGGTTTTGTAAAAGACAATGCATTTTAGATTTTTACTATTATTTTTTTAAGGAACTAAATTAGCTTTATTCTTTAAATACAAAAGAAAGTATTTGATTTATTTTAAAGCAAAAATGAAAGCAATCAATACATTTAAAGCAAACAAGATTTCTCTTTTTATAAGTACAAAAGATGTAGCTTTATTTCTTTATTAGAAAAATTAAAAACATTGGATTTTATGGAAATAAATGTTGAATGTTTGTTTTGGAAAGAAAAGTTGTCTTATTGTATTTAATTAAATATATTTAATAGATTCTATTTTAGGAAGAAAATTAAACAAAATGTAAGAGATATAGAGAAAATTAGTGATTTTTGTTATTAAAAGAATGTAGTGTTAAATGAAATATTTTTGTTAAAAATTGTAACGTAAAAGTGGTGTTTATTTTAGATGTCGGTATTTTAATAAATTAGTTATGTTCTTTATAAATTTAATGGAAGAATTAAATTATGTAATTAAATTCCCTAGTATCTTATTAGTTTGGTTAGAACAATAATTGATGCTGGATAAAATTATTCTAGTTTGTAACATTGATTTAATTAAATGAAACAACTTAGTTAACTGAACTTAACGATATACTTAAACTTTCCTACTAGTATAACTTGACATATGTTTGTTAGGACACTTGTGAAATAAGGAACTTTCATCATCTCTCAGTGTGCAGTTGTTACAAAGGAGTAAACTTTAGGTAAACCTGTAATATAGTTTCCTAATCAAAATTTATCCTTTAAAAAAAAATTATTCCACAATTGTTTCCCACTTTTATGGATGGCATACATGTGGGCCTGATATGAGCATGACAAAGGCTGTCAGAATAATCTACCATTTTTTTCTTACAGTGGCCTAATACAAAAAAGCCTCCAAAACTAGATCACACAAACAAAGGATTAGATAACACAAATAAGCTATGACCCTCTACAATACTTGACCAAAGAAACAAGGGACAAAATTGAACACCTCCACATCTAGCTACAACAACTCCAAACTCAGAGAGAGTTGGTTAATAAGAAAGTATAATAGGTTACAGGGGTACTAGACAATGAGTTGAGGTTCCTCCAGCTGATTTTAAAGGAAGCAAGGAAGACAATGAACAACATCACCATCCCCACTACTCTCTAGGAAGTAGAACTCACATTAGCACAAATCCAAGCCCATATAGGTACACTCCTCTAGGCATAGGCACATTGGGCCACCACATTGGCTAAACTCAAGATAGAATATTAGAATATACTTCCAAATTGAGCCACATGTTTTGAAGACAAGACATGATTTTAAAAAGGGGGATGATGTTAGAAAGTCAAGTGAAGGAATAAAGCATAGTGGAGAGTACCTATAGAGGACCATGGTACCGAAATGAGAAATGAGCTGCTAGTAAGGGTTGTCACTTCAAAGAAACACATGTATATATAAATGCCATATGTAATAGGAGAATGTAATATATAATAAGATAATATGAACTGGTACCAAAGCAAAGACTAGACCTACCCTTTTGTATTTGTTATAACAAGATATATATGAAAGGAGTTATAAGGGAATACGTGTTATTGATGAATGAGTATTTTCTTTCATTAATATTGTACGACATGTCATGTATGCTTTATTGATTTCTACTGCATGTGCTTAGTTCTATTACTGTGTCCTTTGAGGTATAAGTAGACCACTTGAGAAGTATTGGTGGTTAGATCTTCGGGTTGTACTAGCTCCTTTCTCTTGCCAACAGTGATAAACCACCAATTTAGGTCAGAAGGGCCCAGGGCACTTGGGTGCCCTGGTCCTTTAACCCCAAAACTCCCAGGATAAGGAACATTAAGTGTGATTAGCCCTACCTTATAATTCTTTTCTAGTTTTTGTTCATCAAGATCAAGAATTACATGTTTAATGTTTAAAAAGGTGTTAAAATAGGTCCTAATTAACATGTGTAAATATTTTAGGTCAAACCGAGTGCTAAACTAGGTGTAAAATGCTAGTGTACAGATTTTATGACATAACATTTAGCCCCCACTTTACTGTGGGTATGAACTTCAGTTCAAACTCACACTAAAAGATGGAGAAGACAAATTTCAAACACTACAAACATAGAAACCATAAAATGCAGTGATTTTTTTAGTGGCTAATATTCGCCAATTGGCTAATAGTTGAACTTGGGGATTCAAAATTTGGCTAATATTACAAGCTGTAATATAGCGTGAATCGCCACATTTTTACAAAATTTTATTTTAGTGTAAGTCAAATCACCAGAACATTTATTTTATTAAACTTTTAAACTCAAAGATTCACCACAATATTTCATACATGATTAGATTAGATTTGCCTAAATTTTATAAGTTATAGTACAAAATGAAATTAATTTCCCAATATTATTACATAATTATCGGTGACTTTAGGGCCATATCACCTATTTTTAATCACCACCATTGATTTTATTTATAATCTAACAATTGGGGTTGTATTCCATGGGTTAAAATGTACCCACGGAACTCCAATGCCCATCGAGCCCAAAATTATATTTGGGTTGTTGATCTCAATTTATAATCTAATGGCTAGGGTTAAATTTCGCAGGCCAAATTGTACCCGCGGAGCTCCAATGCTCATGGGGCCCAAAATTGCATTTATGCCATTGATCTCCATTGAGATCAACAACCTAATTGGAGCTTCACAGGTACATTTTGGCCCATGGAATAGAACCCAAACCATTAGATTATAAATAAAATCAAGGGTGGTGAAAAATAATTTAGGATAGATTTAAAATAATCAATTTTTAATTTAAAATATTAAGGAATTATAGACATGAGAACTACACCTTAAAGTAGTCAATCACTGCCACCCTCAGACACTTACTTTTACATAGGAATTTATTTTTTTAGAAAAGGAAGGATTCACCATGGTAATTAATGCATTTGCCAATTTTTCATCAAGATTCGCCAAGATTTTCTATAAATTTCTAGTTATTTAAATAAATTTGCTAATAAAACTAATATTTTTTTTTAAGAAGGAAAGATTCCCTAATAGAAATTAATATTTTTTCCAAAAAATTGAAAGATTTGCCAAGATTTTATATCTTTTCTCAAGGGAGATTTCTTAAAGTTATCACTGATAGAATGTCACCAAATTTGAGGGTTGATGAATCCCCCAAGTTTAGGATTCTAGGAGCTTATGATTATTGGTATACATAAAAGACACATGACGTAATTCACTCATAAATGAAGCACTTAGAAAAAATGAGATATATACGAGGCATACACTTGAGAAATCACAATACATACATGCAATACACAAGGTATACACACCATACCCAAAGTATACAAAGAATATGCTTGGAATACACGTGAAGCTCACTTACGAGGTATACATAAAGAATAAATAGAGAATTCATCATAGATTAATCACAAGAAACACATAATAGGAGACCTTGAGTACATGATAAAGGAGACCTCAATCTAAAAGATTTCTCAATCACCATGCATCATTCCCCAAGATGCAATAAGAAGAATGCTAAGGGGTTAGTTAGAAATAAGAAGAACAAGAGGCGTATAAACACATCATTCACATAATCTATCTAAAGAGAAGTATTTCCCCTCAAGGGAATAAACAATCTACCTCTCGCAAGAGGATTTACACAAAGCCTTGCAGAATAAGAAGGTGAACCGACCTTACTACCAAACTATAGTTGGTGGCACAACCCTTCTCCCAAACGTACAAGGAGCTTCAACTTAGGAGAACAAGATAGACTCAAGATCTTGTTTCTAAACTTTCCTTAATCCTTTCCAAGAGAGTGGAGTAACAGAAATAACCAATAAGTGTTTAGATAGAATGATGAGAGTAAGGCTCATAGCATAACATATGCCCCCACCCTAAGTGATTACTAACTCCATGAAGGAGCAATTTCCTTTAAGGTAGAATAAGGAGGACATATAACAAAAAACATGAGAGCTTTCTAAAAGCACATTCCTAAAAGGATTGTGTTCTCCAAAATCTACATCATTGAATAATAAGAGGTTGTCTCTAGAATGGGAAAACCAAGGTAATGCTTACAGGCATGATACACAATGGCTTTTTTAGTCATGGTATGATGCTGAGGATTGTAACAAGGTGCCACATACATAAAACATTATCACAGAGGAAAGATCACATGAAAGTAGTGTATGCATAAATTGAATCATGAAAGGATGTGAAATCATCCAAGGAAAGATAACAAAATTCATACATCCCAACATATATAAGAGCGAAGATACACATAGAGGAATGACATAACTCATTCTTACCCCTTGTATGTTTGTGCTAACAAAGGTGTCAAGGGAGAACTAACAATCAACAACACATCACAATACGGGGATAATGGTAAATACAAGCATAACACAAACGAAAGGGAGGAACCACGTATGCAATTCAGCCTATAACATATTATCCTCCCCCAACTTGACTATTATAAAATGGATGGAGGAGAATGTGCTCTAGGGTCCTACATAAAGCATGGTGAGAAAGTACTAGAGACAAACCTTGTTCAAAGTTGAATTTTATTACTCAAGACTCAACAATCCTTAGTGGAATGGCTAAGCACTCGATGATATGCACAATAATGTGTTCAATGATTATTTTGTTGAGACTTTTTGTGTGATGGATAGTGAGAGTGATTAAGTGGTCTTTTAGTAGACTTAACAAAATGTACTTTTGTTGAAATAAAATAAAAGATATAGGTGGAGTAGGATGCAATCCTTTTTGTTGTGAACATGGTGGAGAGAACGTAGGAAAAGGCTAGAAACCCAAAACTATTTTAGAAAAGTGCATTGTTGGTTCCATGTGTTCCTTAATGCCTTGTTCTTTGCATCCTAACCCATTTCCATTGTATCCTTATTTTGAAAGAATTTTGAATCCATGGCCATAACACTTCTCCAAGTCAAAAAATAGAGGAAAGATCATATGGCTAGCTTTGTTGAAAGAAGAATTGTTATCATGTGAAGAAGAAGGATTATTCTTTTCATCATGGTGAGGAGGGTCAACCTTTGTTTCAGCAATCCTATGGGGATTGAAATCTAAATCCACCTCATCATTAGCAAGACATGCATCAGAATTAGATGATTTATTAGATTGAGGTGATAGTTTATCACATATGGCTTCCATTTCTATAGAAGAAGGCAGATCTTCATCAATTTTAAAAGTTCCATCATCATTAATCTTGAGTTTAAACTTTGTAGGAGATTGTGTTGAAGACAATTTATTTACCTTCGAGGCTTTTGGGTGTGGGTGAGATTTTATATTCACCCACCAATGAGGGTATAAAATCTAATGAACCCCATTTATCACTAAAAACTGAATTGTAGGTCCAACACTATCCTTACCAACACTATTGTTAGAAGTAGAGGGTAGTGTTAAAGAAGGGATCAAACTACTCAATGGAGTTTGATGTCTCACTTCCATTTTCAAGCAACTTTCTAGAACTAAATCAACTTTAATTGTATGTAGTTTATTTTCAAAGATGAACTTTATTGAACAATGAAGGATAGATGAGACTGCCTCCATGGCATGAATCTGTGATCTACCAAGAAAAGTATTGTATGCAAGAGAATAAGGCATGACATGGATAAGGATAGGCAATGTCATAGGTCCAGCATTAACATCTAAGGTGACTATACCTAGTGATTGTTTACCAACATTATCAGAGCCATGAATGTTGAGTTTATCTAGTTTGATGAAAGATGTATCAATATTGATTTTATGTAACAAGTGCATACCATAAACATTAACACTTGATCCGTGCCCATCAATCAAAGTGCATCTTACCCTCATTGTAACAATGATAACAAATATCATAAGAGGCTCATATTCATTTTCACCTCTATGGGAGGTGTTGGAGTAAATATGGTTTTACATATTTACCTTTTCTTTAAGTTTTACTTAGGCATCATAATGCATTATTATATGCATGTTAGTTTATTTGTTGGTAGTTGTTGTCGGTTATATTCTTATCAGCTTTCTCCTTGCCTTTGTAAGCAAGGTTCTAAACATTATTTTGCATCTCATTAATATTTTTCATCATTCTGGTGAAATGGCTTTGCTTCTCTCATATTGTGAAGGATTATCCTACAGGTTGTGCTCTTGGTAGGTGCTTGACACCAACATGGTATCAAAGCTGACTATCTGTGTTTCCTTCTTGTTTGGAGAGTTTTCATCAGTGAATTGGTGAGATTGAGATTTTGGTGAGATCGAGATTTTATTGCCTACAATTTTTTTGGTAGAACGATATTTCATTTGGCGTTTGATTTTTTTTTAATTTCTATTTTTCCTATTATTTCATTGGAGATTTTGTGGCTTTTCACTTGCCTGCATCACAAAGGAGGTTGATTTTGTGGCATTTTTGAAATTTATAGAGCAAAATTGGTGACTCTTATTTCTCCAAGCCATCCTTCATCTCCTTACATGGGTGGTCATTGAGTTTCATTCTACACCTCCCTTCTGCATATGTTATGACATACTGCATGATTTGGATGCAAATTTTGAGGGTACATGTTATAGTGAGAGGAAAAAATGGCCTATCAAAGAAGACTAGCCATTCAGTTTGTGTCATCAAATAACATTTAATTTTAAAACATTAGCATTTGCAACCAGAAATTTCCTTGAGGAGAGGGTGGACTTGGTGTTGTGTACAATCCCTGCATATGTCCTGGTCCAACATGATGCTCACGTAGGTTTTTTGAGGCACTTGGAAAGCTTTGCCCACACCAGAGGAGGCCATTGGAGGTATTTCACAACCGTTGTTACTACACCATTCATAGCAACAAGCCATTGATTGGCCGATTCTATTGATCAAAATTTATACACTTTTAAAGTCTTGCAATAAATATCTATTTTGTGTTTCTTCATTGTGCAATGTAAGGCAATGGAGGTGGGCCCGTCTGCAGCTTGTTCTAGGCATGAGCAAGGGACTTTAGTCCCACATTACGTGAGTAAAAAGGTTTCTAACTATTAAAATAGCCTTTAATTCAAACATACTACTATGAAGAAGGCTCACAATGCTCAATTTTGACACTCTCTCATGCGTGCTAATTCGAGACTTGTACAAGTGGTGATTTGGCTTGTTGACTTGGCTTTCATATGGCAAAGGAATCCACCACATATTTCGAATATCATGATCCAATGGCCCTAGGGGCCCAAACTTTTGCCTCCACTAAAGGATGTGGTCACATGGGTGGCTAGAATTAAGCCCTCAGGTGCTTGCTGATGCCTTGAAAGTGCCTTTACATGCCATTTTTTTCATTTTTGTATAACTCTTGCAAATGGAGGCTGAATTTCCTATTCCATATATCAACGGAAAGGTATTTTTGTCACCATTACAATGGTTGAGGTATTTCTCACTTTTTTTTTTTTGATGGTGCTTTTACTCCATTAAAATTTGATATTGGTTTTGCTCAATTCTTGGAAACACAAAGGGGTTGGTTGTTTACATTGTGAGAGATATTTGCTATATTCTCTTATTTCATCATGGATTTGCCTAAAGTAGAACTTCTAACTACAACAAATTATCTTAAATGGAAATCTAATATGGAGATTTTGTTGTTGAAATTAAAGTTGCAAAGTATTACTTTGACCAAGATCCTGAACTCAGTAGTGCTATAGAAAAAAGGAAATGTTTGATCAAAGAGATGAAGCTCTTGGTACTCTCATTATGTCCATTTCTCTTGATTTGAGATATCATATGTTATCTTGTAAGAATCCTAATGATATTTGGACTACCTTAGAGAATCTTTTTGGTAAGCCAGACAAGATGAGGAAACGTCATTTGGAGAATGAACTAATGAATCTAGATCCTAAACATTTTGACAATATCCAATACTTTTTCACCAAGCTTAACTCTCTCAGATTGTAGGGTTAAAAAAGAAGATGAGTAGTTGATTCTATCTATTCTCTCTAAGTTAGGTCCTGATTATTCTGTATTTGTTTCTGCATTTTATGCTACCATGGATGCTCTAGGCAGTGCACACAAAATCTCTTCTCTTGATGGTTTTGCAACACAACTCACAAGGGAACAAGAAAAGTTGACACAAATGGCACATTGAAACTTACGAAGGCTCAAGAACTTCTTGCAGAATATACTAAGGCTTTAAGTGGAAAGAACAAGAAGTAGAATAAGGATTCTAAGTCTAAAGAGAAAGTTAAGGATCCTCCTTCATAGCCTACTCTTGAGACCAAGAACTCTTCTAAAGAGGAACCATCACAAAAGAAGAAGATCAAATGTGCTTATTCCAAGAGATCCAGACATGATGAGAATAGGTGTTATACTAAGAAGATTGATGAGCTTACTCACCTTCTTTAGAAGAACAACAACCTTCTACCCTCATCAAAGTCTTCTTCTCCTTCTTCTCCTACTGCATCACATATGGCAACCTCTTTATCTACACAGTTAAGGAATGGAAGATTTTATAATGGGATGAAAGGTAAAGTACTCTTGGCTTCCATTATTCCTAAAATGGGAGATGGCTTCTTGATTTAGGAGCATCTCATCATATGGCATCTTCTATGGACATGTTCTCTTCTTTTGAACTTTGTAGTTCATCTAATATTTTTATGGGTAACAATACATACATGAAGGTTTGTGGGAAAGGTTCTATTGATATGGGTGAAGGATGTTTTAATGATGTTCTTTGTGTACCCTCCTTGACCACTAATCTCCTTTTAGTTTATCAAATTACTCATGGTGCACAAGGTAAGATGGTTGAGTTCACTCCTGATCATGTATACATTAGAGACATAGAGAGTAGAGAGATCATTGCTACAGGGGTTGTGGATCATGCATCTCACTTGTATTCTTTTTCTCATTTTTCTCTTGATGATGATATTCCTTTGGCTGATGTTCATACTCTTTCATCAAGGGTAAATCATGTTTGTGAGGAGAGGTTTGGTCATTTGAATCTTGGTGTTCTTGAGACTAGTGTTGAAATTCCTCCTCCTGGACCTCCTACTTCTTCATATTTGAGTCCTACTCTTGAGCAGGTTGAACATAGTTTTTCAGATCTTGGTTTATTGGATGAGTATTTCATAGGTATTTTAGACTTGTTCGTAGAGGCTCATCTTGGAGATTTGAGAGACATATTTGATGGGATTTCTCTCCTCTCTAATGACAGTTCTAGCATGGTTTTTGATACATCTACATCTTCTTTGGAGATTGACATTGATGAGTTTTCTCCTTCACTTGATTTGTCACGTTTCTTGGTTGTTTTTATCATGATTATGTGGTGGATTATTCATGCTTGGAGACTCCTACTCAATATTCAAAGTCTTATATTTAGATACTTCCTTCCTCCTTTCAGTTGAACATGGATTGGCTTCCTCATCATTTGGTGGACTTGTTTCTCCCTAAGGAGAGAGGTGTTGCTTGTAGGCATTAGATCATCTTTCATTTCTAGGCATACTTCATCAGCACTAGAGCTTCTTCATTATGGGGGGATATAGTGTCTCTATTTTTCCTTCATATGAGAGATCATTGATTGTATATACATGATGTATGTAGTCCTTGTGGAGTACATGTGAGTCCTCCATGCATCATCTTGTTTTATTTTCTCTCTTGTGGAGAGGATTTTTGTCCCACAGGGTTTTCACCTTTTCTCTACTTGTGAGAGATTGCATTTGATTGCATTTGCATTGTAAATGGGTACCTAACATGGTTGTGTAGCCGAGACCCATATTGCATAATAATCAACTCCCTAAGTTGTACTTAAGGGGGGAGGTGTTGGAGTAAGTATGGTTTTACATATTTACCTTTTGCTTAAGTTTTACGTAGGCATCATAATACATTATTAGGTGCATATTAGTTTATTAGTTGGTAGTTGTTGTCGGTTATATTTATATCTGCTTTCTCCTTGTCTTTATAAGCAAGGTTCTGTACATTATTTTGCATCTCATTAATATTTTTCATCATTCTAATGAAATATCTTTTCTTGTGTCATATTGTGAAGATTTATCCTACTGGTTGTGCTCCTAAGAGGTTCTTCACACCAACAGGAGGTAATTCATGTTGTTGAAATAATATATTAGATGTTTCATGCATACAAATAAACAAAGATACTACATCATTCTGTCTAACATAAGGTGGAACAACTACATTCTGTAAGGCCTCTTGGAGCATTCCATGGTGTGTAGGCAATGTTTGTATTAAATGCCATAGAGAGATCTTAGCTACAGTAGTACAAAGTGGCTCGACAAGATCATATTATTTATCGATATGTGGAGGAAGATGAGGAGGTTATGGTAGAAAAGGTTGAGAATGTGGAAGAGAAATGGGAACGCATGGTGCTTTCTTACTTTGATTGTTATTACGAGTGTTGTACATGTGAGTAACCACATCATAATAATATTTCTGCAATACGCTTTGAACACCTTCATTCCTTTGTATAATTTTTTTTGGATAACTAAGAATGTAACCCAAGGGTCAAGGTGTTGTTGGAGCAACTTGAACTATAATCACCAATTTAGAGAAAAGAGATGATTGCACTTATTCACTATCCCTTTGGTGGGCAGAATAAGTCTATTAATGATGATTCAATTGACATTGTTTTCCTTTTTAGTAAGCTCGAAATCCATCCCTAAGGGATTTAATGTGAGAGAGTGCTCTTCATCGACGAATGCTTCATCTTTTAAAGGGAGAGCATTGAAATGGAGTGTAAAGTATTGTTAAGAAAATTGTTGATTATGGTATCCTTAGTGATTTCCAAAGGAGAAATATCAAGGGTCTTCATGTTGTTATTGATATCCAAGGTACTCAAACATTCAATAAAAGGAAAAAGAGCCATAGGATGAGCCATAAAAACTTCATGTACTATGGTAGAAATAAAAGATTTAAGATCATGAGATGAATGCCCATTATCTACCAATGGAGGATCCTTTCTGAGAGAAGGCCCCTCATCCACTAATGCTTCATCTTTTGAAGGGAGATCATTGGAATGAAGATGTTAATAAATGTATCAATGATTGCATCCCCTTGCGCCAAAATATCCTCACAAGTGGGAACAATTTTGGGGGAGGGATCCAAATAATAGAGTGAAATATATAGAGTTGGGTCACCATCACATGCATTAGATAGTAGATCCATGGAATTATCATGACTTGAAGTATAAGTAGAAGAAGAACTATCACCATCATCATTCTCATGACAATTCATGGAGATGAAATTAGTAAAGTCCTCTAATATCAATGGATACATACCCATGAGAGTTATGAAGCTATCAAAATCAGATATATAAAAAAGGATATCATATATGGAACATATAGAAATATCAATACCGTACATGGATGCTATGTAATCTAAAACATATGGATGCATATTAATCAATTTAGAGAAATTTTCAAAATCCATGATATATGCATGCAAAAATACCAAAGAGGAGTAACTAGAAGAGTCCATAATGAAATTTCTTGTTTAATATATGCAAATATGATATGAAAAATCAATGTAGAATCTGATTTTTTCATTAATGAAGTACCATATATATATGAAAATAAGATCACAATCAAAGGCCTACAAGTGCAAGAGAAGCATGGTCTTCCAAAAATGTGATATTCTTAGTAACCACAACAACTAAGTCTTACAAATGTAGGATGTGTAGTATGTGAAAAAGAAGTCCCTAAAACATTTATCCACTTAAATTATACAAACATTGAGAGAACTTTTCTTTGATGAAGATGCACTAAATGCAAGATTAGCTAGGGTTTACTATCAAAACCCTAGATTTTAAATGCGTACTCCCTAAATCACAACAATTCAATTCAAGAATTATTTTTGAACACAAAATAAATTTATGACATGCTACAGAAATGAAAGATCAGATTTGAAATGTAAATGACATCAGCAAAATCTCAAACAAAATCTTAGTTACAAGCCCTAGGTTTTAAATTGGACTAGGATTTCCAAAAATGCAAGTTTTTGAAAAAACCATAGCAAATAAGAGTTTTAAATGCAAGATGCAATACCATGAAATGATTAACTAATATAATATCAATCAGATCTGGTGGAAAATCATAAATTTAATTCATTTCATGAAGATCTAAGTTTATGACATGTAAATAAGGAAACAAATATGCTTCTTTCATGATCTACTTTGAAATGCTTGTTTTTCAAATTTCAAATGCAATGATGAAAGACTCTTCTACACAACAAGGATGATAAGATATAGAAAATTAAATCCCTTTAATCAACTCAATAATTCAGCAATATTTCAAATAGTACACTAATCTACAAACCCTAGGTTGAAGATTAGCGAAATTTCCTAAAAATGCAAGGTTTTTACAAACCCTAGTTTTGAAACTATGGACAATTTATCTATGTAGGTATGAAAAATGAACAATGAAATCAATACTTATTAGAGCTAGGGAAGTAAACAACTCATATCTAAAGAAAGAAGGATACCAAACTGCAAGAAGAGTCGGGTTCATCAAAATGTGTTAATAGAAAAGAGTTCAACTTAGCCTAAAAGTTTAAACTAGGTCAAACCCTCTTCTACAAATATTAGGACACAAACTGAGCTTGTCTTGTACCCAAGAAGGGGAGCCAACTATAGAGGTTTTGTCCATTTTTTGTATAGAGGAGTTTCAACCAAATCTAATCCAATCTAACCAAGCAAACTAAGGCAAAACATCAAACCCTAGTTGGCAAACATCGGAGCATAACAAACTGTCAAAAACATAAACCCATAAACTAAATGAATATCAAATATCAAGGATAAGTTTAGAACCTAGATCTAGGAATAGAGACACAAAGGACTAGGGAACTTGGGTGCCCTATGCCTTTTTTAGGGCTTACATAAATTGATACTTTCATCGGGTTTGTACCTGCAAGCTCTATCTTCTTCCTTGAAATCACCTTCAGGAATTTGTTCCTCTAACTTGCACATAAGGAAAGAGGAAAAGGGTTGGGTACTATTTAGGAGATTTCCTAAGTCAATCTTTATGAATGGTGTTTCCACCTCCACAATAGCATAGATGATAGATAAAGGGCATGTCCCCTAGGAGAGCAGAGGCAAATATGAAGTAAAATGGAATGCTAGAACAAAGCATGAAGGAAAGAGGTTACCATGAGCATGGAAACTCTAGCATGCTTGATGTGACATTACAAATTGACTCAAGAAGGTTGTGTAGCCCAAATAAGTAGAAATTCATATCTTCACAAGACCTGCAATAAGTTAGCACCACAACAATAATCCATAATAGAGAGCATTAGACAAGAGTAGAGAGCTTGAGAGACAAGAAGAGAGAGTGCAAGTGTGCTTGGATTGTTTAGATAACTTAGAGATGTTCAAATGAATATTCAAGAATTACATGTTTATTTTCAAAAAGGTGTTCAAATAGGTTCTAATTAACAAGTGTAAATATTTTAGGTTCAACCGAGTACTAAACTAGGTATAAAATGCTAGTGTACACATTTTTATGACGTAACACTTATAGCTTGCTTTGACATCAGTAGAACCTTCTAAATATTTATCTAACACTATTTCACTTTACATAGCTATTTTCTAGACAATGGACTACATTTATGGGCCAAACTCCTAAAAGCACAAACCTTTAAACATTTATTTGACAATAGTTCTATCAAGATATAGAAAAGGTAACAATCTTGGTTTGTAGATGCAGGAAGAACCTAAACTAATCTACCAACCTAAGATTCCTAAATGACTGGTGAATTATATTTTCATTTTAAGGCATATGATTGACCATGAACTTTAGATACTGGTGCCTATCCATTTTGTAATAGAGTCAAAATTTATCAAAGAAAGAACAATGAAGTGAAACATACATAAATTGACCTAAGTATATGGATGCATTAAATGAGAAACATAAAATGGTAGAACATACTTATAATCCAAAATCATATTGCATAGATCCATGTGTAATGAAGACATGACCATTACAAAGATTGCAATGAATTAAATTGATGCGACACTTATCAAACCTACATTACAACCATACTAGCAAGTGTGGTAAGAAGAAAACCTAACTTGATGTTACATGTTCTTCTAAAAGTATACAAAGAATCATGCAGACATTATGTTGATAAGACCCCTTTATAATATTCCTAGATAGAAGCTTCAATAATCAATGTATTTCTAAAGAATTTTACAAGTAGGAACTAAAATCCTAGAGCAAACTTGGCACTTGCAAGTGTCTAGAAATTAGCTCAATAACCAACTTGTTCAATGAGAACAGAATCTCTTTTCATACTTTCCAATCTTGTGCCCTAATCCACATGTGGGAAACTAAAGAGCATCTATAACTTTGAATTCAGCCACCACTATTAATGTGAGGAAGGAAAAGAACCCACGAAATCTATGATTTTCATTGACCATGAAATGAGAACCACATGTGGAATCATGTCCACAGAAAATCAGATGCACCTGGTCATGAAATTGGCCTTTGAGAACTTAGATCATTAAGGGAAATGTTGGGAGTTGTTGAGACATCTCATTGTGTTTTAGATACACTTTTCTAGGGTTTCAAGTTATCGATAGACTAGGGAACCAAGAGATGTAGGAACTAGGTGCAAAGGTTGCAAGGGAATCTGGAAACCAATAAGGAAAAAAAGGGGAAAGAATAGGAGTGGAAACCAAAAGTTGGGAGGGACTGGGAACTCAAGAATAGACGTTAGAGGGAAGACAAAAATTTAAGGTCGAAGAGGGACATGGGATCATGAAGAGGAATGGTTGTAATCTAAGATTTGGGAGAACTGAGGGACTAGGAGGTAGCAGAAGGAAGGACTCAAAAGTAGGATTGGATCTAGGACCAGGAACAAGATGGAGACCTAGGGCCACGGTTCAAGGGGAACTAGGAACCTTAGGATACAAGTGAAAAGAGAGTAGGAAATAGAGGAACTAAAGGATATTGGAACTAGGTTCAAAGGTTACAAGAACCCTCAGTTTCTCAAAAACCCAAAAAGGAAGAGGAAGGTGGTAAAAGTGGACTTTTGGAGAACCAGGGAACCAAGGGACATAGGGACAAGTTTCCAAAGGTTCTTGGAAAACCTTAGAAGGAAGAAGGGGAAGGCACAGAATGTGGGGTTCCATTGAAAGTTGGAACTCTAGAACCAAAAGGAAAGCATGGGAAACCAAATAATTAGTGGACATAGGGACACAAGGACATGGCTGTAAGGTTCTAAGGACCCCCAAAAACTTGAAAAACTGGGAAAGGAAAAAAAACATGGAAATGAGTTGACACAAAAAAAATTTTAGACATGATGCTAACATCACCAGTAGTACCCCAGGAAGATGAAAGAGCATGTCGTTGGGGATTGGGAATTGTTGGGAACCATGGACTGGAGGAAAAAAAGGTCCTAGCCTGAGAAAATATTTGGGCCCAAAATATTCTTATGTCCCTGTAAAACTTGGGAAAGCCAAAAATGGTTAAGGGAAGCCACACCAGTTTTTTCTAGATTTATGGGTAACATTATGGCATGACCACAACATGAGGAATGGGAAAAACAAGAATTGAACACATTACTAAATATTTTCTTGTATTTTTGGGCATAGTGAATTTTGGTCCCAACATAACCTATATGCTACAAACAGTTGGTACACAACTGATGAAGGAAAAGGATGCAACCCATAAGTGGCAACTGGCTACAAGGAAAACCATAGTGGAGACAAGTAGAAAGAGAAACATGTCCTATACTTTTTTTTAACAAAATTGTGTTTGAAGATTTAGAGGATAGTAGAAAAGAAGAAGGGGAGGAAGATATCCTCATGATGAAGGATGAGGCTACAAAAGAGGCATGCTAAGAAGAGGAAGGCATGGAGGTGCTAGTGTGTGCACCTGCAGTTGGAGAGATGCTTGATGATGAAGAGTGGAGTAGTAAATCCATGGAAGAATATGAAGAGGATGTAGCAGCCATGAAAATGTTGCAAGATGATAGTCTCAGCTAAGGAATATTTGGACTTGAGGAGAAAGGAAAGTGAATCTTCCATGAGAAAGGAATGATGAAAAATTATATCTAAGAGGCTGCAAGTAGCAGTGAGAGGGATCACAAGGTGCTACAATTAAGTGTAGAAAAGGAATAGTCTGTGGTAAGATACAAGGGTGATAGAGGAGGTCACCAAGGACCCGCAAGTAGAGGTAGTTCAAGTGCTACAAGAGAGTGTACAGAAAGATAGTTCAAGAAGTGTATTGCATGCAAGTCACTACAAGTTAGTGTAGTAGGAAAGTATAAGGAAGATGCTACATGCGAGAAGCTACAATTGAGTGCAGTAAGGGAAAGGTGCAGGCATGAAGCTACAAGTTGGGTTGAGACAATTCTAGAGATGCTGCAAGTACCTATAGCAAAGGGAGTAGAATAAGCAAGTACATATGTTGCTAAAAGTGGAGTTGATGTAGTGCTGAAAGTTGGAGCAACGAGCGATCATAAATTGATGTTGATAGTGGATGCAACCAAGGAGAGTAAGCAGAATTGTTGTGATGTTCACAACACGCCCCATTTTGCTCCTTAGCAAAATGAGGACCCCTGCTGTTGCTTCTGCTTGTGTTGCTCTGTTTGGTGGTAAGGGAAAAGAGGAGTCAAGTTTTCAAACCTTGTTAAAAATAAAGAATAATGTATTTTCAGTACCATTGCATGCTGTGGTTGGATTCCTTGTGAAAAATGAGCTAGGGTTGCTTTTTGAACCGTCTTAAAATTCATCATATTTTGCAAGTTATGATCAATTTAGTAAAATGTACTATCAGGTTTTGCATGATAAATAATCAGTTGTTTGCCTTTTTTCCTTGTTGGCATTCGTTTAAAATTTTGAAATATTCATACTTAGTGGTTCCAGGTCATGGGCAATTTTGTCTGGGTTCCACTCTGTATCTCACATTTGTCTGTTTTGCAGAAAAGTGCATCGGCACGCTTTGATCTCCATTATTTAATCATTGGCAAAAGTTTTTAAGGTTCAAACCTACGTGTTGAACCATCCGATTGAACCTTTCTTTCAATGGTTCAATGGTTCGGGGTTCAAATGGTTTGATGTGTTCAAAAATATCTAAGGGGGCAAACTGTTATTCTGTATTGCAACATTGAACCGCCACGTTGAACCATCTGCTTGAACCTTTTCTCAAAGGTTCAATGGTTCAAGGTTCACGGGGTTCATTTTCTTCAAAAATGTCATGTGCAGTTACCTTGCGTAGCGAATGTACCATTGAATCGCCGCATTGAACCATCCGCTCGTACTCTATGGCGGGGTTCAATGGTTCAGGTTCAAAGCTTTGGTGAGACTGTGGCCGATATAAGTCATTGGCGTAACATTTGGTATCAGCGGAGTTTGAATTTCTCCCGCCGAAGGCTACGATCTCCCCAATGGCCTTTTGCCATCAGTATAACTATTACCGTTGGCCATTTTATTTTGGCCCTTGCCGATAGAAGAGAATCTTGCCGATGGAAATCGAAGGGGGCCGTCAGCCAAACATTAGTGATCGGCAGAGGAGATTTGGAGTTCGCCGATAGGCATTTCTCCTGCCGATATAAAGGGATAAGAGATAGACAAAGGGGCTATCGGCAAACCTCTCGCCGATATAGGGTATCGGCATAACCAATACGATCGGTGAAGAAAATTTTGCGCTCGCCGATAGGCAAGCCTCATGCCGATGAAAGTGATGAACGAGTAAGCTGGGCCATCGGCCAAATAACGACCATCGACCAATCCAGTTTACAACTCACCAATAGTATAGTATCAGCCCGATGAGAAAAATACAAGCCGCTAGGGCTATATCGGTAGAACTCTCGCCGATGAAAGGAAACAAGGAGGAAATAAAGTGATAAAGGCCATTGGCCAAATAACGATGATCGGCCAAAGTATTTTTGGACTCGCTGATGGGCGGGAAATGCAAAGTGATAGGAATTTTGAACGCATTTTTTGGCGCCCATAACATTTTTCTAGTCAGCGATGGTTGACCCGTGACATTTTGAGTAGTCTGTATGCATTTTAAATGCAGTTTCTGCTAATTTTGCACCCGATTTTCACATTTTTGCGCAGTCACCTTGATTTAAATAGATATTTTAGTTTCCTGCTGTTCATTTGATAAATTTGATACTTCTTGCTTGTGTTGTTTTGCAGGCTTGCAGTTGAGGAGGCAGCTGGAACTTGATCACAATGACATCATGGAGGAAGAAAATCTGATCTCAGAAGGAGCAAGAAGTAAAAATGAAGTGCGAAGAAGTCAAGGTCATTCAAATGGAGGACAAAGTTGCAGCTGAGAGCATTACTGCAACAGACAAACAGAAGTTATTGCTGAGCTGCCAGAGCTTCTCAAAAGGGGCAATATTTCGCCCAGATTTGACACTGCTCAGAGATATTTTGGAGGACTGGTTCACCTGCATTTACTGCTGTAACTAGGGGTTTAGTTAGGGTTTTTGCTATAGTAAGGACAATCAGAAAGTCTTTATATTGTGCCTCTCTACACTGTAATACTTTACAACAGGGGCTACAACAGGGATTTTAGGAAAACATAGGGATTTTAGATTAGCATAGTTTAGAAGTAGAAGGAGGTTGCCTGTTTGTCTGCAGTAAGGTGTGCGTTGAATGTCTAGCTTCCTTACTGTATTTGTAAAGCTTGTAAGTTCTCTGTAGTTTGATCAATGAAACTAAGAGTCATTCCAACATTGTAAATCATGTATGACTGTTTGTTTCTAATACAATAGAATCTGGAGTTCTACATCTATCTTCTGAGTGTTCTCCTGCTCTTCTTTGTGTTTTTGAAATATTTTCTTTGAGAGCTTGCAATTTTAAATCTATGTTTGTGAAAATGCTCAGGACTTACATTTAAGGTTTTTACTGTGGATTTGATCAAATTGCTGTAGGATTTACATAGTGCATAACATAACAATTAGATCCTTTGATAGAGTAAATGAGGTGTAGATTAGATCTTTCTAAACTTTTCCCAACCCATCTGAAATATTTAGCTGAAAACGTAGAAATCTAAAGGAAGTTGTTTCAAATTTGAAGAAGCATGCATAACAGAGTTAAAGGTAGACAGTTTTCATAAATGTATAAAGGAAAAAAGCTGCAACAATTCAAGAAAACCATCTAAGGCTTTGCAGCACAGTAACACTCATATGCAAATGAACAAAATACTTGTTGATATCTATGACCTTTTGCATAATCTTAGTCCAGTAAACCACAAAGAAACTCTAAACTCTGTAAGGCCCCTTGAACAATTACAGCTTCACATTGACCAACTGAACTTGACCAATAGTACCATTGTAGACTTGGGATTAATTGAATCTTAAATGATTCCTTCTTATCTTTCAAGTATAGTTTCAGTTCATTATATGTGAATTTTAACTTATTGTTATGATTGCATCAAAACAATCACCAACAATTTTCTGGCGCTAGAAGGAGGGCCCTCCTGAGTTAGAGTTTATTTCAAATTGGCTAATAATAGTAATAGAGTGACTAGGTCTAAATCCAGTTCAGGAGATATATTTGTGCAACTACCTGATACAAGACAAAGTAAGAACCCTTTAATTTGGGATCCAAGAATATCGCAAGCGGGAAGTCCATCTGGAACACCTCCTGGGTCACCTTTTAACATCCGTAGTATTGTAAGTCCTGACAGATCACTGTTCAAATCTTTAAATCTTGGTTCAAGCACCCCTGGAGGTCTCAATCCTCCTATAAATCCTAATCCACCAATCAATCCAGGTATTCTTACACGTTCAGGTCAAGCTCAAACACCTGCAATGGCTTATTTCAATGTCAATTCTCCCATATTCTTCAACGACTATAATGAGATGCCCAAAAATCCAGAGAAGATATGTCCCAAATACTAGTTGCATTAGGACCCAGAAGATCATATTAGAATATTTAAGGAAGCATGTTTTAGGGCTATGCTAGAGCACGAGGATGTGGTGTGTAGATTGTTTCCCTACACCTTTAATGAACAAGCCTCTAGCTGGTATTTAAACTTACCCAATGGTTACATCTCTTCCTGGTCACTTATGGAAGAGGCATTTCTGTCAAGCTTTAGGGGACCCATTGACCCTTGCGCTTTGTATCATAAATTGGCTGCTATAAAACAAGGTGAGGGAGAGCTGATTGATAATTTCAATGACAGATTTCAAAAGGCCTATTCTAGGCTAGTAGCCCCTTATACCATAGATGATGGTCCCTTGTTGGCTATGTACTATGCAGCCTTGGATCCTCTAATTGCCATGTTTGTCAAAAGAAAACCTGCCATAGACTTAATATCCAAAGCCTATAAAGAGGTAGCCTCAGTAAACCAAGAGATGAGGCATACAACTTATAGCCCATTTGTTAATGGAGGAAATTTTGGGGTGCAGAATCAGGCACAACCATGGAATGGAGCCCCTATGCAGCACACTCCACTATTAAATCTGGTTCCTTCTTGCACACTTGTGTATAGTCCTACCCCAATCCAAGCTATAACTCCTTACACGGCTAGTACTTCCAATAACAGTCAAAATAATGGTCAGCCTTTCTTCCAACCTCCTAGGGATACAACTATGGCAAAAGCACAAGAGGGTAAGGAAGAAATCAAAGAGATCACTGCACATTTGAAAATGTTAACCACTGAACTGACACAACTAAGAAACGAGAACCTCTATGGAAGAGGCAACCAAAACTGCAATCAACATCAAAATCACAACCAAGGCCAAAATCAGAACTATAGTTTCAATAAAAATCAACAGTACAATCAGAACCAAAATTATAATCAGCATCAAGGCTCCAACCAGGGGCAACCAATGCAAAATAGAGGGCCAGTGACAGATAATAGGGCCTAGGGCAATAATAACAGAAATCAAAATCAACCTAGGCCACCCAAGACATGGAACACTGGGCCCAACAACAGTACTCTAGCTTCTCCTTTTCGGAATATAGATAATCATGATGCAAAACAAATGGCTAGCATACAAATGGCTAGTACAACACCTAAA
This sequence comes from Cunninghamia lanceolata, assembly GCA_027924645.1. Lineage (NCBI taxonomy): Eukaryota > Viridiplantae > Streptophyta > Pinopsida > Cupressales > Cupressaceae > Cunninghamia > Cunninghamia lanceolata. Next base: position 53,758 of record BSBN01001389.1, read on the forward strand.
AATTGGTGCAGATTTCACAATACCAATGCCCATGCTGAGCACGACTGTCCACAATTCCACTTAGCAGCCAGCATTTTTAACATAGATGTGCAGCCTCCTACCTCTGAATTTCTCATTCTCAAGGGTAATGAGGTAGTACCCTCAGGATATGACACATCATTAGTCTTAGAAATGTTTACCTTTGCAACTGCAAAAGAGAAAGAGGATGAATTGCTAGAAGATGAACCATACTGTTGTGGGAATCTCTATCCTGAATCAGCCTTTGTGTTAAATGCTTTTCAGTTTCCCTTTGAATCTGAAAATGAGGTATTAACTGAAATAGAAGAGGTGCAGGCCTTTCAACAGACAAATAAAAGCCACACCTACAATTTGAGGAACAACCCTAGGCCAGGAGGACCTTTTACCACTTCCATTCCTCTGAATAACTTTAGTACACCCCCAGATCAGAATGCTAGCAACAATCCTACCATACTTAAGGCTAATCAACACGCAAATAATGGAACAACAGTACAAGAGGATCAAACAAGTAAAACTAAAGCAATAGAGACAACAAGGTTAATGAGTTACTTGTCAGAGGAAATAAAGAAAATTAAGGTCAGTATAGCTCTAAATGAATTATTGAAGACCCCAGGGATCAGAAATGCTTTTATAAAATCCCTGGATACATCCATGACAAATGAGGTGTCTGCTGATATAACTGTTCCTAGTAGAGATTCACTGCCTAAAGAGAGGAATAAGAAAGTTGAGCAGCCTTCCAATACAAATGTAGTAATACATGCAGATAAGAGGGATACTCTCCCTTTCTTGTTAATTGTTAGATTGTGTGGGAAGAATATACACAATTGCATGGTAGATTCTGGTGCCTCAGCCAACGTAATGCCCTTAGGAATATGTAAAACTCTTGGGCTGACTCCCACCAAATCTGCCAAGGTTGTCACACAATTAGATAAGACTGAGGTTAGCATGATAGGAGAACTCATGAACATTCAAATGCAATTAGCCTCAGACCCTAGGGTAAGCCAAATCATTGACATCCAAGTAGTGGATGTACCCGTAAATTATGGAATGTTGCTGAGTAGGGATTGGTCCAAGACATTAAACAGATATATGGCCACTGACTTTTCACATATGTGGCTACCTTGGAGAGGTGTCCCAAACCAGATCAGAATAGAGGCAGAGCCCAGAATGAAACATATGATAATAGATTATAATCAAACTAATGAAATATTATATGCTGCTGTTGAACCGGGTGTCTGGTGCAGATTGAACAGATCATGATGTTAAACATTAAAAAAAATGTGTCAGCAATAGGATAGCATTATTCATTGAGTCTGATGGAAATTCTTCAGATGAAGAAAACAATGCAATAGACAAATTTGGTCATACCATTAGACAAGAGGTGGAAGAGTGCATTAAACACAATTTGCCGGTCCAATGTAAATTATATAAAAACAGGTGTAGAGTCCATGATAAGCAACATCCTAAGGAGAGTTGTGAAATATGCAAAGACATCATTGAATATGAATACAGAAAATGCATAGGGAAGGTAGAGTTACAAGATGAAAATGAGAATCCTGATCCAACACAGAAATATGTTCAGGATAATGTAGATGCCTTGATTCTAGATTTAGGAGAAGAAATAAAGGACAAGGGTAGTTGTCTTTCTGAGTTGCAAACTAAAAACACACATATGCAAGTTAACCAAATAGAAAAATCCATGAATAAACAGGACAACACCCCACAGGCAATAAAAAAGACAAAGTATGCTAAGATAAAAGGTCAGAAAAGTAAAGATGGCATGTGGACGTTAAAATGTGATGGGTCCAAATCAAAACAGGGCGCAAGCGCAGGTGTTGAACTCATAGATCCTCAAGGTAAATCACATCTGGCAGCATATAGATTACAATTTTCCTATACTAACAATATTGCTGAATATGAGGCCCTAATTTTAGGACTTGTCATGGCCATCAAGAAAAGGGTGAAAATAATCAGAGTATTTTCAGACTCTGAATTAGTAGTCAGACAAGTGAGGAAACTATATGCCTGCAATTACAAGAAAATGATTAGTTACAGACATAGAGTATGGGGTTTAATAGATTCGTTTGATGCTTTTAACATAGAGCACATCCCCAGAGAGCTGAACCATAGGCCGGATGCGCTAGCAGTTGCTGCTAGTACATTAGAACCATTGACACTGTCAAGATTGAAATGATTTGCTGTTGAGCTAGTTAACGTGCCCAGTATACCAAACAACATTACACACTTTCAGGTATTTGGAGAGGACCAACAAATTATTGATTTTCTGACTTGTAATGAGGCATTTGAGGCTCAAATCATTGATGAACAAGAAAGGCTTGAAGTAACATGGGATGAAGAAGATATAATCAACTTGAAGAGCAACTTCTTACCAAAAGGAGTAATTGAATTAGAACATATCTTTGACTTCTATGGAGTAATGAGACAGAAGGACTTGCCCAAAACAGAAGGGGGTAAGTGTGATTTACATAACTTAGGGACAGAGCAAAATCCACAAAATGTACTAATTGGGAAAGCTTGCTTTGAGAAAATTAGAAAAGAGGTTTTAGACATTCTGAAAGAATATAAACATGTCATAGCATGGACATATGAAGACTTGAAAACATTTGATGAGTCCATCATAACTCACATAATACCTTTAAGAAAAGAAGTCAAACCATTTAGGTAGAAACAAAGGCCTGTAAATGCCATTCTGGAGCCTTTAATCTTTGAGGAAGTTAAAAAATTACTGTCTGTTGGAATAATTTTCCCAGTCAGACATTCTGTCTGGGTAGCTAACTTAGTACCAGTAAGGAAGAAAAACGGAGACATCAAGTTATGTGTAGACTTTAGAAATTTAAACAAAGCATCTGAAAAGGATAATTATCCTCTGCCCCCAATAGATGAAGTGCTGCAAGCAGTAAATGGCACAAAGATGATGTCTTTTCTAGATGGTTTTTCAGGCTATAACCAGGTCTTAATTGATAGAGAAGATAGACTAAAAACCACCTTCACTTGTAAATGGGGAAATTATGCATATAGAAGAATGCCTTTTCGTCTGATCAATGCAGGTGCTACTTTTCAGAGAGCCATGGACATTGCATTCCGTGGAATATCAGGTAAGTGCATTGTTGTGTATATGGATGATTTAACTATGTATTCCAAGGATGCATCCACTCACGCTAAAGATCTCAGGAAAATACTCAAGCGATGTGAAAGGTATGGGATTTCCCTTAATCCTAAGAAATGTATATTTGGCGTAACTGAAGGTAAATTATTAGGCCATGTCATTTCTGAAGGTGGAATTTCAATTGATCCGGATAGAATAGAATCCATACAAAATTTGCAAATACCAAATAGTAGGAAAGAGTTGAAATCATTTTTTAGCAAAATTAACTTTGTTCGGAAGTTTATAACAGGTTTTGCAGAGATCGTGCAGCCGTTAAATGCCATGTTGAAGAAGGATGCATAGATGGAATGGACGCCAGTGGCTAGAGCCGCATTTGAGGATATCAAGGAGGCAATTTCTAATGCCCTTGTATTGGCAAGTCCAGACTACACAAGCCCGTTTTACATCTACTCCTTTGCATCTTCTCATTCAGTCACAGTTGCCTTGACACAGAAAGGTGAAAACAACAAAGAGAGGCCCATAGCATTTATGAGCGCGCCTCTGAAGGATGCACAGTTGAGGTATCTAGACATCAAGAGGCAGGCATTTGCATTAGTAAAGGCTATGAAAAAATTTAGACACTACATTCTGCGCAGCCAAATCAAAGCCATAGTGCCAGATGCAGCAGTAAAAATGTTGCTGATGCAGAACGAGCTTGGAGAAAAAAGAGCCAAGTGGATCACCATGCTGCAAGAATTCGACATGGAAATCATTCCCATGAAGCTGGTCAGAGGGCAGGCGTTGGTGCAGACAATAGCAAATATGGATCCAGATATGATAAAGCAGCAATATGCATTGAATTCCCAGAGCGCATCAGGCTGGTATGATGATTTAAACACCTTCTTGATAGCTGGAAAGTACCCAAATAGGATGAAAGATTCTCAGAGGAGAGCTTTGAAGATTAAAGCACAAAATTATATGGTGCAAGGAGGTCTTCTATTCAGGAAGAACCATGATGGAATTTATCTGAGATGCATAAATAGAGTTGAATCTGATAAAGTGTTGACAGAACTACATGACAAGTACGGAACCGGCCATGGTTCCCATCTAGCTACAACACACAAAATACTAAGGGCGGGCTATTACTAGCCCACGATGTTCAAAGACACTAAGAGTCACATCAGAAGTTGCCACACTTGTCAGACTGCAGCAGACAAAGGGAGAAATCAGGCCAATCCACTACAACCTGTGATTGAATCAAGACCATTTGCACAGTGGGGCTTGGATTTTATTGGAGTCATCAATCCCCCATCTTCTGCAGGACACAAATTTATACTGATGGTAATAGACTATTGTACAAGGTGGACTGAGGCCACCTGCTGCAAATTTTCTACAACTAAGGTAGTTATCAAGTTCCTTGAGGAAAACATCATCACCAAGTTTGGAACTCCCTATTCATTGGTATGTGATAATGGCCCTACTTTCTCTTCTTTAAAGTTTTCTAAATGGGCATTTGAATATGGGATCATTTTAAGGTTTTCTTCAAATTATTACCCTCAAGGTAATGTACTGGCTGAATCAACGAACAAAATTTTATTAGACATAATCAAGAGGTTGATTGCAAAGAGTCCTAAAGAGTGGAATACCCTGTTAAGATATGCATTATGGGTAGATAGGACCAAGTTTAAAGCAGCTTTAGGTAGCACACCTTATCATTTAGTTTATGGGACTGATCCCATACTTTCAGTAAATCTAAGAATACCAACCTGGAAGTTTGCCAATGAGTATCTAGGCTTTGATAACCATAGGGAAGCCAGAATAGTGCAAATGCTACAACTAGATGAGAAAAGAGGTCAAGCCATCGAGAAGTTTGCCAAACACCAAGTGGTTGTTAAGAGGTGGTTTGATAAAAGGGCAAGAGTCAAAACATTTAGGATATCAGACTTAGTGTTGTGCTGGGACAAAGCACATGAAAAGAAGGGAAGCCATGGAAAATTTGATAAATTATGGCTGGGTCCATTACAAGTCTCAGAAATAATAGGAGATAACACATTCAGACTTAAGACCTTGACTGGAGAAGATGTGCCATTACCAGTTAACGGCCAACATTTGAAACACTACTTTCAGGCCTGAGGTAAAAGGCAGTCCATTTTAGTGTAAAGTGTTGTAAGTAATGTACAGTTCTGCTTTTGCTATTTTTTTTTTTAGGTTAGCTGTTTGTATAGTTCCTTTCTGTTGTTTTGTTTCTATTTGTACAGTTTTTTCTTGCCTTTTTTGCTTTTTGTATAGCCTGTTTGGTTGGTTTGTTGGTTGTCTCCTCAGCAGGGATCTTTATTTTACTTTAGAGTATTAAGGAGCAAACTAGAAACCATTCAGAAAAGTATAAAACTTAGGATATTCAAGTTAATCATTTGCAATTTACACATAACTTGTTACTGTCATGAATGTAGAGAGTTATTTATCATCTAAAATTTCATATTCCATAAATGTGATTGAGAATTCGAAGCAATTTTCTCACGATGACACACCTAAAATCCTTGGGTTTGTTGAACTTACCAGTGTAGATATTAGGTGAAAAATTAGAGGTTACCCTTGCTACCATTATAATTCTCAGCTTAATTTCAGCAAGTGTCCACTCCTTGCATCCTAAAGTCACAAATTGCTATATCTTGTGAAATCTTTCAAAATCAGAAAAATAGAAAATAATAATAATAATAATAATAATAAAAATAAATAGAGCGAATTATACTAAAAATCCAGATTAAGCCATCTAAGTAACTCTACCGGGGCTATAGACACTCGCTGGCAGTGGGGCTCTACTTAGGAGAATTGTAACGATAACCTTGCCGGGGCTATGGACGCTCGCTAGCAGCAAGGCTCTATCCGGTCGGCTATGAGGGAATATCCTCACCTACGTAGGCTAATGTCAGTCACTGGTTTGTTCAACCGATCTCCAAGATGAGGATAATTAATCACGTGCACACAATTAAACTGAAAATGGAAATTCATGCACCCTTATTGAACACCTTAAGTCTCAAGCTGAATAGTAATTTGTAGGAAAGATAGTCAGAAGTTATGAGTTTATTTCACCTAGTTTTCTTGAACACTCTAAATTTAATTGTTTTGTTTGGTTGCTAGTTGTTGTGATGTTCACAACACGCCCCATTTTTCTCCTTAGCAAAATGAGGACCCCTACTATTGCTTTGCTGTTGCTTCTGCTTGTGTTGCTCTGTTTGGTGGTAAGGGAAAAGAGGAGTCAAGTTTGCAAACCTTGTTAAAAATAAAGAATAATGCATTTTTAGTACCATTGCATGCTGTGGTTGGATTCCTTGTGAAAAATGAGCCAGGGTTACTTTTTGAACCGTCTTAAAATTCATCATATTTTGCAAGTTATGATCAATTTAGTAAAATGTACTATCAGGTTTTGCATGATAAACAGTCAGTTATTTGCCTTTTTTCCTTGTTGGCATTCGTTTAAAATTTTGAAATATTCATACTTAGTGGTTCTAGGTCATGGGCAATTTTGTCTGGGTTCCAATCTGTATCTCACATTTGTCTGTTTTGCAGAAAAGTGCATCGGCACGCTTTGATCTCCATTATTTATTCATTGGCAAAAGTTTTTAAGGTTCGAACCTGCACGTTGAACCATCCGATTGAACCTTTCTTTCAATGGTTCAATGGTTCGGGGTTCAAATGGTTCGATGTGTTCAAAAATATCTAAGGGGGCAAACTGTTATTCTGTATTGCAACGTTGAACCACCGCATTGAACCATCCGCTTGAACCTTTTCTCAAAGGTTCAATGGTTCAGGGTTCGCAAGGTTCATTTTCTTCAAAAATGTCATGTGTAGTTACCTTGCGTAGCGGATGTACCGTTGAACCGCCGCATTGAACCATCCGCTCATACTCTATGGCGGGGTTCAATGGTTCGAGTTCAAAGCTTTGGTGAGACTGTGGCTGATATAAGTCATCGGCGTAACATTTGGTATCGGCAGAGTTTGAATTTCTCCCGCCGAAGGCTATGATCCCCCCAATGGCCTTTTTCCATCGGTATAGCTATTACCGTCAGCTATTTTGTTTTGGCCCTTGCCGATAGAAGAGAATCTTGCCGATGGAAACCGAAGGGGGCCGTCGGCCAAACAATAGTAATCGGCAGAGGAGATTTGGAGTTCACCGATAGGCATTTCTCCTGCCGATATAAAGGGTAAGAGATAGACGAAGGGGCTATCGGCAAAGCTCTCGCCAATATAGGGTATCAGCATAACCAATGTGATCGGTGAAGAAAATTTTGGGCTCACCGATAGGCAAGCCTCATGCCGATGAAAGCAATGAACGAGTAAGCTGGGCCATCAGCCAAATAACGACCATCGGCCAATCCAATTTACAACTCACCAATAGTATAGTATCAACCCGATGAGAAAAATACAAGCCGCTAGGGCTATATCGGTAGAACTCTCGCCGATGAAAGGAAACAAGGAGGAAATAAAGCGATAAAGGCCATCGGCCAAATAATGATGATCGGCCAAAGTATTTTGGACTCACCGATGGGCAGGAAATGCAAAGCGATAGGAATTTTGAATGCATTTTTTGGCTCCCATAACATTTTTCTGGTCAACGATGGTTGACCCGTGACATTTTGAGCAGTCTGTATGCATTTTGAACGGGGTTTCTGCTAATTTTGGACCCGATTTCCACATTTTTGCGCAGTCACCTTGATTTAAATAGATATTTTAGTTTCCTACTGTTCATTTGATAAATTTGATACTTATTGCTTGTCTTGTTTTGCAGGCTTGCAGTTGAGGAGGCAGCTGGAACTTGATCACAGTGACATCATGGAGGAAGAAAATCTGATCTCAAAAGGAGCAAGAAGTAAAGATGAAGTGCGAAGAAGTCAAGGTCATTCAAATGGAGGACAAAGTTGCAGCTGAGAGCATTACTGCAGCAGACAAATAGAAGTTATTGCTAAGCTGCCAGAGCTTCTCAGAAGGGGCAATATTTTGCCTAAATTTGACACTGCTCAGAGATATTTTGGAGGACTGGTTCACCTGCATTTACTACTGTAACCAGGGGTTTGAACCAGGGGTTTAGTTAGGGTTTTTGCTATAGTGAGGACAATTAGAAAGTCTTTATATTGTGCCTCTCTGCACTGTAATACTTTACAATAAGGGCTACAACAGGGATTTTAGGAAAACATAGGGATTTTAGCTTAGCATAGTTTAGAAGTAGAAGAAGGAGGTCACCTGTTTGTCTATAGTAAGGTGTGCGTGGAATGTCTGGCTTCCTTACTGTATCTGTAGTTTGATCAATGAAACTAAGAGTCATTCCAACATTGTAAATCATGTATGACTGTTTGTTTCTAATACAATAGAATATGGAGTTCTGCATCTATCTTCTGAGTGTTCTCCTGCTCTTCTTTGTGTTTTTGAAATATTTTCTTTGAGAGCTTGCAATTTTAAATGTATGTTTGTGAAAATGCTCAGGACTTATATTTAAGGTTTTTACTGTGGATTTGATCAAATTGCTGTAGGATTTACATAGTACATAACAGAACAATTAGATCCTTTGATAGAGTAAATGAGGTGTAGATTAGATCTTTCTAAACTTTTCCCAACCCATCTGAAATATTTAGCTAAAAACGTAGAAATCTAAAGGAAGTTGTCTCAAATTTGAAGAAGCATGCATAACAAAGTTAAAGGTAGACAGTTTTCATAAATGTATAAAGGAAAAAAGCTACAACACTTCAAGAAAACCATCTAAGGCTTTGCAGCACAATAACACTCGTATGCAAATGAACAAAATACTTGTTGATATCTATGACCTTTTGCATAATCTTAGTCTAGTAAACTACAAAGAAACTCTAAACTCCGTAAGGCCCCTTGAACAATTACAGCCTCACATTGACCAATTGAACTTGACCAACAATACCATTGTAGACTTGGGATTAATTGAATCTTAAATGATTCCTTCTTATCTTTCAAGTATAGTTTCAGTTCATTATATGTGAATTTTAACTTATTGTTATGATTCCATCAAAATAATCACCAACAAGAATGTTGTAGGACAGATTTTGCAAGTAGAGATAACAAGCAACAATGAGTGTCTAGGCATGGAGGTATGGTAGGATAGAATGCATGATGATACATGTGAGATGCTACAAGTAGCAATAGTTTATGATAGTAGAGTAGTGTTGCAAGTAAAGGTACAGTGTTATAGTAGTATGATGTGGCAAGAAATTATGACAAGTGATGGAAGCAATGAACCTTCCAATGTGAAGGATTTGATGGAGATATGTGTAGGGGAGAACTTTGGGAAGGATAAGATAGAAATGCAGGTTGATAGTTTGTGATGAAGGGGGTAAATATTAAAACATACAACAACAAAAAATGGCACACCAGAAATAGAATATTTCTTTATTGATTTGGAAAACTTATTACATTATAGAATCTCAATTACAATAAGAGGAATCAATCCTCCATAGACTGCAACACACTACATCTACACATCACCAGGATCTAGAATCTTCTTCCTTCTGTAACCCCAAATTAGCTAGGGTTTCTATTTTCCCACTTATTATTGACTCTACACTTTCCCCCTTAACTCTACTATTGACCAGGTTTCCCAAAATAATCATAAATAGCACTTTTTGGTGGCCTCCAGCTAAATTTTGAAATTTGCAACTCCCTCCAAAAGTAGGTCAACTTCCAGGAAGCATTACTTTTGATCCAGGTGTTTGATTGACGAACCGTTTTAAGTACCAGAAAGCTCGTGATGTGAACTATCATGCCAGAAATCTATAAAATGATTTCCATCAACTTTTCAGAACATTATGGGATGTTTTTGTTCCTCATATCTCGTTTCAAAAATTTTTAGGGGCTTTTTGGAAAACAAAAACTTTAATATCTTTCAGCTCACAAATGATCTTTGCCTGATTCCTTCTCCAAAGGTCTTATATTTCAGTTATGAACCTTTTTGTAACTTTTTGATTCAATCCATGCCCAAATGCAAACTTTCCTAAAATGGCAGTTACACTTCCCAAAACAGGGAGTTTGCTATTTTTAGCAGTTTTGGAAAAACTGAAAGTCCTACATCATTATTCAGGAGATTATGGAACCAGAAACACTAATTATGGAAAGAAATGAAAACAACTGCAATGATTTTGAATTAACTTTTTTTTGGGTGATGCAAGATTGACCTTACACCACTAGATGCTCCTGCATCAAACACCCAGGGTAATTTGACAAGTGACCCTGTCATGTCTCAAGTGTTTGTGTGAGGAAAACCCAAATGGTCAACCTTTGCCTTAGACAACCAAGAAGAATCTTCAACAGGCCTTCCTTTCCATTTCACCAAATATTCGTCATATTGCCTATTCCGAGTACTTCTTCCCACACGGCTATCCAAGATATCTTCTATCTCCTCCGTTGAAGTAGATGCTGAAATACTCCACTATTCTTGTATTGGTCCATCCTTTATGCCACCTTCGTGATATTCTGTTAAATAAGCAATGTTAAATAAAGGAGAAATATTGATCCCACTTGGCAGCTCTACCTCATATGCATTTCCTGAATGATGCTTCTTCAAGATTTTGCATGTCCCAAATTTCTTCATTTTCATCTTATTATATGTTCCAATTGGGAAATTTTCTTTTCTCAAGTGAACCATGACTTCATCTCCTACCTAGAACTCCTTATATCTCCTCTTCTAATTTTCCTTAGCCTTGTACTAAATATTCATCTTATTAATGTGCTTTCTCACTTCTTCATGCAAATTCTTCAGATGTTCTACAAAGTCTTCAGCTTCAGCACTTGTCATTTCTCCTTTGTCTAGCTTCCTTAACTAAGAAGCATTTCTTGGGCTATTTCCATATATAATCCAGAATAGTGATTTACTAGTACTCCTATTGACAGAATTATTGTAAGTGAATTCTGCCTATGGAAAAATAAAATCCCATCCCTTGGGCTTATCTCCTACTAAGCATCGTAGCAGGTTACCCAAACTCCTATTCACCACTTCTATCTATCCATCAGTCTATGGATGGTGTGCATAACTGAACTTCAAATCCATTTTCAACTTCTTCCACAATGTCCTCCATAAATAACCAAAAATCATGGTAGCTCAATCTGAAACTATGTTCTTAGGTAGACCATGTAGTCTCACCACTTCCCTGAAAAATAACACTGCAATATGAATAGCATCATTAGTTTTCTTGCAAGGAATAAAATGTGCCATCTTCGAGAATCTATCCACCACCACAAAAATGGAATCATGCCCTCTCTGTGTCCTTGGTAAACCAAGAACAAAATCCATACTAATATCATCCCATGGCTTTGCTGGTATAGGTAATGGCTGATATAGCTCTGTATTCTTACTTGTTCCTTTTTCCATCTGACACACTCTGCAACACTGCACAAATTTCCTCACATCTTGCTACAACTGTGGCCAATAATAATTCTCACCAATAATAGAAATGGTCTTATCTTGACCAAAGTGTCCAGCCAATCCCCCACTATGCTTCTCCTTAATCAGGTTTTCTCTCATGGAACTCCTCAGAATGCACAACTAGCTTCCTCTAAACAACATGCCATCTTGGATTATGAAATCCAACCATTTTGTCCTATCCAAAGTAATAGGTTCCAAAAAAGCTTTTGAAGCGTCTACAAAATCTGGATCTTCAGGATACAAACTTTTGATCTTATCAAACCCAACAACCTCTATCTTCATTTCTGTCAACAAATTTTGCCTTCTGCTTAAGGCATTTACAACTCTGTTGGACTTCGCACTCCTGTGCTTCAAAACAAAAGTATAACTCTACAAAAACTCAACTCATTTTAAGTGCCTTTGATTCAACTTTCCTTGACTATTAAGATACTGTAAAGCAGTATATAAAATAAACTCTTTTGGCAACAAATAATGTCTCCATTTCTTCAAAGCCTAAACTATAGCACAGAATTCCTGATCATAAACATAATATTTTTTCTTGGCATCATTAAGCTTCTCACTAAAATAGGCAATGGGCTTACCTTCTTGACTCAAAATAGCTCCTATAGCACTACCATTAGTATCACAATCTACCACAAATACCTTATTGAAATCTGGAAGTGCCAAAATAGGCTCCTCTATAACTTTATGCTTCAATGTGTCAAAACTTTTGTCTACTCCTTTAGTCCATCTAAACTCTTTTCTATCCCCTCTCATTATCTCAGTCAGGGGTACACAAATGCTACTAAAATTTCTGATAAACTTTCTATAAAAACTTGCCAAACCATGAAAAGATCTTACCTCAGAAGCACTCCTTGGCATAGGCCATTCAATGATAACCCTCACCTTCTCTAGGTCCATCTTAAGACCTTCCTCTGAGACAACAAATCCTAGGTATACCAACTCCTTCTTTGCAAAGATACACTTCTTTAGATTGATCAATAACTTCTCCTCCCTCAACTTCTCCAAAACTCTTCTGATATGCATCATATGCTCATCCCAAGTCTTACTGAAAATCAAAATATCATCTAAATAAATAATAACAATACTTCCCAAAAATTCTTTCAATACCTCGTTCATGAGCCACATGAATGTGCTCAGTGCCTTGGTTAGCCCAAATGGCATGACTAACCACTCATACAAACCCTCCTTTGTCTTGAAGGCTGTCTTCCATTCATCTCCTTCTCTGATTCGGATCTGGTGATACCCACTCTTCAGGTTAATCTTTGTGAAGTACTTGGCTCCACTCAAATAATCCATTATGTCATCCATTCTTGGCAATTGAAATATGTACTTGATCGTGATCTTATTTATAGCTCGAGATTATGTACACATTCTCCACTCTCCATCTTTCTTTGGTGCTAGTACTACAGGTACCGCACATGGATTTAGGCTCTCTCTTATCAATCCCTTCCTCAACAACTCCTGAACTTGTCTATTCAACTCTTCACTCTCTGCTGGAGTCATTCTATGGGCTACCTTATTTGGCAAAATGGCTCCTGGTATCAAATCCATTTGATGACTTATCTTCCTCATTGGTGGTAAACCTTCTGGTTCATTATCAGAGACAATATCCTGAAATTCTTCCAACATTTCTGAGACTTCTGCTGGTACATCTTCACATTTCTCTTGACTAATCTTAGGAATCAATGCAAAGCAATGACGCTCATACTTCATACCCTCCAAAAATTTCCTACCATCTACCAAGCAAATTTTGGTAGTACTACATACCTTTTCTTCCACCTAGTTCAAGGGCTTGAACTCATGAGGAACTCCATCCTTTGTTAGGGAATATGTGTTTGCACAGCCATCATGGACATTGCTCCTATCATACTCCCACGGCCTACCCAACAACATATGACATGCATCCATCGGTATGATATCACACAACACCTCATCATGGTAATCCCCAATCTTGAACTTCACTAAACACTACTCATTGACCAAAGCTCTGTGGTCCTTCTACAGCCATGCAATCTGATATGGATGTGGATGCTTTCTTCTTGTCAACTTCAACTTGTGAACCATCTCCTCTGAAACAAGATTGTTAGTGCTTCCACTGTTAATAATAATATCACAACACTTACCTTCACATTTGCACCTTGTGTGGAATAAACTCTTCCTCTGATTGGGTTCTTTCTCCTCATTCAACAAAGTTCTTCTGATAACTAGGGTTTCTCCCCTTTCAGCATCTTCAGAATTCTTAGATTGCGCATCTTCATCTACATGTGCAACTCATGCATTACCTTCAGGTCTTCTATTTGTCCTTCCTTGACGTTACGAACACTCGTATGCTCGATGCCCTTCTTCTCCACATTGGAAATAGGTTCCTATGAAACCTCCTCTTCTAGGTCCTTGCCCAAGTCAGCCCCTTCCTCTTCCTCTTTGCTCACCATTGTTCTAGTCATGAGGGCGGTAGGTATTATCTCCTCTCTGATTTCGAATGGTGCTAGCTTCTTCATTTTTCTTTTGATCTTCATTACGGCCTCCATAGGGTCTTCCACCAGTCTTTCTACCTTGACCTCTTCCCCTTTGCTTGCTATCGAATCTTTTATTTAGCTTCTCTTCCACCTTCAGGGAAAAATGGTACACATCTTCTATGGTGGTCATTCTGACCAGGCTCAGCTCCTCTTGACTACTCGGCCTCAACCCATTAATGTAATGGGATACCTTCTCCTTGTTGGGCTCTGCATGGCTTGTCCTGATAGTAATTTAATAAAACTCTTCTGTATACTCCTTAACAGACTTGTTACCTTGCTTCAGTCATTGCAGCTTCTTCAGTAGTTCCATCTCATAGTCCACAAGGATGAACTTCTTCTTCAATTTCTCCACCATCTGATCCCATCTGGTGATCTTTCCTTTTCCTCTTCTGTTCCTCTCTAATTGGACCTCCTTCCACCAAATACTGGCATGGCCCTTCAATTTTAGTTTTGCAAACTTGACCCGATCTAGGTGTTCCACATCTTCATACTCAAAATATTCCTCCATGTCATTGATCCAATCAATAAGCTGTTGTGGATTCAAATCTCCAGAATATGTAGAAACTTTGATCTTGGGCCTCTTTCCAATATTAGAAATGGCCCTCAACAACCTAACTTTTGCAAGATCTCTTGCAGCTTCTTGTTCTTCCTCAGATAGCTCCTCTTCAGCTTCATCCTCGCTTTCTTATCTTGTTCTTGGCTCAAACCCTCTTCGTAGCTCCTCTTACAATGCATCGATTTGTCTTTGTAGGGCTCTAAAACCCTCTTCCATGAAAGCATTCCTCCTAATACAATTTCTTCATGGAGGCATCTTAATCTCTGCAGCAAACCCACAACCTCAGGTCCTGGTGTAAACTGCCTCACGGTCAATGATCTATCTAAACACTCAGGAACCCTTGCTCTAATACCACTTGATGAAGGGGGTAAATCATAAAACACACAACAATAGAAAATGGCACACTAGAAATAGAATATTTCTTTATTGATTTAGACAACTTATTACATTATAGAAGCTCAATTACAATCAAAGGAATCAATCCTCCACAGACTGCAACACACTACAGCTACACATCACCAGGCTCTAGAATCTTTTGCCTTCTATAACCCCAAATCAGCTAGGGTTTCTACTTTCCAACCTATTATTGACTCTACACTTTCCCTCTTAACTCTACTATTGCCCAATGTTCCCAAAATTGTCATAAATAGCACTTTTTGGCGGCATCCAGCTAAATTTTAAAATTTGTAACTCCCTCCAAAAGTAGGTCAACTTTCAGGAAGCATAACTTTTGATCCAGGAGTCTGATTAATGAACCGTTTTAACCACCGGAAAGCTCGCTATGTGAACTATCACGCTAGAAATCTATAAATAGATTTCTGTCAATTTTTTGGGATGTTATGGGATGTTTTAGTGCCTCATATCTCATTTCAAAAAATGTCAAGAGCTTTTTGGAAAACAAAAACTTTAATATCTTTCAGCTCACAAATGATCTTTGCCTAATTCCTTCGCCAAAGGTCTTATATTTCAGTTATGAAGCTTTCTGTAACTTTTCACTTCAATTCATTCCCAAATGCAAACTTTCCTAAAATTGTAGTTACACTTCCCAAAATAGGTAGTTTGATAATTTTTTGTAGTTTTGGAAAAACTGAAAGTCCTACATCATTATTCAGGAGATTATGCAAAGAAATGAAAAAAAAATGCAATAGTTTTGAATCAACTTCTTTTTGGGTGATGCAAGATTGCCCTTACATCACTGGATACTCCTGCATCAGATTGGCAAAGGAAATCCTACACGTGGAAGAAGAC
The DNA here is from genome assembly GCA_027924645.1 of Cunninghamia lanceolata. NCBI lineage: Eukaryota > Viridiplantae > Streptophyta > Pinopsida > Cupressales > Cupressaceae > Cunninghamia > Cunninghamia lanceolata. The sequence goes on from BSBN01001389.1 coordinate 69,642, forward strand.
GATGAGGAAAACCATGAAGAGGTAGTAACTTCAAATAAGTGATATATTGAGCAATGGGTACCCAATATGGAGGACCCTAATAGGTGTATTGATGTAGTGAAGATTAATGATCAGAAAGATGAGCTAATGGATAGGTTATTTGAGTTTATGGTGCATCTAGAATTAGTCCAAGAGATGACTTTATAGTCAAGGATAAAGAGTTATGGTTTAACTACTAAATAGATATGTGAAAGAGCAATGCATACAAATGGAGATGTTTAATGAAAGTGAGGAGAAGAAGCATGTGTCCTTAGAAATCCACCATGAGGTAGAGATTCATGTTGAAAACGCCAGTGTAGCAAACCGAGGTGAGGTAGCATATGATGGTGAGAAAAGAATCAACATAGCATTACAAGATATCAAGATGTTTGGCAAGATGCAGCAAAAGGAGGAAGAATTTGGGAGTCAAGAAATTTCTTGGTAACTAGACATAATAGTTATATATTAGGGTCAAAGTATGTTATAAATAGAGGTAGAGAAAAAAGTATAATCTTTTGGCTAAAAGTGGAGCCTTTTATGATGAGGTGTTTATCTTGTACACATCATAAAGGAGGATAAAGTGATTGATGATCAGGGAGGATAACAAGTTTGCTAGATATATAAAAGATATCTAACAACATATTCAACAAGAGGATAATGAGAAGAAATGACTCATATTGAATATGCAAAAGTGAAAGAAAAAGTATAGGGATTTAGTTACAAGTCCACCTATAGGCACACAAGCTATGAATGCAGCAACATACAATTTTGGTAGTGAGCAGGGGCTCAAATAATTTGTAACTATGGGAGTATGATGTAGGGGCATCACCCAAGCTCTTTGAGATGCAATTATTTCCCCTTGCCGTAAGTTTTTAAATTCAAATTCTTCTAATCATTAGCAATAAACCAAGAATAATCCATTCAATCCAGCATCAACCAACATTTATGTAATGATTGGAAAGAGTACGTTAGGTAAGAAAATTCAAACAATTGGCTGGGATGCTCCCACCATTAGTATAAATTATTTTGGTGCCCAATTTGAAGATTTGAGTGCTAGGTTTGAGAGTGAAGTCTATGGTGGTATTTGTAGCATTCAAGAGGCCCTAATTTTGAGCACTAAAATTAATTTGGGCAAGATTAGTGATAGTATTGGAGAGGTGAAAATTCTAGAAAATACCAGTAGGGAAAGATTGAATAATTGTTTTTGGAGTATAAATAAGTAATAGGTGGAGAAAGAGAGAGAGGACTGTAGAGAAGAGAAAAGAAGGATAACTGGAAGGAGGAGTGAAAATGGTTAGAAAAGGGAGAGGATAAAAAGGATAAACCAAATAGAAGAAATAGGGAGAGAGAAGGAGTCTGCAAACCAAAATAGAAAGAGGAAAAGGGTGTAGTGAAGAAGAAAGGAAGAGAGGATTTTGAGAATGGTGTAGGATAAGAATGGAAAAGGGTATGCATCTAAGGGAAAAATAGAAGATCTAGTAAGAGAGTAAGGATCATAGGGATTAAAAGAGAAGAAAAGGAGGATGCATATAGGCACAAAAGGGAAGAAATGACCACAAAGAGGAGGCTTGAGATAGTACAATAATACAAAGGGAAGTTTTGTTTGAAATTGGACCATAAAATCCAAGCTTATGTAAGCTACTCAAATGGTAGATGAATGTATAGACTTATTTTAGTATTAGTAAAAGGAGAAGTCTTATTTTAACTGCGGTTTTCCCTAATTTGTCATTGTATGCATGTGATTTGGCATTTACAATCTAACTTGATATGTGCAATCAGACCCACCTTTACCCATATGGGGAACTATGTTTATGTGTTACATTGTTTATATGTACTAAAAACCATATGTATGTATATGTGTGTATGCTCATGTGTATTGTTATTGCCTATAGAAATAGGGCTGAGCATGGTGTTGGATTCAGGTTTCTTGCAGGTGTTGGTCAAGAAGAGAGAATCTTGGGTGACTGCAGGACTACATGCAACCTTGTCTTTAAGTTGTAGCAATAGGGCAAAGTGTGTGTGGGTTAGTTTAAGCCACCTGCAACAATAGTAAGAGGAGAATCTTGTGAGAAAAAATAAGCTACAACAAAGGTATAGATTATTTTAGGTCACCTGTAATAATTAGTTTGTTGGGGGTGGGCCAAGAAGTGGTGTTCAACTACTATAGGATATCTAGCAACAAGGGTGAAACAATGTATCATCGTGTGTGGTACCATCAGTAGTCAAAGACTAGTATAAAATCATAAGGATTTTGCATTCTTGGACTAGATTGCATATGCAGAAATAACACTTAGATTAGACCATGTGGTAATATAGTCCACCCAGTTTCAAAATTCAAATTTCGTATTCTTGTTGTTGACATTTGTAGAATAATATAGTTACCCTATCAACTCGTGTTAAATACTTGAAGTTAGACAACTAGGATAACATATATTTATTGATAGTCATGAGTCATTCTTCTCATCTATGAAGTGACAATGCTCATTACAAAATCATATGTACTAGACTATCACTTTGCTAGTAAATCAACAATTACATCCTAGATGTTGTATCAACTACTTTTTGTATTTTCAAGTATTATTTATTGGCAAAGTAGCTTTACTATCGTCAAGGTGGTTGAAAATATTCCTTTTGATTTATGGGTGGCCTCACTATGCTTTTCAACACAAAGTCTTGTCCAACAATAGGCACTAAAAGTAGGAGTGAAGCATAGAAAGCCACACCAACAAAGGGAAAATCTATGACAAAAGGATGAGATGAAATGGTAGATAAGGTTAGGCTATAGGCCCGACCTAATCTTGCATTAGTCTAATCATGATTTGAATTTTTCATATACTCTAGATCATAGATCTTTACTTAAATCTCCAATTCCTATCAACAATCATACTAGAATAATAGAACCAACATTCATCAACATCAAGAATGAAAACCTATTTACCCTCTTTTTGACTTATCAATCTCATCTCTTTTAATTTAAGCCCACCTTCAATATATTATATATCATTTAATTAGACAAATAGTCAATCAGAAAATTCTAATGGAATATAATAAATATATATTTAATCTTTCATAGTTCCTTCTTTAATAATGACCCTTTTCCACATATAAACTCAACCATCATAAATATTCCTTCTAATGCAAACGTAGACCCTCAAAATTAACTCTTGCACTTGCTTTCCCAAAATTTTCGATGTACAACTTTCACACCATTCGATTGTTGATCAGATTTGAATCTTTGGCAATAATAAGAATACTATTACAATTGTTCTCAAAAGAAAAAAAAAACCTAAATTTGTTGCACCCAAGTAATGATCGACAACCAAAAAAAACTGTCCAGAAATTATAAATTTTCGAAAATTGTGTTCTTAACTCAATATAAAAGACATTCGTAATTTACAAGATCGTCGTAGCAAAGAAAAAATCCTAACTGTTATAAAAACTCATTGTTCCCTTACAGTTTATAGAGATGGCTTAATCTACATTTTCAATACTAAATTTAGGGATAAACAAATTTTGCGAAATAATTCCATGGATGTTATAGCTTCTCCACGACCTCTGATGGCAAAATTCGTGACATCTAGTTAATTTTGAGGTGAATATAATTTTAAAAAATATATATATTATTTTGCTGAAATATTTGGTATCTCTATATTCGATTGATTCCCATTATGTTAAAAGTTTAATATACATTAAGAAACTGTGCAGCTATAAATTGTAAACGTAAACTTTCTATTCAAAGCTAAGTTTCATCCATATTTGTAATGGAGAATTGAAGACAGAAGTGAAGATTACAGAGTTCTTTGCGAGACTGAACTTTATTTTAAATAGCCATTTTTGTGTTACAGAAGTTGAAATTTTCCTTAAATTATATATGTCAACCTTAAATCTCCTCACTTTCTTTCTGTAATGTTTACATCGCCTCACAAAATACTATGTAACACATTCAAAACATATCATCCGATAAGCGGAAAAACGATCAAAGAAACGTTGACATTTTGGAATTTGATGGTATTGAAAGAGCAAAGCAAAATATTATGATGATCCGCAGATGATCCAAACAACAAAGCAATGCAAAAAATGGTAGAAAACTCTTCAATCTCTGTTTAATTCATTTGATGAAGGGAGCATAGAAACAAAATACAACTGAATCTCCAAACTGAATTCTACAACTGACGATAAACAAACAACAAAACAATGTTAAACAATGTTCATTTGTCCGACAGAATTTTTGCATAAGGACCTAGTATGTAGATGTAGACCAACGGTCATGGTTACCTGAATTCTTTCTGCAGTGAGCTGTATCCTCAACCAAACGTGAGATATCTACTGGTAGTTGAAAATCTCCAGGAATACCATTGAATGTACCACTAATTTTGTCTAATCTCTCAACTATGTCTATCATATTTGGCCGCTGTTGAGGCAATTCCGTTGTGCAAAATAATACCACTTCCATAAACTGAGAGAGGCATGACAAAACCATTGCTGTCTCTGATTCATTTATATTTATAAGCATGGTCTTATCGACAACTTCTGTGATTTTTTTTGGAAAGTTCATCCCTACCCAACTTTGAAGATTGATTCCTTCTACAAACATGTTATCTGTTGGTTTCTTCCTTGTCAACAACTGTAAGAGTAGAATTCCATAACTATATACATCTCCTTTTGTTGAAACTCTTCCACGCATTCCATACTCTGCAATTCAATACAATGATTAGTTGATTCTCAATCCATTTTTGGTATTTACATATTATATGAAATCATATTAATAATAATGCCAAATCCATACCTGGTGCTATATAGCCAGTAGAACCTTTTAGTGCATTTGTACAAGTTAGCGAATCCATAGAATTCCCAAATAGTAGTTTGGCAATAACAAAATCTGCTATATATGAAGTAATATCATCAATACATTATTAGGTTTCAGGTCACAATGAATCACTTGAACATAACAGTGATGATGTAAATATGCCATTCCATGTGTTATCTCTATTGCTATCCTTAACCGATCACTTAAATTTGAGATGTATTCATTTCCTCCAGAAGGATATAGCCATTTCTCCAAACTTCCATTTGACATGAATGGAAGATCTCAAGGTTAGAACAAGTTGATATAATCTTGATTATGTTGCGGTGCCTGACTCTTTTTAACATATTACATTCTTTGTTAAAACTTTTGTGGGCATTTTCACCTTGCAAATTGAGAACTTTAACGGCAACATTTCTACCATTGTTTAGAATTCCTTTATAAATGGATCCAAAGCTACCAATGCCTATCAGATTTGCCTCACTGAACCCGTCAGTTGCAGCTACAAGTTCATCATATAGAATCCGCGGGGGCCACATATTGAGAGCAACCGTCTTTCTATGTCTTAATCTATAGGAAAATGCTACAAATAGAAAAAACATGATGAAAATTGCAATGGCAACCACAACAGGAATTATGACCTTCTTGGAGACTGATGGCTGTTTGTTTTTGGAATGAGAGCATGGCGGTAGCTTTATCCATGTGCCACAAAGGCCAATGTTATTCATAAGTGCTGAGACATCAATTTCTTCAAAAACTCCTCGTGGAACATTTCCAGTTAACCTGTTTGAAGAGAGATTGATATGCCTGAGCATTTTCATGTCTTTGAAACTCCCTGGTATTGTACCTGTCAAATTATTGAAGGAAAGATCCATGTCTTGAAGATTTACCAGTTTTGCCAGAGATGCAGGAATTGGCCCTGTAAATATATTCCAAGACAAATTTACATACTCTAATGCTATGCAGCTTGCAAGTGCACTTGGAATGCCATCAGAGAACTTGTTCATAGATACATCTATAGCTTGGACCATTACCATATTACTCAGTTCTAATAGAGAACCTTGCAGCAAATTGCTGTACACGTTGAAATAGAATTGGAGATTTAGAAGACCAGCAACTTCTGGAGGTATGATTGCTATTAGATTGTTGTAAGCCAAATCCACCAGCTCCAAAAACCGGCATCTCCCTAAACTGGCAGGTATTTGTCCTGACAAATGGTTGTGATCAATATAGATGTAGCGTAGTTGTGAGAGGTTGCCAATAGTATCTGGAATTTGCCCTGACAGCCTGTTAGCACTTAGTGATAACAGCCCCAGCCTTTCCACATCACCCAGGCTGTTTGGAATGCTCCCATTTAAATTGTTTTTCTCCAGATTTAGTCTTTCAAGATTTAGAAGTCTACTAAGAGTGGATGGGATATTCCCACTGAAACGGTTGCCGCTTAAATCTAGCCATGTCAAGTTTGTGAGATTGCTAATCTCCTGTGGAACAATTCCTTCAATTTGATTTGATCCCATTAAAAATAGAGACAGACTACTTGAGAGCAGGCCCATTGAAGAGGGGATGATGCCGGAGAGATTATTGCTGCCCAAATCCAATACTTTTGATTTGGAGCAATTAGTTAAGGCTGTTAGAATAGACAGACGTTTGCTTCCACTCACAAGGAGATTCTCACTTACCTCAAACCGACTAAGCTGGAGCAATTTAGCAAACTCTAAGGGCACTGTACCGTGTAGTTGGTTAATGGCCAACCCGAGCTCTTCAAGTTGAGTGCAATTAGAGAGGGAGCTTGGAATTTCTCCAGTGAGTTGGTTTCCCCATATTACAAGATCTTGTAACTCTGACAGTTTGCCAAACTGCCAGGGTATGTGGCCAGTTAATTGGTTGTCTGGTAATTCCAAATATTGAAGAAGACTACAGTTGGAAAGGGTAGCAGGAATTGTTCCAGTAAAATTATTGATGCGGAGAAGAAGAAGGTTGAGCTGGATAAGCATACCCAATTCCACAGGAATACTGCCATGGAATCTGTTTATACTCAAATCTAATTGAATTAAGGAGGAGATGTTTCCTATGAAACCTGGAATTGTACCTGTGAGTTGGTTTGTTCCTAATGCAATGGTCTCTAACTTTGAAAGAAGGCCAAGCTGGGATGGAATGCTGCCAGTCAGATTGCTATAAGACAGGGTAAGAGATTGCAAAGAGCGGCAGTCTCCTAACTGAGGTGGAATTGCGCCTTCCAAATAATTTCTGGACAGTCGAAGTATTCTCAAGCGAAAAAGCCTTCCCAACTGAGGTGGAATTTGACCTTCAAAGCTGTTATTTTTAAGAGAAAGTGTTGAAAGGAAAGAGAGATTTCCCAGATAAGGAGAGATGGAGCCGAGTAAAGCCATACTTGTAAGATTCAAGGAAATCACTCGCTGTTGGTGAGAAGAGCAGGTGACACCAGTCCAGTTGCAGAAGGTAACATTGGGAGACCAATTGTGCAAGGAATTGAATGGATCAACTAGCACCGCCTTCTTGAAAGCCAAAAGTGCATCTTGATCAGAAAAAGAAGACTTGCTGGTACAGGTGTGAATGATAGAAGGAATAACACTATCAGAGAAAGCATTTTGAATTCAACTGAATTGCATCAAAGATAGAAGAAAATATAATCCCTAAGGGAAGGCAAGGCGATGTAGGGGATTGAAGAATTGATGTGGCCTTCCCATCTTACTTATAGCTAACTAAAGCAGTTGTAGTTGATGTCCTACAAAGGCAGCTTCCTGGAGCAAAGTCGATAATTTAATTTTTTTACATTTATAAATATAATTGAAGAATTGAAGTGGCCTTCCCATCTTACTTATAACTAACAAAAGCAGCTGTACTGGATATCCTACAACAGACGGCTTGCTTGGGGTAAAGTTGATAGTTTATTTTTTCTATTAATAAAAATTTCAGTATATTTAAATTAATTGTATTTCTTTTAAATTATTTTAAATTCCTATCTATATAGGTTCCATAATCCATTTATATGGAGAGTTTACAACTTGTGGTTGTTTATATATTATTTTCCTATTTTTAAATGTAAAATATTTACATTTTCTTTGATTTTTAATTTTTTTAACTTCATAATTGTTAAAATATTATGGCTAATTTATCTATGTATAGGAATCCTAAACATTGGGAGGTCAACGAGCACCACCAAAAGAGCATCTTGATCAAACTAAGAAGGAGGATTGTGTGATGTGTAAACAAGCATAGGTGTTGGAAATCTAATCTGGAGCAGGCATTAAATCCACCTACCCATCATAGATTTTTTGGAAGTCTCCTTCCTACCACCTTGCCAAATAGTTAATGTTGTTTTTTTGCTTGATAGAACATATTGAATGCTAGCCAGTCTCCTTTAATGTAGGTAAGTGAGTTTGAATTTGTGTGTGAGTAGCAAGATTTTTGGGAAGACAAAAAGAGACAAAAACAAGGAATGAGAATGTAGAACTGTTAGAAATTGTATGCAGCAACATAGTAGAGAGAAGAAAGAGGTTGCAACAACATGAAGAATATTACAGAGAGAAGAGAAAAGCTCCAGATTGCAGATGGACCATTGTAAAAGTCAGAAATCTCTAGAAAGTGTATGCAACTCTAGACAGAGCAGCAGCTCTAGAAAGGCATGCACATAATAGCTCTAGAGGAAAGTGCAGTGAACGACTCTAGATAGAGAGGGAAATCTTTGTAGAGAAAAGAAATATAGAGCTAGATCTTTGTAGTTTGTAATTTTTGAATGAAAAATAATTTTGCATGTAAATAGAAATCTATGTTTGTGTTATATCTTGTGCCCCTCTCCCTCTTGTTTTATTTATCTTCTCTCCAACAAAGTGGTATTAGAGCCAGAGATCTAGATTTTTTGGGTATTGAGAGTTAGAGCCAAAAACATACGTTTTCTGGGTATTAATAGTCTTCTCCAGTTTTCAAAAAATGGCTCGAGGTGATCTAGCAAGAGCTAGTAGTAGCCACCAACATTTGATGAGAAAAACTATGATGTTTGGGAAATGAAAACAAAAATAATATTCATTGCAAATGATCTATGGGAGCTAGTGGTTAATGGTTTCATAGAGGTGACTGACCAAAGTGCTTATACAACATTGACAAATGTCTAAAAGAATCAGTTGATGTAAACCAGAATGAAACATGTAAAAGCCCTTAGTTTTATTAAGGTATCTTTGACTGAAGTTGTTTCCCCCCGAATAGTAGCAACTAACTATGTAATGGATGTATGGGAGATTCTCCAAAGTAGCTACAAATGAACTAATAAGGTGAGGTTGGTTAAACTGGAACTCCTCCAAAAGTGATTTTGAAACCTTTCAAATGAAGGATGGAGAGTCTATTTTAGACTTCCATACGAGGTTTTCCACCTTGGTAAATTAGTTGAGGATTAATGGAGAAACCATGGAAGAGAAAAGGATTATTGAAAAGATCCTTAGAAGTGTGACCTCAAGATTTGATCCCATTGTCATGGCAATAGAGGAGGCTAAGGACCTCTCAAAAATTCTAGTGGATGAGTTGATGAGTTCACTACAAATTCATGAACATTGGTTGAACAAATCTACTCCTTCTCTAGAGCAAGCCTTCAAGGCTCAAAGTAGTGAGAGAGGTAGGGAAAGAGGAATAAACAACAAAGGTGAAGGTCAAAGGGGTAGAGGAAGAAGCTACACTAGAAAAGAGAGCTAAAAGAGCCAAGAAGAGGCAAGCACCTCACAACCACCCTTCCAAGACAAGAAGAAGTATAGTAGTTCAAATCAAAGGTATGAAAAAAGTAATGTGTAGTGTTATTATGATCACAAATTTGGTCATTATGCTAGTGAGTGTAGGAAGAAACAGTGCAACCAAGGGAGTCAAAATACTCATGTAGACAATAAGAACAAGACTAAAAATAAAAATAGTCAAACGTGTTTATTGTGTGTAGTCTTACTAAGTAGAGTAGCCTTGAAGTCTGGTATCTAGGTAGCACCTACAACAACCATATGAGTGGTAACAAAAATTTATTTAACTCCATAGATAATAGCATAAAAATGGAAATCAAGATGGGGAACAATGAAAATGATCTAGTCATGGGAAGAGGCATGTTGGAATTAGGCTAGACAACTGAGAGGGGGGGTGAATCAATTGTCCCAAAACTTTAACACTTGCAACTATTTCTTTACCACACAAAACTGATTAATGATATAAATATGTAAAGTATGAATCATCAACACATGAGTAGAGACAAATGAACACATAACACCAAGATTTTTACATGGAAACCTGGTTAAGGGAAAACCATGGTGGGGGTTAACCCACAAAGATTGGTACCTTGTTAAAAGTACTTTAGAAAAATAGAAGGCACATGCCTTTGGGCACACTACCCAGAGCTCACTGCTCAAAAGAGGCTCACTACCTACAAGAATTAAGTTTATTACAAAGATAATGAATTGAGAAATAACATCTATTTCATGCCTGGTTTAGTCCCTTTGAAACCTCACAATTTCTGCTCTGATCTTCAATCACTTGTCCATTATATCTTCATCCTTACTGCTCTTGATCTTCTGTACTTCTTTCTCTCTTCTCTGCTTCTATACTTCTCTTAGGATTTTATCATTTCTACACACACTTTCCACAAATCATCAACAAATATTTATATACTTCATCAACCTTGGAATGAACATCAAGGTCAGCTAAACTTAACACGGATCATTACACTGTCGGCCAAACATAGCTGGGACTTGAATCTTCCTCCAACAACACATCATGCTCTAGATAATTGCTCTTAGAATATCCACAACACACTTGAATCATCCAATCGGCCAAGACTGGGAAGAACAACAACACCAAGAAGGAAATCTTCACCAACGAGCTCAATCTTCAATGCGGACCTCCAACACAACTGTCACATGATCCAGAGACTTCCACAAGCACATTAAAATCAACAAGAACATCTGCACTCCTCTAATTCATCAGAATCACTTGCATTTTCATCCAAAACCTCAAGAACACTGTCTACCATGACTATCACACTAGAAAGATTGCTTGCGGACCTCCAAACCACGAAACACTTGAGTTGATGATACACACTAACTTCCCAAACATTCCTCTAGATCCATAGATCACAATATTTCAATGCGGACCAATCCAAACTAATTTACTGTCACTCTGTCTCTTCTAAACATAGCAAAGCTTGGTTATACTCAAGTGGCCATACCTTCTTCAAATCTTCATATGGACTTCTCAAATCTTGACTAGAGCTACTTTAGACAATCCTCTACACATCCATGTGGTCCGTATACATTGATCTTCATTAATTTTCTCAATATCCTCAACATTCCAGTCTTCTAAATAGGCAGCAGAATAAGATATAGTTGACATCAATGACAACACCGTTTAGGCACATATTTGCAATAATCTCCCCCTTTGTCATTGATGGCAACATATGATGTGAAAAACTTATTTAACCATCAAGACAAGAACTTCTCCCCCTTTCTCTTATCACTTCTGTAACCACTTCTTTCACTACTTCCCCTTTCATCAGCAACTAGTTTTTCACATGACTTCTCTCCCCCTTTGACATCAATGGCAAAGGGCACATATTTGCCATTTTTTCTCCCCTTTTGTGTTTCAAACTGATCTCTAATTAATTTGTATACTGACTACTCCCCCTGAGTAGTATCTTCCTAACATCTATCTGGATCACAAGATGTGACTATGAGTCCCACCAGACTGATGCATCATAGTGCATCTTAGTTCTGATTAGGAGGGGCAATAACCCCTAACTTTTCTCTGAGAAACTCAAATGTATCCTTAGGTAGAGGCTTAGTAAATATATCTGCAACCTGATCCTTTGAAGAGACAAACTCCAATATGACTTCATTCTCATTTACCTTCTCTCTCAAGAAATGAAACTTGACAGAAATGTGCTTTGCTTTTTAATGCAATACTAGATTTTTTAAGATGTTTATTGCACTTGAATTATCATAGAAGATTGTAATAGGTTCCTTAAATACAACTCTAATATCCTTCAACATTTGTTTCATCTACGAAACTTAAGTGCAATTACTTGCTGCTGCTATGTACTTTGCTTCTGTAGTAGACAAAGATATTGCCTCTTGTTTTTTGCTTAACCAAGAAACCAATCTTCTTCCCAAGAAGAATGCACCACCACTTGTACTTTTTATGTCATCCACATCACCTACCCAATCAGCATCAGAATATGCATGAAGAGTGAAGTCATTGTCCTTTGGATACCACAAGTGATAGTCAAGTGTCCCTTTGAGATATCTAAAAGTTCTCTTTTAACTTCTACCATATGGGATTCTTTAGGATCAGCTTGAAATCTAGCAACAAGTCCAACTGCATTCATAATATCAGGTCTGGTCTGAGTTAGATAGAGCATTCCTCCAATCATTGATCTATACCTTTTCTGATTTTCCTTAGAAGAGTCATCATCTTTACTTAATTTGCACCCAGTTACCATAGGTGTACCTACTGGCTTTGAATCTTCCATTCCAAACTATTTCAGTAACTCTCTTACATACTTAGATTGAGATATGAAGATACCTTTATTTGACTGAATGATTTATAGACCTAGAAAGAAGTTCATTTCACCAAACATTGACATCTCAAATTCACTTTGCATCTAATCAGTAAATGTTTTGCACATACTCTCATTTCCACCAAAAATTATATCATCAACAAATACCTCAACAATCAGGATGTGTTCATGATCAATCTTGAAGTAAAGATTACTATCAACAATACCTTTGCTAAAACCTAATTTTAGTAGATACTTATCTAACCTTGCATACTAGGCTCTTGGGGCATGTTTAAGTTCATACAGTGCTTTCCTCAATCTGCAGACTACATCTTTTTGATCGGACAATTGAAATCCTTCTGATTTCTCAATGTAGATTTCTTCTTCCAGCTCTCCATTTAGGAATGTTGACTTGACATCCATCTGATATACCTTGAAATCTTTATAAGCAGAAAATGCAAGAAATAATTTGACTGCTTCTATTCTTGTCATCGAAGAAAAAGTTTCTTCAAAATCAATTCCTTCCACTTGAGAATACCCTTTGCATACCAACCTTGCCTTGTTTCTTACAACTTCACCATCTTTATTTACTTTATTCTGGAAGACCCATTTGGTTCCAATCACATTTTTGTCTTTAGGTCTAGGAACAATATCCCAAGTGTGATTCTTTTCAATTTTCACTAATGCTTCTTCCATTGCTTTTACCCAATTTTCATCATTGCAAGCTTCACTTACTGATTTTGGTTCAATTTTTTAAATCAAACAATTCTTCTCCTGATCTTCAACAATTCTTCTCCTAGTTCAAACACCTTGATTTCTATCTCGTATGATCTAATCTTCAGGATGATTCTGTCTTACATATGGGAGTTTTGGGATTTGCTTGAGCTTCTGATTCTTGAGCTTGTTCTTCAATATCTGCACTATCCTCCAGAGTTACTGATCTTTCCAGATCAATCTGGATCTGAGTTTCAGTTTGAACTTGCCTTCCTTGAGTTTGACTTTCATCTTGATCATCTGAATCATATCCACAAGACCTGGAAGGTCTTTCCTTACTTTCATCAACTCTGACATTAGTACTTTCAACAATCTTTTTCAATCTCTTGTTAAAGCACCGGTATGCCTTGCTTTGAGTTGAGTACCCCAGAAATATTCCTTCATCACTTCTTGCATCAAACTTGCCATGATCCTCATCTATTTTGATATAGCATTTACTACCAAAAACTCTAAAATATTTTACAGTAGGAGGATGAGCAAACCATAGTTCATAGGGAGTCTTACCATAATTGCCTTTGATCTGCACCCACTTAAGAGTGTAGATAGAAGTACTCACAGCTTCTTTCTAATAGACTTAAGAAACATTTGCTTCCATCATCATGGTCCTAGATACTTCTTGAATGGTCCAGTTCTTTCTCTCCACAGCTCCATTCTTCTGAGGAGTCATAGGAGTAGATAACTATCTTTTTATCCCTTGCTTTTCATAGAATGAATCAAACTCATCAGAGATAAACTCTCCACCTCTGTCAAATATCAAACACCTTATCTTCACACCAATCTCATTTTCAACCATAACCTTGAATACTTTGAATTTATCAAGAGCTTCTAATTTTTGTTTTAAGAAGGTTACCCACATCATTCGGGAGTAATAATCAATTAGCAACATAAAATATATGTCTCCTTGCACACTCCTAATTCTAGGAACACAAAGATCAGTATGCACAAGTTCCAACAATCCACTTGATGATTGTTCTTTACTTTTGAATGAGATTCTATTATGTTTAGCCAATTGACATTCTCTACACATGCTATTAGTAGGTTTCACAAGTCTTGGAAGGTCTCTTATAGCCTGAGTGGAACTTATCTTGACAATATTATCAAAATTCACATGACACATTCTCCTATGCCAGAGCCAACTTTGATCTACTTGAGCAATCAAGAAACTTCTACGAGAGCTACTTAAATGAAATATGTTACCTCTAGTCTGAGTACCTGATGCAATTTCAATTTTGGATCTTTCCAAGATTCTACATTTTCATCCTTAAATCGAAGATCATAACCCTTGTCAACCAACTGTCCAACACTAAGAAGATTATGCTTCAATCCTTCCACATACAGAACATCATTTGTGTTATTCTTACCATCAAAAGAGATAGATCCTCTGCCATAGATTCTACCAGTTGAGTTGTCTCCAATTTTCACAAACCCACTTTCATATTTTTCAAAGCTTACAAACTTACTTTTGTCACTAGTGATATGATGAGAACATACACTATCAATCACCCATTCATCCTTTTTAACAACTTGAGTAGCTAAGGTAATTTCCATATTTGCATAGCTAGAAGATTTAGTAGACACCAGATCTTCTTCCTTGATAACAATGAACACCCAATCACCTTCAGTGGAACCTCCATGATTAGATTCATCATATATGACTCCTTCTTCTCTTGCTTCTTGGACATAGTAACATTTCTTCTAACCTTTATATCTATTAGGGTTTGGTTTTGGAAACCTCTCTGGACATCTTGAAGCAAAATGACCAATCTTATTACAAGCAAAACATTTGAATGGCAACTTTCCTTCATACTTACCGGATCCTCCTGGCATTCTTTTGGCAATAAGAGCTTCAAGATTTGCAGTCTCAATTTCATCATCTTCAAGATCATTCCTTGCCTTCACAAATCTATTTGATCTTTCTGAAGAACTTTCACCCAGATCATATCTTTGTTTTCCATACACATTGGTCTTAAATGCAAATTTAGACTTAGGAAGAGAATCACCAAACTCACTTAATTCAAAAGCTAAAATTTTGCCAACCTGTTGATCTCTTGTAACTTTTGAGATAGTCCTGATCTCCTCTATAGCAGCAACCTTATGTTTGTATGAATTGAGTAAAGATCTAACCACTTTTGCCACAATTTTTTATTCTTCCAAAATTCCACCAGCACACCTGATACCACACACAAGTTCATTTACCTTTTGCATGTAGATTGTGATGTTTTCATCTTCACTCATCCTCAAATTTTCAAATTTTCCTCTCAGACTTTGTAGCTTGGCACATTTGACATATTCATCACCTTCATAAAGATTCTCCAGCTTCTTCCAGATTTCATGAATAGTTTTAGTCCAAAGACATTTGTCATTTCTGAATCAGTCAGAGCACTCAATAAGGCTTCTTTAGCTTGAAGGTTATTTTTAGCATCTTTGAGTTGATCTAGAGGTGAAGGACCTTTCTCCAGAAGATTATACTCATCCTTGGTTGTCACCCAATAAGCATCACCCATGCATTTCAAATAGCACTCCATGTGACTCTTCTGAATAGAGTAATTTGTTCCATCAAATTTTAGACTATCCTTCTTATAGGTTGACATCCTGGATCTCCTCAAGTGGTTAAGCTTATTTTAGAGGAACCCCACTCTGAACCAATTGTTGGAATTAGGCTGGACAACTAAGAGGGGGGTGAATCAATTGTCCCAAAAATTTAACACTTGCAACTATTTCTTTACCACACAAAATTGATTAATGATATAAACATTTAAAGTATGAATCATCAACAGGAGTAGAGACAAATGAACACATAATACCAAGATTTTTATGTGGAAACCTGGTTAAGGGAAAATCACTATGGGAATTAACCCACAAAGATTGGTACCTTGTTAAAAGTACTTTAGAAAAATAGAAGGCACATGCCTTCGGGAACACTGCCCAGAGCTCACTACTCAAAAGAGGCTCACTGCCTACAAGAATGAAGTTTATTACAGAGATAATGAACTGAGAAATAGCATCTATTTCATTCCTGGTTCAGTCCCTTTGAAAGCTCACAATTTTTGCACTGATCTTCAATCACATGTCCATTATATCTTCATCCTTACTGCTCTTGATCTTTTGCACTTCTTTCTCTCTGCTCTACTTTTGTACTTCTCTTAGGATTTTACATTTCCATACACACTTTCTGCAACTCATCAACAAGTATTTATAGACTTCGTCAACATTGGAATGAGCATCAAGGTCGACTAAACTTAACATGGATCATTACACTGTCATCCAAACATAGTTGGGACTTGAATCTTCCTCCAAGAACAAGCCACACTCTAGAGAATTTCTCTTAGAATATCTGCAACACACTTGAATTATCTAGTCAGCCAAGACTGGGAAGACAACAACACCAAAAAGTAAATCTTCACCAACGAGCTCAATCTTTAATGTAGACCTCCAACACAATAGTCACACGATCCAGAGACTTCCAAAAGCACATTGAAATCAACAAGAACATCTACACGCCTCCAAATCATCAAAATCACTTGCATCTTCATTCAGAACCTCAAAAACACTGCCTGCCATGATTGTCAAACTAGAAAGATTTCTTGTGGACCTCCAAACCATGAACAACTTGAGTTGATGATACACACTGACTTCCCAAACATGCCTCTAGATCTGTAGATCATAATATTTCAATGCGGAGTAGTCTGGACTAATTTACTATCACTCTGTCTCTTCTAAACACAACAAAGCCCAGTTGTACTCAGATGGCCATACCTTCTTCAAATCTTCATACAGACTTCTCAAATCTTGACTGGAGCTACTTTAGACAATCCTCTACATATCCATGTGGTCTGCATACATTGATCTTCATTAATTTTCTCAATATCCTCAACATTCCAGTCTTCTAAATAGGCACCAAAATAAGATACAGTTGACATCAATGCAATAAGGTTATGTTGACGTTAATGACAACACCGCTTAGGCACATATTTGAAACAAGGCATAGTTAGCATCCAAACCAAGCTACAAGGAGGAAGATCTAGGATGTCTACTATGATCTAGGCATAAAACATAATCTATTGAGTTTTGGATAGATGGTTCAAAATGGCTATAGGATACTGATGGGGAATGAAAATAGCATAATTTTTAACAAGGATAGAAGAAATTATGTTATTGTAATAATGTAGATGAAAAAAAATAGAGTGTTTCCTCTTAGGATGCATATTGAGTCTCTGATGCTATCTAAAGATGTACCCTCTATTGAAATACATGAGACAACTGAGAGAGAGGGTGAATTAGTTGTCCCAAAAACTCAATCACTTCTACACTTAAATATTGATCACTTGTGCATAGTTATTATGATTAAACAATGAATGCATGAAATCAGAAACGTAAACACATATGCAACATTATACACAAGAGACACCATATTTTTACGTGGAAAACCCCAAGGTGGGGAAAAACCATGGAGAGGATTAGCTCTCAAAATATACTATAATCTTTGAAAAATGATGTTCAAGCTTGGTCACTCCACAGGCCTAGAACATGCTGGCTCACTTCCATGAAGTACAACTAGGTCTAGCAGGCTCGCTGTTAGGCTCACTGCCAAGATCAACATCTTCTTCATGTCTGAGATTGATATACATTGAAATACAATAGTTCCTCTACTCTGCTCTGCCCTTCCACTTCTTTCCTTATCTTCCCATCTTCACACAAGGACACCTTTTCCATGACTTAATTACAAGTATTTATACACTTCATCAACTTTAGAATGATCATCAAGGTCGGCATTACAATCATCAACCATTGGAACAATCTCCAAGGTTGACATTAAAAACATTTACAAAATAGGTCTTGACCTAATACAAAATTATGCTAAGGAATTGTTTTATAGATGTCTGTGGGTTATGCCACGCCTCAGCTAGGACTCAAACATGATTCCATAATCTTCAAGAAATCTTCACAATAATTGGAATTAACCAAGTTGGCTAAGACTGGTTACATGCTACGTTATCTAGAAATAATCTTCAAACATGATCTCAATTCCTTAACAAAGACCAATGTAAAGGTAGGAACATGATTAGGAGGTATCCACAAGCATGTTGAAATCATCAGGACCAACTGTACAAACACAAACCACTTTATTCATGAGATTCTTCACACCAGAGCACATGAACTTCACTCTCTTCAACTGTCATAAAAGAAAGATAGCTTGCAGACCAAAAAAACATGAACCATTACAATTGTTGGCAGTTATCATCATCCCAAAATTCCCTTTAGAACTGCAAAGCAAAACACTTTAATGCAGAGGAATATGGAGCAAAATACTTTCTCTCAGGCACCAGTGAATAATTAGAAAAAGTAGGTTTTACTATGGTGAATGTAACTCACTCAAATCTTCATATCGAAGGCTCAAACTCAGGATTTAGCATCTTCAGCCATGCTTCTAAATAAATTCGAATCCATAGACCAAGATCTTTAATTAGCAAGAAGTGTGGAGCAATCTTCTGGACTATTCTTTAGTATGCAACTCACTGTCTTCACTGTGATTCACTGTTTACTTTCTTATTCTTCTAGGGAGGCTAATTTTCGCAATATCCTCAACATATAAATCTTCTAAACAAATAACAAAATAGGATACAATTGACACCAATGACAACAAAGATATGTTGACATCAATGACAACACCAATTAGGCACATACTTGCAACAATCTCCCCCTTTGTCATTGATGGCAACATATGATGTGAAAAACTGCAACAACCATCAAGACAAGATTCTCCCCTATCTCTATTTGTCTCTTTCTCTCTAAGAAACAACCATCAAGATGAGATTCTCCTCCTATCTCTTTACACATCTACACTCTTTCTCTCTAAATTTTTCACATGATTTCTCTCCCCCTTTGACATCAATGGAAAAGGGCACATACTTGCACTCTTTTCCACTAATTCAATCTCTCTTCCAAACTCTCTGACTATTCCCCCTGAGACGTAGCCCTAAAAGCATCAATCTGGATCTGAAGAAGGAACTCTAAGCACCATTGGACTGATGCACTCTTGTGCATCTTAGTTTAGAGTAGGAGGGGTAATAATCCCTAACTTTTCTCTGAGATACTCAAAAGTATTCTTAGGTAGAGGTTTGGTGAAAATGTCTGCAATTTGGTCTTTTGTAGATACATATTCCAACTTGACTTCATTCTCTATCACTTTTTCCCTCAGAAAGTGATATCTTATGGATATGTGCTTTATCCTTGAATGCATTACTAGATTCTTTGATATGTTTATGGCACTTGTATTGTCACAAAAGATTGCAATTGGATCTTCATACACAACTCTAATGTCCTTCAGTGTCTGCTTCATCCATATCACTTGAGTAAAAATACATGTTGCTGCAATATATTCTGCTTCTACAGTGGACAGAGATATTGAATCTTGTTTCTTTCTTATCCAAGATACTATCCTTTTACCCAAGAAGAATGCACCTTAACTTGTACTTTTTATGACATCCACATCTCTGGCCCAATCTGTATCAGTGTATGCACTGAGAGTGAAATCATTGTCCTTTGGATACCGATAAACTATAGCCCATTGTGCTTTTCAAATATCTCATTTTTAATTCTCTTGACTTCCATAAAATGTGACTCCTTAGGTTTTGCTTGAGATCTTGCCACAAGACAAACTGCATTCATTATGCCAAGTTTGGTTTGAGTAAGATAAAGTAATCCTCCAATCATAGATCCATACATTTTCTAATCTTCCATAGGTGAATCATCATTTTTTCTCAACTTACAACTAGTTATCATGGGATTATTTACTGGTTTAGAGTCTTCCATCCCAAACTTCTTTAACAACTCTTTCACATACTTAGACTAAGAAATGAAGATACCTTTATCTGATTGATTTATTTGCAAGCCTAAAAAGAAATTCATCTCACCAAACATGGACATTTCAAATTCACTTTGCATTTCTCTAGCAAAAACTGTGCACATACCTTCATTGCCTCCAAAGATAATGTCATCAACAAAGACTGCAATAATTAGGATTTGTTCATTATTGATCTTGAAATAGAGATTGTTGTTGGCAGTACCCTTGTTGAATCCTAATTTTATCAGATACTTATCCAACCTAACATACAAGGCCCTAGGGGCTTGTTTTAATCCATACAATTCCTTCTTTAATCCACATACCATGTCACATTGATGTGATGACTGGACTCCTTCCGGTTGTTCAATTTAGACTTGTTCTTCCAATTCTTCATTCAAGAGTGTAGACTTCACATCCATCTAATATACCTTAAAATCGTTGTAGGTTGCAAATTCCAAAAATATTCTTATAGCTTCAATCCTTTCCACTATTGCAAATCTTTCCTCAAAATCTATTCCTTGAACTTGAGAGTACCCTTTGCATATCAACCTTGCTTTGTTTCTTACCACTTCACCATTCTCATTCACCTTGTTTCTGAAGACCCACTTGGTGCCAATTACATATTTATCTGTTGGTCTGGGAATAAGATCCCAAGTCTGATTCTTCTCTATCTGCATCAATGTAGGAGTCCAAGACAACACTGAGAGGGGGGGTGAATCAGTGTTGTGTAAATTCTCAAACCTTTTTGCAAACTTTAACTTTCAAGACACACAAAGAGAAGGATATCATTGATTTGTCAAACACATAAGCACATGACTGAGAATGAAGAAAGAGAATTAAAACTCTTGAGCAAAGTATTAACATACACACATATATATAAAATCAATATGAGACATAACACAAATTTGTACAAGTGGAAAACCCTCCTAGGTTAGAAAAACCACTCCAAAATTGCCTCACTGGCTGATGTAAGTGTCTCACTGACAAATGGTCTTATCGACCTACAAGCCTCATTGGCATACTAGTGTGCCTCACTGGCATTTCTCAATCAATCAGAACTCAAAATCTCATGTGCAAGAAGTGATTGCTGCTCAATCTGATTTGCACCATTCAAATCAACTCATTTGCAACATATATTCCATCATTTCAATCCTCTGATATTTTATCCTTGAATCATCTAATTCACCTGATCAGGGAAACATCTCTCTTTCATTACAAATTGGTTTTTCATATTTTATGCATTCATCTGTATTAACAAATTATTTCATCATTGATTTGCACACTCATTCCAAACAATATTCGTGTGAAGCCAATAAATATAAGATCCCTCTCTGTATTCTGCAAAATCAATTTCATGACCTTTCATATTCTCCAAATTACAAAACCCTTTAATCTGATTATCTTCTCTGCCTGCAAATTCCTTCAAACAAATTTTCATTATCCTCTTTTCAAAACCTTTCATCTTCTCTTCAATTTTCATCAAATTAAATGTCTTCAACAATTTATTTTTCAATCTGCCCTTGTATTCTTTCATCTGCCCTGCAACAGAAAATCTAAAAAAAATCTTTCAAAAAGGATATTCAATTTCAAAAAAAAATATCCTTGATATTCTTTTGTCTCCAAATTTATCTTCAACTTCTTCTCATTCTATCTGCAAAAACACTTCATCTGAAACAATATTGTGAATGAAAAAAAAAAAACTTCATAAAAAATCTCCAATAAAATCTTCACAAATCTCTCCAATCTTCACAAAGATTTAGAAATAATTTTTTTGCCTTTTCAAAAAACAAATACCCCTCACAAATAGCTTTCATGCTAACAAATAGAAACAAATCTTTCTTTAAAATTTCCTTAAAATAAAATCATTAAACTCCACTTTGAGACCCAATAAATTAGGAGTTTTTTTAAATATTGAAATACAACCATTAAAGGCTTAATCGGGCTCCCATCTTAATAAAGGATATTCAAGGGCTTTTTTTGTTTAAACTATACGATGCCCTTTTTCTTTTAAATCATGAAAATCGGGCTTCATAATAATCCAATGTCATTCGATGGTTTTAAAAAAACATTATAAGCAACAAGAAATAAAACGGGCCCCCTTCAAATATACTATGCTCCTTAACAATAATTCGATGCCCTTTTACCTCTTGATGTCCATGCAATTTTTAAATAAAACCATTTCAAACACCCCGCGCATATAGAGGAAACTTGTTCCAATGGTGAAAAGAGATAAGGGACCGGTAGCATATGTTATTTATCCCCTTCTACAAGTTACCATAAGTGAAACGACCTTCAATAGTAGGTCAAAAGCAAATTAGGAGAGAAAAAAAATGACTTCCATTGAAGGCACCTTGTGTAGGCTTATGAGAGCTATTTAGGATTTTTAGTGTTTTAAACATTTTATAAAACAAATCCTAAAACATTATGTGGTGCTCATTATACGAAACTCTGTATAAATTGCAGAAACAAAACTTAACTCTGTCAAACCTCAATGAAACTACAGTAATCCATTATAAACAATCTTGAAGTAACTTAACATACCGGTCAACTTCCAACCTACACCTTGTTTCAATATTACCTTCACTTAAATCAAATTCTAACACAATGAAGATCCACTAAAGACATGCATGATTCTATATCTGATTTCACAAACACCTCTTGATGAGATCAATATAAGCAAAATGATTCAAGACACCATTAACTCTATCAAACCTTGCATCATAACTCATATGCAATGCATCATACCTCCTCCTTTATCTACATTAATATTGCAACTATGTCATGTTGCCATCATGAAGAATCTTTGTCATGACAAATCAAAATCAACTGAGAACTAGGATTTTGTGAACTCCTTCATTGAAAGAACAACACCATCATGTCACCATGACAACCTAAGATCCTGATGATGTTCTTCTCAAAACAACTTTGGATGAAGCAAGAGCAAAATAACTCACAGAGATCAACACATGTTATTAAGATAAAGAACTCCATCACCTGTACAATCGGTGACAATACATATGAACTAGTATAACTCCTCATAACTCTTGATGATCTTGATGTCCAACATCCATGACAACCTGATATGAAGATCAAATTCTCAATCTTGATCATTATTTGATATGAGTGAATAGAGCTTTACATCAAGACATTTGATTTTAGCATTAGACATATCAACTTATGAAGAGGACAAAAGCACAACCTACATTTTGCAACTTGTTCATGCAACTTGTTCATGCAACATGGAGATATTGAAAAACATGGACCTCAACCATCAACAAGCATCATGAAAACATATCATAAAGCAAGATCCCACTATCTTGAGCACAACCTGTGACTTTTAAATTCACAACAAGTGACCTCAAATGTATGACATCAATTTTCCAAACTTAAGATCAATGGCATCAATACTCTTACCATCATTACACTAAACCAATTCCATATCTCTGTAAACTATCTCCTCCTGATGTCCTGCAACAACTAAGGCAACTTTTGCATTGCACCATCTCCTCCTGATATGAACATACTTTTGACATTAAATGACAACCTATCACCATCAATCAATTCTTCTTTCATGGCCTTTACCCAATTCTCATCATTGCAAGCTTCATTCACAGTCTTAGGTTCAATCTTGGAAATCAGACACAAATTTACTTGTTCTTCTACAGCTCTTCTTCTGGTCAGGATTCCTTTGCTCTTATCTTCTATGATTTGATCTTTAGAATGACTAAGTTTACATACCTTGGTGTTTTGGTAGCACTTTTCAGAGCTTGTTTCTCTTCATCTGAGTTGTCTTCATGCTGTACCACTTCTGAAACATCTAGTTTATCTGATTCATATCCATTTGATTCTGGAGACCTCTCCTTGCTTTCATCAACTTTGACATTTGCACTCTCAACGATTTTATTCAGCCTCTTATTATAACACCGATAGGACTTTCTCTTGGTGGAATAACCAAAGAAGATTCCTTCATCACACCTAACATCAATCTTGCCTAGATCTTCTTCTCTTTTGATATAACATTTGCTACCAAAAACTTTGAGATATTTCACAGTAGGAACTTTACCATACCACAATTCATAAGGAGTCTTAGAACTATTACCATTGACTTGGAATCTATTTAGGATATATACAATAGTGTGAGTTGCCTCTCTCCAATATACTTTTGGAAGATCAGCTTCATCATAGTTCTAGCAGCTTCTTGAACTGTTCTTTTTTTCCTTTCAACAACTCCATTTTGCTATGGAGTTGTAGGTGCAAATAACTATCTCTTTATCCCATGTTCTTCATAAAATAAATTGAATTCATTTGATGTAAACTCTCCTCCTCTATCAGACCTTAAACATTTGATCTTTAAATTCATTTGATTTTCAACCATTGCCTTGAATGCCTTGAACTTATCTAGAGCTTTTGCTTTTTCTTTCAAAAAGGTAACCCAAGTCATTCTAGAATAATCATCAATAAGCAACATGGAATACGTATCTCCTTGCAAACTTCTTACTTTGATAGGTCCACACAAATTTGTATGTACTAGTTCCAGTAGTCCATCAACTGATTGGCCCTTGCTTTTGAAACTTGTTCTTGTTTTTTTCCCAAATTGACACTCCTTGCAAATAGGATTAGCAGGCTTTACAAGCTTAGGTGAATCTCTAACAACGTGTGCAATACTTATCTTCATAATGTTACCAAAATTTATGTGACATAGCCTTCTATGCCATAGCCAAATTTCACCAGTCTTAGCCAATAAACAATAGTTATTAGTTCCTTTCAAGTGATAGATATTACCTCTAGTCTTCTTACCAGTTGCAATGACTATTTTGAAGCTTTCCCTAATCTTGCATCCATTGTCCTTGAAGCTTAAATCATAACCTTTTCAACACATCTAACACACACTCAATAGATTGTGCTTTAATCCTTTCACATACAAGACATCTTTAGTATTCTGCTTGCCATCAAAAGAAATAGTTCATTTTCTATAAATCTTACTAGTTGTATCATCTCCAAACCTAACCAGTCAACCATCATATTTTTCAAAACTCACAAACTTACTTTTGTCACCAGTCATTTGGTGAGAGAAACCACTATCAATAACCCATTCAGCTTTGTCTTCAACAACCTGACTAGCCAAAGCACTTTCCACTCATATTTCTTTCTTCACATAGCTAGCAGGATTAGTAGACATAGGTTCTTCCTTAATAGCAATAAACAAGCATTCATTACCAAAAGTACTAGCATTATCTGGTTCACCATTATCTAATACTCCTTCTGTTAGATCTAGGGCACACAACTGAGAGGGGGGGAGTGAATCAGTTGTACAAAAACTTACTCTAATTCAAATACTTAAATCCTTTTTGTTATTCAATAGAATATCAATTGATCACTCATGAAAGCATAAAGCATAAACACCAGAGCAGATACACATCAACACATGATACACCAAGATTTTGACCTAGAAAACCCAGTCAAGGGAAAAACCATGGGGTGATTAACCTAAGGATTATTCTCTGTTAGAAGAATAAGAAAAATAGATGGCACATGCCAATTAGGGCTCACTACCTGAGCACACTACTCACAAGAGGCACACTGCCTACAAGAGACACACTGTCTACAAAGTAACAAGTATTACAAACTTGAACTAGAGATTGACATCTTTACCATGCCTGGATTAGTTCCATTTAAGCCCAAAAACTCCTACTCTGCCTTTCACACTTCTCTTCGCTATACCACGCTCATCACACCAAGACACACATCAAAATGAATTCACAATCCCTTATTTATACAAGGCATCGACTTAGGAACAATCATTTAAGTCGGCAAACACCTACAAGATCATTCGTAAGACGTGTAATACATCTGGTCACCCAGTCTCAAGAAGAACACCAATATCCATGGTTATTCTTCAAATGCAAACTCTAACTTCAATGCGTACCACTAATAAGAATTGTACATGATCCAAAGATCACCAAAACCTTTCCTGAGTCATCAAGAACATCCGCACTTTATCAGCTTACTGGAATTCTTCTGTTCTTCATTCAGAACTTCAAGAACACAGTCTGTCATCACTGTCATAATGAAAAAGGTGCTTATGGACCTCCAAACCATGAATCAATCTAGTTTTCACTTCACACGAACTTCTTCAACACTCCCTCCAATCCGCAGAATGGGATAATGCAATTTCGGAGCTCATCAAACCAATCTGTAACACTCTATCACCACTGAACATCTGTCGGAACCAGTTCTACTTAAGCGATCATAACTTCTTTAGATCTTCATACAGGCCTCTGAAATCTTGACTAGAACATCTCAAGACTCATATCTACAAACCCTTTAAACCGTATCCTCTAATCCTCAACCTATTGAGGACTTTTGCCTTCTTCTCATCACTGTTCTTCACTGTTCCTAATTGAGACTAATAACCTCAACACACAGCTCATCCAATCCTTCTCATTTATGCAATATGAGTATGTTGACATCAATGACAACACTGGTTATCCTCATACTTGCAACAATCTCCCCCTTTGTCATTGATGGCAACATATGATGTGAAAAACCATCAAGACAAGAACTTCTCCTTTCTATCACAGCTCCCCCTATCAGTAAAAACTCTTCACATGTCTTCTCTTTCTTTACTGCTCCCCCTTTGATCATCAACCACTTGTTTTTCACATGTCTTCTCTCCCCCTTTGATATCAATGGCAAAGGGCTCATACTTGCAATTTTAACACATTAGAATCATACCAGCTGCTCCCCCTAAGTAGCAGCTCCCCATCATCAATCTAGATCACAAGATATGACTGTGATATCCACCGGACTGATGCACATCAGTGCATCCTAGTTCATCACCGAAGGGGCCATGAGCCCTAACTTCTCCCTGAGATACTCAAAAGAGTCCTTGGGAAGAAGTTTAGTAAAAATATCTGCAAGCTGATCCTTGGAGGGCACATACTCCAATCTAACTTCACCCTTGTTCACTTGCTCTCTCAGAAAGTGAAATTTGATAGAAATATGCTTGGTCTTAGAATGCAATACCAGATTCTTAGAAATATTTATTGCACTTGAATTATCACAGAAAATTGTGATAGGCTCCTCATATTCTACTTGAATATCTCTTAGCATCTGCTTCATGCACAAAAGTTGAGTGCAACTTCCTGCTGTTGCAATGTATTCTGCTTCAGTTGTAGACAGGGATATTGTCGCTTGTTTCTTGCTTAGCCAAGAAACCAACCTTTTTCCCAAAAAGAATGCTCCTCCACTTGTACTCTTCCTATCATCCACATCTCCTGCCCAATCTGCATCTGTATATGCATGAAGAGAAAAAATTTGATCTCTAGGATACCATAGACCATACTCAACTATTCCTTTTAAGTACCTAAATTTTTTTTTGATTTCCATGACATGAGATTCTCTAGGATCAGTTTGGAATCTCGCCACAAGACCAACAGCTTGCATTATATCTGGTCTAGTTTGAGTGAGATACAATAATCCTCCAATCATTGATCTGTACTTTCTCTGATCTGTCTTAGGAGAGTCATCATCTTTGCTCAACTTACATCCGGTAGCCATGGGAGTGTTCATAGGCTTTGAATCTTCCATTCCAAATTTCTTCAATAGTTCTTTCACATATTTGGTCTGAGAGATAAAGATTCTTTTTTCTGTCTAAGTAATTTGCAGACCCAAGAAGAAATTCATTTCACTGAGCATTGACATTTTAAACTCACTTTTCATTTGGTTTGCAAAGATTGTACACATACTGTCTCTTCCTCCAAAGATGATATCATCAACAAATACTTCAACAATCAAGATGTTTTCATGATCAATTTTGAAATATAGGTTACTATCAGCAGTACCTTTGTTGAAACCAATCTTCAAAAGATGTTTGTCCAGTCTTTCATACCATGCTCTTGGAGCTTGCTTTAGACCATACAGTGCCTTCTTTAATTTGCAGACCATATCACCATGTTCAGATAACTGAAATCCATCCAGTTGTTCAATGTACACCTCTTCTTCTAAGTCACCATTCAAGAAAGCAGATTTGACATCCATCTGATACACTTTGAAATCTTTGAAGGTAGAAAATGCAAGAAATAGTCTGACTGCTTCAATTCTTGCCACTGGTGCAAAGGTTTCCTCAAAATCAATCCCTTCTATTTGAGAGTAGCCTTTGTAGACTAATCTGGCTTTATTTCTGATTACTTCATCAACTTCATTTAGTTTGTTCCGGAAGACCCATTTGGTTCCAATCACATTCTTGTTACTAGGTCTAGAAACAAGATCCCAAGTGTGATTTTTCTCAATTTCCATCAACTCTTCCTCCATTGCTTTGGTCCAATTTTCATTATTGCAGGCTTCATTTATTGTCTTAGGTTCAATCTTTGAAATCAGACAACATTCATCTAAATTTTGAGCAATTTTCCTTCTAGTTTGCACACCTTTGCTTTTGTCACCTATGATCTGATCTTCAGAGTGGTTCAGTCTTACATACCTTGGAACTTTGGGAGTTTCTTGCACTTCTATTTCTTGATCAGGCTCATT
This sequence comes from Cunninghamia lanceolata, assembly GCA_027924645.1. Lineage (NCBI taxonomy): Eukaryota > Viridiplantae > Streptophyta > Pinopsida > Cupressales > Cupressaceae > Cunninghamia > Cunninghamia lanceolata. The sequence goes on from BSBN01001389.1 coordinate 98,148, forward strand.
TAGACCTATCTCTTCTTCCTGATTTACCGGATCAATCTAAATCTGACTTTCAGGAGAGGATTGAGCTCCTTGAACCAGAACACCATCTTGATCATCTTCATCATACTCATAAAACCTTGAGGGCTTCTCAATTCCTTCATCAACCTTCACATTTGTACTTTCTATCATCTTTCTCAGTTTCTTATTGTAACACTGGTATGCTTTGCTTTGAGTGGAGTAACCCAAGAAAATTCCTTCATCACTTCTAGCATCAAACTTTCCTAGATCTTCATCTCTTTTAATGTAACATTTGCTACCAAATACTCTAAAATATCTCACAGTAGGAGGGATGCCAAACCAAAGTTCATAAGGAGTCTTACCGGTATTGCTTCTGATTTGAACTCGATTCAGAGTATAGACTGCAGTGCTGACAGCTTCTCTCCAAAACATCTGGGTAACATTTGCTTCCATCATCATTGTCCTGGATGCTTCCTGGATGGTCTGGTTCTTTCTTTCTACTACTCCATTCTACTGTGGAGTCCTAGGGGTAGATAATTGTCTCTTTATACCATGCTTCTCACAAAAATTTATGAATTCACCAGATGTGAATTCACCACCTCTATCAGACCTCAAACATTTCAGCTTTAATCTGGTTTGATTCTCTACCATAGCCTTGAAGATTTTGAATTTCTCAAAAGTTTCTGATTTCTCTTTCAGAAAGGTAACCCACATCATCTGGGAATGGTCATCAATCAGTAACATGAAATATCTATCACCTTGCATACTCTTGATTCTTGTCAGACCACATAGATCAATATGAACTAATTCCAATAATCCGGTAGAGGACTAATCCTTACTTTTGAATGAGACTCTGCTCTGTTTACGTAGCTAACATTCTTTGCACAAACTATTTGTAGGTTTTACCAACTTTGGAAGATCTCTTATAGCTTGAGTATTGCTTATCTTGATGATGTTATCAAAATTTACATGACACATCCTTCTATGCCATAACCAACTCTGATCAACTTGAACAAACAGACAAATTTTATTAGTACCAACTAGATGGAATATATTACCTTTTGTTTGAGTACCAGATGCAATCTCAGTTCTGGAGCTTTCAAAGATCCTGCATCTTCCATTCTTGAACCGGAGATCATAGCCTTTGTCCACCAACTATCCAACACTGAGAAGATTGTGCTTCAATCCTTCAACATACAGTACATTACCGGTTTTGTTCTTTCCATCAAAAGAGATAGTTCCCCTACCTCTGATTCTACCAACAGAATTATCACCAAACTTTACCATTCCTCCTTCATATCTTTCCAAATCTAAGAACTTGTTCTTGTCACCTATCATGTGGTGAGAGCATCCACTGTCAATAACCCAATCATCCTTTTCTTCAACTTGGGCAGCCAAAGCTCTTTCTACAACCTTATGATTGATAGATTCAGAGGATATTGGATCTTCTTCCTTGATGGCAATAAACACCCATTCATTTCCGCATTTGTCTCCTATCTCTGATTCATCATCTGTTACTCCTTCATTATCAGCTTCTTCATGAACATAATAACAATTCTTTTGGAACCTTTGTCTGTTAGAATTTGACCTTGTAGATCTTTCCGGACATCTTGAGGAAAAATGACCAATCTTATTGCAGTTGAAGCACTTAAAGGGTAATCTTCCTTCATACTTACCAGATGCTCTTGGTAGTCTTTTTGTAATGAGGGCTTCAAGTTGAGCTGTTTCTGCTTCTTCCTCTTCCATGTCTCTTATTGCTTGATCATACCAAGACAGCTTCCTTGAAGAGTTTTCTCCCGGATCAAATCTTTGTTTGCCTTTCACAAAGGCACTGGCTTTGAATGCAGATTCAGTCTTGGGGGATCATCTCCAAACTTGGTCATTTCAAATGCAACCAGTTTGCCAGCCAATTGGTCTCTTGTGATAGTTGTATGGGCTTTGAATTCATCAATGGCAACAACCTTGATTTTGTAGGCAATAGGAAGGGATCTGAGAATTTTGCCAACAATCTCATTTTCATCCAAAACTCCACCAGCATTCCTAATTCCACACACCAACTCATTTACTCTTGGCATAAAGGTAGTAATATTTTCATCATCTCTCATCTTCAATCTTTCAAATTTCCCTTTGAGACTCTGCAACCTTACACTCTTAACATACTCATCTCCTTCATGCAGAAGTTCCAGTTTAATCTAGATCTCATAGGCAGTTGGTAGGTCAATAACATTTGAGAGCTCTGAGTCAGTTAATGTGCTTAGAAGAGCCTCTTTGGTCCAAAGATTGTTTTCAGCATCTATGATTTCATTTAGAGTTGTCGGACCACCCTGTGGAGGTACATAGGCTTTTGTGACCATGGACAAGTATGTTTTTCCCATACATTCCAAGTGACATTTCATGCGACCTTTCCAAAGAAAGAAGTTGGTTCCATCAAACTTCGGACTATCCTTCTTGTATGACGACATCCTGGATCTCCTCAAGCGGTTAAGCTCCTTTTAAAGGAACTTGGCTCTAATACCAATTGTTAGATCTAGGGCACACAACTGAGAGGGGAGGGGTGAATCAATTATACAAAAACTTACTATAATTCAAATACTTAAATCCTCTTTGTTATTCAATAGCATATCAATTAATCACTCATGAAAGCATAAAGCATAAACACCATAGCAGATACACATCAACACATGATACACCAAGATTTTGATGTGGAAAACCTAGTCAAGGGAAAAACCACGGGGTGATTAACCCAAGGATTATTCTCTGTTACAAGAATAAGAAAAATAGATGGCACATGCCAATTATGGCTCACTACCTAAGCACACTGCTCATAAGAGGCACACTACCTACAAGAGACACATTGTCTACAAAGTAACAAGTATTACAAACTTGAACTGGAGATTAACATCTTTACCATGCCTGGATCAGTTCCATTTAAGCCCAAAAACTCCTGCTCTACCTTTCGCACTTCTCTTCACTATACCACGCTCATCACACCAAGACACACATCAAAATGAATTCACAATCCCTTATTTATACAAGGCATCAACTTAGGAACAATCATCTAAGTCGGCAAACACCTACAAGATCATTCGCAAGATGTGTAATACATCTAGTCGGCCAATCTCAAGAAGAACACCAATATCCATGGTTATTCTTCAAATGTAAACTCTAACTTCAATACGGACCACTAATAAGAATTGTACACAATCCAAAGATCACCAAAACCTTTCCTGAGTCATCAAAAACATCTGCACTTTATCATCTTACTGGAATTCTTCTGTTCTTCATCCGGAACTTGAAGAACACAGTCTGTCATCACTGTCATAATGAAAAAGGTGCTTCCGGACCTCCAAACCATGAATCAATCTAGTTTTCACTTCACACAAACTTCTTCAATATGCCCTCCAATCCGCAGAAGGGGATAATGCAATTTCGGAGCTCACCGGACCAATTTGTGACACTCTGTCACCACTGAACATCTGTCGGAACCGGTTCTACTTGAGCGATCATAACTTCTTTAGATCTTCATATGGACCTCTGAAATCTTGACTGGAACATCTCAAGACTCATATCTACAAACCCTTTAAACCACATCCTCTAATCCTCAAACTATTGAGGACTTTTTCCTTCTTCTCATCACTGTTCTTCACTGTTCCTGATTGAGACTAATAACCTCAGCATGCAGCTCATCCAATCCTTCTCATTTATGCAATACGAGTATGTTGACATCAATGACAACATTAGTTATCCTCATACTTGCAACACCTTCATCATCATCAAAATCTTCAACATAATATCATTTCTTTTGGGTCCTACGCCTATTCTCATATCTTTTTCTATTTCCTTCTATTCTTTCAAGACATCTAGAAGCAAAGTGGCCTACTTTACCACAGGAGAAAATTTAAAAGGTAATTTACCTTTAAAATACCAGATCCTCTTTGCAGTCTATCCACAAAGTTGGCTTCAATTTCATCAAACTCATCATCAGATTCTACCTTGTACTTTTCTGATCTAGAGGTTTTCCCAGAAGTACTGGCTTTCAAGACAGTCTCAACTTTTGGTAGGGCATCATCAAACTCTCTCATTTCAAAGAAAATAATCTTACCAAGTAGCTAATCTCTATCAATAGTTTTTACTTGCATAAATTCTTCAATTGCAGCTACCTTGTGATTGTAGGACTTTGGTAGTGACCTAAGAATTTTCATCACAACTTCCTTATCGTTGAGAGTTCCCCCCATACCTTTTATCTTGGTGACAAGTTCATCAACTCTTTTCATAAAGGTTGTTATGTTTTCATCTTCATTCATCTTCAAACTTTCATATTTCACTTTTAGACTTTGTAGCTTGGCCTCCTTCACAGAATCATCTCCTTCATGCATATTTTTCATCTTTTCGTATACCTCATTTACAGTTTCAAGATCCACAACTTTTGTTATTACTAAGTCATGCAATGAACTTAACAAAGAATCTTTTTCTTTAACATCCACTTCATATTCTTTGATTTCATCTTCAGTCATCAAACCATTTTGAGGCAAGGTGTCTTTTGTTTCTACATCTTTCCATACTTTGTAACTAAGACAAAGAAGATGGCTTTTCATTTGTGCCTTCCAAAGAGCATAATTCATCCCATCAAAATGCAGTGCATCCTTCATATAAGACATTTTTGATCTTCCTCAAGTTGATAGACTTTCTTTAGAGGAACCTAGCTCTGATAGCATTTGTTGAAATATGTCAGACAACTAAGAGGGGGAGGTGAATCAGTTGTCCCAAAAACTCAATCGCTTTTGCACTTAAACATTGATCACTTATCCCTAGCTATTATGATTAAACAATGAATGCATGAAATTAGAAACTTAAACATAGATGCAACATTATACACAAGAGACCCAATTTTTATGTAGAAAACCCCTAGGTGGGGAAAAGCTACATAGAGGATTATCTCTCAAAATATATTGTAATCTTTGAAAATTTATGTTCAGGCTTGGTCACTCCAAGGGCCTAGAACATGTTGCCTCACTACAATGAAGTACAACTAGGTCTAGCAGGCTCACTGCCTCAACCCTAAACCTATAAAGATTATAATGAGGGTTGTTAAACCCTTAGGGCTATTAAACCCTATTGGTGGCTCACTGTCAAGATAAACATCTTCTTCGTGTATGAGATTAATACATTGAAGTACAATAGTTCCTCTACTCTGCTCTACCCTTCCACTTCTTTCCTTATCTTCCAATCTTCACACAAGGACACCTTTTCCATGACTCAATTACAAGTATTTATACACTTCATCAACCTTGTACTAATCATCAAGGTCGGCATTACAATCATCAACCAATGGAACAATCTCCAAGGTCGGCATTACAAACATTTAAAAAATAGGTCTTGACCTAATACAAAATTATGCTAAGGAATTGTTGTATAGATGTATGCGGATCATGCCACACCTTAGGTGGGACTCAAACACAATCTTCCACACCACAACATGCTTCCATAATCTTCAAGGAATCTCTGTAATCACTAGAATTAACCAAGTCAGCTAAGACTGGTTACACACTACGTTATTTGGGAATAATCTTCAAACACAATCTCAATCCCTTAACATGGACCAATGTAAAGGTAGGAACATGATCAGGAGGTATCCACAAGCATGTTGAAATCATCAGGAGAAACTGCACAAACTCAGACCACTTTATTCATGATATTCTTCACACCAGATCACATGAACTTCACTGTCTTCAACTGTCATAAAAGAAAGATAGCTTGTAGACCACCAAAACATGAACCATTGCAATTGTAGGCACTTATCATCATCCCATACTTATTTCTAGAACCACAGAGCAAAATACTTTCTCTCAGGCACCAGTGAATAATAAAAAAAAATAGCTTTTACTCTAGTGAATGTAACTCACTCAAATCTTCATACTGGAGGCTCAAACTTAGGATTTAGCATTTTCAGCCATGCTTCTAAATAACTTTGAATCTATAGACCAAGATCTTCAGTCAACAAGAAATACGATGAAATATTCTGGATTGTTATTTAGTATGCAACTCATTGTCTTCACTGTGATTCACTATTTACTTTCTAATTCTTCTAGAGAGGCTAGTTTTCTCAATATCCTCAACATATAAAGCTTCTAAACAAATAACAAAATAGGATACAATTGACACCAATGACAACAAAGATATGTTTACATCAATGACAACACTGATTGGGAACATACTTACAACACCCTCCAAGCACATGAAAGATTTGGAGTACTCTAGAGTTAACCACGTGATGTCTATAGAAGTGGCTCAATAGTCATCCTTCAAGATAGTCATTAAAGACTCATCCAAGCTTTGGCATTTGAGGTATGGGCTTTTAGGTTTTTCTAGTTTGAATCTATTGTCCAAGAAAGATATTGTTAGGGGGTTACCAACAATTGTAGAGCCTAATAGGAAACATGAAGCCTACATTTTAGGAAAGTAGTACAAGAAACCCTTTGAAGTAGGATATTCTAGGAGAGCAAGAGCACCACTAGAGTTGGTGCACTCAAATTTGTGTGGGCCAATGAAAATACACACCCTAGCTATCAATACTTATTTCAAGACCTTCATAGATGACTATAGTAGAAAAAAATTAGTTTATTTCTTGAACAATAAATCTGACGCATTTGAGAAATTTAAGATGTTCAAGGCCATTTCTAAAAAACAAAGTGGCCACTACATGAAAGTCCTCAGAATGGATAGTTGGGGAGAGTACATCTCCAAGGAATTTTTCTGCAAGAATGAAGGTATTGAGAAACAATTTACAACAAGGTGCACTCCATAGGAAAATGGGTTCACTGAGAGGAAGAATAGAACAATCCAAGAGATGGCTGCAAGCATGTTGAGGATCAAGGGACTACCAAATGATTATTGGGGTGATAATATAGAAACAACTTACCTATTGAATAGGTGCCCCACAAAAGTTGTTCTTGACAAGATTCCACAAGAATCATGGTCAAACAACAAATGGAGCTCATGGTACACCTAAGAATCTTTAGGTATATGGTATATGGATTTGTATTAAAGGAGAAGAGGTAGAAATTTAATGGCAAAGAAGAAAAGTGCATCTTCATTGGGTACACTAAAGAATAAAAAGCATATAAGTTATATAACCTGATTATCAAGAAGGTTGTGACCAGTAAGGATGTTGAGTTCATTGAAAATGAATCGTGGGATGGCATGATTGAAACAACCATAGGTATCTCAGAAATAGTACCCATAGATGATGAAGAATGTGGAAATGAAGAACGAGGAAATTCTAGCAGTCAAGCAGAACATGCTTTAGAGAACTCAGGATCTAGCTCTAGAGCACTCTAAAACCATCCCTAGAGAACTTTAGAATCCAACTCCAAAGCACTCTAGAACCAAATCTAGAGCACTCTAAAACCAACTCTGGAGCACTTCGAAGTCAAGCAACTCAAGACTACAATAACATAATTAGCTCAAAAGAACTCCAAAGTCAAACAATAACTCTAGATGTAGTTCAGATCCTACACTCACTTGAACTCTAATGCTAAGAAAGACAAGATGCATGAAGGAAACTTATGAAAACACAAGGTATGATGATTTTGATGAAAGTTTGAAGTTTTCTTTATTCTCTCATGGTGATCCAAAAGATTTTGAAGAGCCGTGAAAGAAGAAAAATTGTGTACGGCCATGGATGAGTAGTTGGATGCAATAGAAAGGAATGAAACATGGGAGCTAACTGATTTACACGAGGGTAAGAAAGTGATTGGAGTTAAGTGGGTCTATAAGACTAAAAGTACTACTGAAAGAAAGACTAAAAGGCATAATGAAATTTTGTTTGTTAAGGGGTACAAACAACAACTTGGAAGAGATTATGATGAGACATATGCACTAGTTGCAAGGCTAGAAACAGTGTGGGTAGTCCTATCAATTACAACCCATAAAACGTTGAAGGTATACCAAATGGATGTGAAGTCCATCTTCTTGAATGGAGTGCTAAAAGAAGAAGTGTATGTTGAACAACCACCTAGATATGAATTCCCAAGGAAATATGACAAAGTATATAGGCTCTAGAAATCCCTCTATGACCTTAAGAAAACACCTCGAGCATGGTATAGTAGAATAGAATCATATCTACTAAGTAATGGCTTTAGAAAAAGTAGCAATGAGCTAACACTCTACATCCAAGAAGTTTATGGTAAGATTTTAATTGTTGTTTAATACGTCGATAATAGTGACCTCTTCATTGTTGATTTCAAAAAGGTAATGAAAAGAGAGTTTGAGATGATAAACTTTCATGTATTAAAACATTTCCTTGGTATTGAGGTCCAACAAACAAGGCATGGCATATTTACTTTCAAACTAATTATGCCACACAAATATTGAAAAGGTTTATAATGTTGAATAGTAAGGCTACATCAACACCGATAGCTACATGTCTGAAATTAAGTAAAGAGAACAACAACAATGAAGTAAACCCAACTCTATACAAAAGCATGGTTGGAAGCTTAATTTATTTGACTTCTATTAGGCCTTATATAATGTACGTGGTAAGTCTGGGTTCTAGGTTCATGGAGAGACCTAAGGACACACATTTCCATGTAGGAAGGAGAATATTGAGATATGTTAATGGAACCAAAGGCTATGAAATTTTGTATAGCACATCCAATGAGTCTGATGGTTAAAGCAAGAAGTTGAGTATACATTTCACGGAAGTCTCCCGTAGATGAAAAATGCCACTTGGAATGGGTACCCATTTAGGATCAGGATCCTAAAGAAAAATGGGTACCTATTTTCAAAAAGTATTTTTTTAAAATTTTTTTACATGCCTATGGCTAATTTTCTTATTTTTTAGAAATGGGTACCCATTATTTTTAAAACGGGTGCCTGTTTATAATGGGTACCCATTTCTCAAATTTTGAAATTTCAAACCTACCAATTTGCATTGGTTTTAGGCTTGGAAACCCAAGCCTTAGCTTTGGACCTGCAACTAGGAGACCATGAAAACAACAAGAGAAAAACTAGTTTCACCACTATGGCTGACGACTTTTTTTTAGAATATTTTAATGAAATTAAAACCCATTATATATCTGAAAGTCTAGTTTTCAAATATGTAATTTTTTCTACTATTGAACATAATTTTCTATTTATTATTTATTTTCCAAACAAACTATCTCATAAACTTGAAATAACATAGGTTACTATTTTTTTAATAACTTTTGATTTTGAAAGTTTCTTGAAAAAAAAAGTATGTTTGACCAAACTAGACATCATTCTCTACATGATGAATTTTTTTTTGGGTGAATTGATTAGTTTAACTCAAATTATGTTGGTCATACATGAGGGGTTTTAAAAACACTAACTAGGGCCATTAAATTATTAAAAAAATATATTTATCAAAAAATTACAAAAAAAATATCGTGACCAAAATTCAACATCCTAAGAATCTTTCCACAAAAGGAATTTAAAAAATACATTAATTTAGGTCAAATTATGTTGTTCACACACATGTGTTGACTTTTTCCCAGACTGGATGCTTTTTCCCAGATTTCCCTACAAGGTAGCCATCAGTGATCAAAGGATCTCTGGGCCAGGGGGTCAACAGTATAGGAGATAGACTCTATATTTTATCTCCTCTTCTTCTTCAGGCTCTGCAAGACCTAGGGGGGTATTCCCTACTCAACATCCATGAGGATATGCATGCAAGGCTGGGATGTTGACAGAAAGCAGATGAGTCCTCCTGTAAGTAGACCAAAACTGAAAGATAAGAGCAAAGGGGCTAGCTTTGGGCCTATTTGCAGTTGTAGACAGAGGACTGAGGTTCCTAAAACTAACTCTAATGTCCTAATGTTGGTTTTAGATTTTGATTTGGATTTTAAGCTTGGGTGCAAAGCTGGATATGGTTATAACACAAAACAAAGCATGATTGGTGCCTATCCAGGGCCTGGAGTCAGTAGACATACACCTGTGAATGATCAGCATGAACAGCTAAAACTGGATTTCAAGGGGATATATGTGATACCTGCCTTACAGGGATCTCCCAATACAGAGTGTTAAGTTATCTCTACTTATGGTATCCCTACTGCAGTATACCCTTCCCAATGTTCAACCTGAAAACAGTTTAATCTACCCCTTGAGCAGAAGTTAAAAGATCAGACATTCAACACAGGAACTCTATGCTCTAGAATCTAAACATTACCAAACATCCAGATTCAGAAGAAGAATACATGCAATACTGGAGACAGAATTAACACAACACATGCTAAGATAGCATTTCTCATATAAGTTTAATCATGAAATCAGTGGGTTCATGCCAAAAACATACAACAAGAGATACATAAACTCACAGGTAAGCTGTACAGAGCAACCAGATCAGCTTGTTATGCATTACAGAGCCAAAATCTTCAACTTTCAACAACCTACAAATGAGCAACACAACCTGCTTATAACAGCCAAGTAGGTGCTCAGCAATTAATTACAATGTTGACCAAAAATCCCGCCAGATACACAGTACCAGGAAAATGGTGCTCAAACACAACCAGATTGGTGCCCAAACTTGAATGCAGCAGGTAGGGGAGGAGACAGGAAGATTTCTTGAGCCCTGCGCCACTGTCCGCTGATGTACACCCTCAATCGGGTACAAGATCCATCCACGCCATCGCCCATACCTCTGCAACAATCGCCATTAATGGCGCACCAACCCGCGGCCTTGGGAAGAACATCAATTCTGCATCGCAAGGATTTCCTGCTGAGATTCATCATCATGATATTTGAAAATGCAGGATATCAATATCCCACATGCACCCCGCGATGACCTCAATAACACTTTATATACTAGGTCATGAGCATATATCATGTCGGTGCTTTTGCTCCTGACGACACTAGTATAAGACCTCATCATCATCATCCTCCAGCAGCATGATATCCTGTTGCCCGAAAAATCACCCTGACGTCATCATCATATCGCAATATAGCCTGCATGATAATCGGCACAACCTGATCCATCGGAGGAACATCCTCCTGCTGAGCTTAAACCAAAAGTCTGGCCGATGAACATCCTGATGACATCATCATCATATCCTGCTGACGTCATCATCATATCTGCCTACTGCGCACCTCCTCATATCCGGATGACGTCATCATCATGTTTGCAAATATCAGGGGATCATCATAAGATGATCAGTGTTAGAAATATGACCCCCCCCGGACCTTGATGATGTCATCATCATATTAACATCATCATGATATTCGGAAGACAACCGGATATTTGGAAATATCCTCCTGATGCACAAATATCAGGTTGCACTGTAGCTCCACTATAAGATCGGGGCGATAACTGAATATGATGATGATGCTTGAAAAGATCACCCCCAGTAGATAATGCACGAAGCCGGCAGGTGGATATCTCCTTGATATCAGCATCATCATAACGCTGGAACAAACATACATCCGGGTGATATGAAAATATCACCCCCTCCTTCGGAAATATCATGATGCAGATAGGCAGAGAAAAAGATATCACCCTGATATAAGGATGACGTCAGCATCATCAGGCTGACAAAACAACGAACAAGAAGTGATACAACATCATCAGGATGATATTGACTAAGATCATCCTGACGTTCAAAATATGATGACCCTAGTGAATATCGGGTCGCACTTAGAACTCTTCAGCAACATCATCAGGATGATCATAACCAAGATCAGCCGATGATAAAAATATCATCCCGGCGAAATATCATGAAGGCAGAAAATATGATGATGACCGCAAGCAGCACGGTGATAACTGGAAATATCATGATGATGACGACGACCCTTAAGAAAAAACAAGTCAGGTCGAACAACTTAGAGAATAACCCCTTCAGGATATCGGGGCAACATCATCATCATGTTTGGGCAAGGTGATATTCGGAAGATCACCGGATACTTGAAAAATCTCCTCCGCAAGCAACTTAGGGCGCACTGTAGCTCATCAGCAGGATCAGGATGATATCCAAACATCACCCGATAATAAAATATGATGATGACGATGAGAAACCAGTCGATGAAGAACATGATGATGCAGACCATCATCGAAGACAAGATGATGATGATGACCTCCTCCTTCGGAAAATATGATGCTGCAGCTGAAAAATGCTGAGGAGGTCCAACACTTAGAAAAAATGGGCAAGAAGATAAAGGGTTCAAATGAAGAAACCCCCTGATCATGAAAAAAATCAACCCTAGGTGAAAATGAGTGCTAACAGTGGCTCCGAATGGGGACGTGCAGGTGAAAACCTGCAGCGAGAACCAGATCTCCGGGCAGACCAGACAAAAAGCCAAAAAATGCGAACTGTACAAGGCATTTACACTACATACATATTTTTACAAATGTGCACAGCAACCAGTTATTCATGCAAAATAGAACTTAAGGAATTGGCCATGCACAGGCAATTCCAGAATTTCACCATCTAGGGCCTGGAGGAAATAAGAATCCTCCCCATGAGTATTGCAAACCTGATATGGGCCCATCCATAAGGGTTGAAACTTACCATGTTTACCTTTTTCCTGATCTTTAGCATTCCAAATGAGCACCAGATCATTGACTTGAAACTTCCTTTTTGTAGTTCTCCTGTCAAACTGATATTTCATATCTTGTTGTCTTTTGAGATTGATCTGGTGGGCTCTCCTTCTGTCTTCATCCAATGCAACCAGATGATTCACTCTTTCTGTCATGGGATCTTCAATCTCCTCATCATTTTCCTGAATGAATCTGTAAACTGGTAGGAGATTGTTTATGGGCAGTCTAGCTGATGCACCATACACTAGCTCAAAAGGTGACTTCCCAATAGCCCTTTTCACTGTCACTCTGTCAGCCCATACTGCTAAGTTCAACTTTGAGTCCCAAGCTCTCTTGTTCTTGTCCAGTATCCTCTTGACAATTTTCATGATGCTCTTATTGCTCGATTCTGCTTCACCATTTCCTTGTGGGTGATATGGTGATGTATATGACAGATTTATCCCATACCTGTTGCAAAAATCAACAAATTCACCTGATCTGAAGCACATAGCATTATCAGTGATTATCTTAAATGGTACTCCAAACCTGATGATGATGTTTTCTAGTATGAAATCTGTCACCACCTTACTTGTAGCTCTCCTAGTTGGAATGGCCTCAATCCATTTGGTAAAGTAATCAGTTGCCACCAAAATCCAACTGTGTCCCCCACTTGATTTGTCTGTAATTTCCCCTATGAAGTCAATTCCCCATTGCTGGAATGGAGCATCCACAGGTACAGTTCTGAGGGGTAAAGCACCATCATATTTCAGCTTTCCTGAGAATCTCTGGCAAGGGTCACACTTTCTTACTAACCTTTGTGCATCTGAAAAGAGAGTTGGCCACCAATATCCTGCCCTGAGAATTTTATGAGCTGTTGTTTGGGCAGTATAATGTCCACCACACAATCCTTTATGCATGTCAATCAAAACATTGTTAGCCATGTCCTCATCCACACATCTCAGCAGCACACCATCAGGGTTTTTCCAGTACAGCTCACCTTGAACAATAACATACCTGATTGCATGTAACTTTAGAGTCCTCTTTTGATTGTCACTGAAATGGGAAGGACAATTCAGATTTTGCAAGTAATAGATAATATCCTTGTACCATCCAGATCCTGATACATTTACACTCTCATCTTGGACTGCATTAACTTGGCATGCTTCCAAGTTTGACTGTGCCATCATCTTGGCTAATCCTTGTCCTCTTATCAACTTAGTAACTTGTATGTCTATGTTGAACTCCTGCAGTTTGTTTATCCATCTGCACCTTCTTCCAGTCACCTCCTGCTGAGTGAATATGTCTTTGACTACTGCATGAGGTACATATGCAATTATATATGACCCTACCAAGTATGGTCTGAAACTTTTGATGGCTCTAACTAGTGCATATGCCTGTTTTTCCATAATATCATATTTCAACTCAGAGGCCTGCAGGGACATACTGAAGAAAGCGATGGGCTGTTCAAAACCATCTTCATTTTTCTGTAACAAACATGCAGCAACAGTATGAAAGGAAGCAAATGAAAACACTTGGAATGGCCTAGAAAAATTAGGAGATTTAAGAACAGGGGCCATCTTAATTGCCTCTTTGATATTCTGAAATGATTCTGTTGCTTCCCTTTCCCAGTTGACAGTTGCATCCTTCTTCATCATCTTGGAAATGTTCCTTGTGATCTCTGCAAAGTTGGGAACAAATCTTCTAACAAAATTTATCTGTCCAAAGAAGGACTGAACTCCTTTCACAGTTTTTGGCATTTGAATCCTGTCAATAGCAGCCACTCTCTCTGGATCTATCCTGACTCCATCCTTGGAAACAATATGCCCCAGAAGCTTTCCTTCAACTACTCCAAAGGCACACTTCTTTGGGTTTAAAGAAATACCATATTCTAGTGCTCTTATGAAAATCTGCTCCAGATGCAAACAATGCTGCTCTTCTTTCTTTGAGTAGGCAGTCAAGTCATCCTGATATACAGCCAGGATTGAATCAATCAGCCCTGCAAAAGCAACATCCATTGCTCTTTGAAATGTAGCACCTGCATTTGTTAGTCCAAATGGCATTCTAACATACACATACGTTCCCCATGGAGTGGTAAAGGCAGTCTTATACTGTTATGATTCCTTTACCTTTACCTGATTATATCCTGAAAATCCATCCATCATGGATAGGAGTTCACAACCAGTCACTCTCTGCAACATAGCTTCCATATTAGGTAGTGGATAGTTATCCTTCAAAGAGGATACATTCAAATTTCTGAAATCAACACAAAGCCTAATATCACCATTCTTTTTTCTGACTGGGACAAGGTTAGACACCCAAGTTGAATGTCTGATTAGCACAATTATTCCAGCTTCCCTGAGCCTTTTGAGTTCTTCTTGCATCTTGGGAGCTAAGGTAGGATTAATAGGTCTTTGCCTTTGTCTAAATGGCTTAGCTTCAGGCTTCAATGGGATCTCATGCTGGAATAAGTCTTCCCTATAGGCTTTTAGGTCCTCATATGACCAAGCAAAAACATGTTTATACCTTTTCAGTAATGCAATCAGCATACTTCTAATATGTGGTTTGAGCTGTTTACCAATGTATACTTTCTGAGGGGCCTGAGATGTCCCCAAATTTATTTCTTCTAAATCCTCCTTATTTGTGGGGGATGTCCTTGTGACCAATTTGTCTCTACTGTCAAAGGCTCTTTCCAAAGCTACTAACCCTCTAGGGATCTTGTTAGTCTTCAACTGAATTATCTCTTTTCCCACAAGAGTTTCTTTTCCATCTACAGTCTCTACAAAAGCTTGGAAATCAATTTGTTGATTCTCATACTCATCTATGCAGTGCAAAAATTTAAGCAAATCCCTATCATCATTAAAAACTTGCCAACTGCATATATTTTCTGGTATGGCAGGCCTAATTTTAATTTCTACATTTGTGACACCTGACAGAGTGATGTCATCTGGCCTTATTGCAACATTGGCTAAGAAATCAGCCATAACATTTTTTGACCTTTCTACCCAGCCAATTGAAAATGCATCAAATAATTCAATAGTATCCCAAACAGCATGCTTGTATTGTTTCAACCTTTTATTTTTTGCAGCATACTTATTTCTGATTTGGGATACAATCAGCTCAGAATCCCCAAATACTCTTAACATCTTAATTCCATGTTTGAGAGCAATATTTAGGCCTAAGAGTAAAGCCTCATATTCTGCAATATTGTTTGTGCAATCAAACCTCAGCAAGAAAGAGAATTTGAGGAGCTTACCAGTTGGAGACAGGAAAACAACTCTAGCTCCAGAGCCTTCTTTTGCACAAGCTCCATCAAAAAACATGGTCCATAAGCCTTGCTGATCCAGCTCTTCAATGCAGACATTTTTCTTTTTGTCTTCTGCATCATCTGAGACAACCTTGAAGTTATCACAGTCAGTGTCTACAAAGCATACCTGTTCATTTGCTTCTTGGTCTTCCACTGTCTCTGATGATCTTTGCTCTCTGATTAGCTTGACATCCCTGCCATTCATTGGAATCATGGCATATGACAGGTCCAGCTGCATACTTCCACCAATTAGTGCTGCCCATCTTCTTGACATCAACATACCATACTGTGGCTTGATGTCAACCACTGTTATATTCATTTTATATCTTTTTTCAGGAAATGCTGCCAGTTTGAAATCTACATCCTTCATGATTCCAATAACTGGTACCTCTCTGGCATCCATAGCATAACACTTTCCACATGCCTTGTCAATCTTTAATCCAGTTTGTTGCATGATAGCCAAAGGCATGACATTTGTAGATGCTCCAGAGTCAAGCATACAATTTCTAATTATTTTTCCATTTATGACCAGGGAAACATAAAATGGTTCCACCTGTGAAGGACACTTTGTCATGGTCATTCCTAAATAGACTTCAGGAGTCTCATCTTCTTCATTACACATGACATGTTTCTCACCCTGGGTCTGATCATTTTGTCTAGCTTGAAAAGGTACCCCTGAGATTAGGGATATTGTCCTATTCTTGATCTCTTCCACTTTCATGAGTTCCATAAGTGGAACAGAGACCTTTACCTGAGAGAGGATCTGGGCTATATCAAATGGAGCACAGTTTTGTACAACAGTTGTGGCTTGCTCCACAATCTTGCTTTTATCCTGAGCTGATTTAGTTTTCATTTTCATAGTTCCCAGATCATTATTCTTGTCTTGGGAACCTCTACTTTGATCTTCAGCCTGAGGGATTTTGTTTTCTGGTCCTTGAAATTCAGGACCTGCTCTGTATCTAAAGTTCTGCTTATTATTTACCCACTGCCTTTTTTGTGGTTCAGTTCCTTTATGACCATGCACCAGCTGACCTGCAGAAATATCTTCTAGCTGATGTGGGCTGCCTACTTGATTTTTACCTATGAGATTGTAGTTGCTTTTGACTTGAGCAACTGCTGCAGCTGTGAAGGCTCTAATTTCCTCATCAGAAGGTCGTTGTAAGTTACTCAGAAAATTGTGTGAGTTCTGAGCATACACATAGTTATCTTCATTATCTTCATCATATGGGGACTGTTGGCAGGCTTGAATTTGATGATCTGTCTTCTCATCAGCATCATAAAGAGTATATCCATTGCCTATGGACATCATGTTAACATCATCATCCTGCACATGATGTGGCTCATTGCACTCATTACAAGATGTAGTATTATCATACAAGGATTGAGCAATCATGCACTGTGACTGTGAATGTGGCATCTGACAAATTATACACCACGGAGCATCATCAGCAATATTTATAGTTTTCTTTAGGGGATCAGGAGTTTCCTTGACATGTTGAGCCCTCTGATTTGTGTTGTTACGTGGGAATACAGGCTTACCATCATGCCAATTGGTGTTATAAGGCATATCATGTAATGATGGCCTCTTTTCCTGCCTTTGATAGACTTGCCTATCAGGACCCATCCCTTTTTCACTTCTAGCTAATCTATAGCTTAGGTCCTTAACAACATTTGCCAGTTTGTCTATCTTATCTTCAGGAGCAGATGTACTACCTTGAGTGTTCTGAGGCTTGTTTGGATTCTGCAGAATTTTTATATCATCCCTTCTGTTTGTCTTGCCTGATGCTTTCCTATTGTTTTCAATATTTACTGCAATTCTGAAAGCATCCCTGAGAGTGGCAGGACCTTTATCTCTCAGTCCATATGCAGTCTTTGCATCAAAGGCATTGATATACAAAATTATGCACATTGGTTCATTTGGCCTCATGTGATGTGGCAATTTGTTCAACACTTTAGTAAATCTTGCATTAAAGTCTGCAACCTGCTCATTTGACCCTTTAGTGATACTGGTGAACTCATTTACAAAAAAGCTAGGGTCAGTTTTATCACCATATTGCTCCTTGAACATCCTCTTAAAATCATCCCATGATGAAATACTCCGGTCAGGCAGATTCCTGTACCATTCTCTTGCCTCATCTATTAAGGATTGCATGAATGACTTCATGAAAACATCCTCATGCTCAACCTCAAAATTATCCATGACATTTTGAAAGGCCTTTAGATGATCTTCTCCTGACACTGTGTTGTTTCCTAAAAATTTAGGCACTTGCAGCCTCAGATGCTTATCAATGGGGTTAGGATACCCAGGAATACCATCAAACACCAGCTGCCTGAATCTATCTAGCTGCATGGGCTATCTGTTTGGCTGATTAACATTAACATTTCTGTTTGCATTCTGGTTTCCTGTATGGTTCAGTGGTATCCTAGCATCATTCACATTTTGTCTCTCATCATGATGCTGATGTTGCACTTCATATCTTTGCTGATGTCTTTGCATATTTGCATTCTCTAGAGTAGGAACTGAATCATTTTGGGTAGTTCTTAAGGCTTGCACTTTCTGCTTCATATCATCTCTGATTTTCATGGCTTGTAGGTATTCTAGTTCTGCTCTTAGACTTCTGATTTCTTCAGCTAACTGTTCATCCTTAGGTCTGGAGGTGGATGGTCTCATGCCATTCTGGTCATCATCTTCATCATCCCTTAGAGACTCTGCCTCTTCAAACCTTTCACTTGGGTCTAGAAAAGGGTGTTCTTGGAACACCTCTGACCTCATTCTCATGCTACCACCCTGTTGCCTCTCATATGCACCTTGGATATCTACTTCTGCATTTGAAAAATAAGGCGCATGATGTCCTGATGGCCTAGGGTTATCTTGTATATCATCACCTTTTCTGGGGGAGCTCTCATGACTAGCTGAGACAGTTCCCTTTCTTCTATACATCATTCTTTTTGTTAATGGTAACTCTTCAAATAAAGGATTTTGTTGGGATCTTCTCCCCTACATATAATTTTACCTTGACCGGTTGGGAGATTACTTCGGAGTCGCCACCTATTACTAGGAACTATTTTCTTCTGAAAACCAGGGTTCTTTCACAAGGTTCCCCAGTAGAGTCGCCAATTTCTGTTGACTTTTTCCCAGACTGGATGCTTTTTCCCAGATTTCCCTACAAGGTAGCCATCAGTGATCATAGGATCTCTGGGCCAGGGGGTCAACAGTATAGGAGATAGACTCTATATTTTATCTCCTCTTCTTCTTCAGGCTCTGCAAGACCTAGGGGGGTATTCCCTACTCAACATCCATGAGGATATGCATGCAAGGCTGGGATGTTGACAGAAAGCAGATGAGTCCTCCTGTAAGTAGACCAAAACTGAAAGATAAGAGCAAAGGCGCTAGCTTTGGGCCTATTTGTAGTTGTAGACAGAGGACTGAGGTTCCTAAAACTAACTCTAATGTCCTAATGTTGGTTTTAGATTTTGATTTGGATTTTAAGCTTGGATGCAAAGCTGGATATGGTTATAACACAAAACAAAGCATGATTGGTGCCTATCCAGGGCCTGGAGTCAGTAGACATACACCTGTGAATGATCAGCATGAACAGCTAAAATTGGATTTCAAGGGGATATATGTGATACCTGCCTTACAGGTATCTCCCAATACAGAGTGTTAAGTTATCTCTACTTATGGTATCCCTACTGCAGTATACCCTTCCCAATGTTCAACCTGAAAACAATTTAATCTACCCCTTGAGCAGAAGTTAAAAGATCAGACATTCAACACAGGAACTCTATGCTCTAGAATCTAAACATTACCAAACATCCAGATTCAGAAGAAGAATACATGCAATACTGGAGACAGAATTAACACAACACATGCTAAGATAGCATTTCTCATATAAGTTTAATCATGAAATCAGTGGGTTCATGCCAAAAACATACAACAAGAGATACATAAACTCACAGGTAAGCTGTACAGAGCAACCAGATCAGCTTGTTATGCATTACAGAGCCAAAATCTTCAACTTTCAACAACCTACAAATGAGCAACACAACCTGCTTATAACAGCCAGGTAGGTGCTCAGCAATTAATTACAATGTTGACCAAAAATCCTGCCAGATACACAGTACCAGGAAAATGGCGCTCAAACACAACCAGATTGGTGCCCAAACTTGAATGCAGCAGGTAGGGGAGGAGACAGGAAGATTTCTTGAGCCCTGCGCCACTGTCCGCTGATGTACACCCTCAATCGGGTACAAGATCCATCCACGCCATCGCCCATACCTCTGCAACAATCGCCATTAATGGCGCACCAACTCGCAGCCTTGGGAAGAACATCAATTCTGCATCGCAAGCATTTCCCGCCGAGATTCATCATCATGATATTTGAAAATGCAGGATATCAATATCCCACATGCACCCCGCGATGACCTCAATAACACTTTATATACTAGGTCATGAGCATATATCATGTCGGTGCTTTTGCTCCTGACGACACTAGTATAAGACCTCATCATCATCATCCTCCAGCAGCATGATATCCTGTTGCCCGAAAAATCACCCTGACGTCATCATCATAGCGCAATATAGCCTGCATGATAATCGGCACAACCTGATCCATCGGAGGAACATCCTCCTGCTGAGCTTAAACCAAAAGTCTGGCTGATGAACATCCTGATGACATCATCATCATATCCTGCTGACGTCATCATCATATCTGCCTACTGCGCACCTCCTCATATCCGGATGACGTCATCATCATGTTTGCAAATATCAGGGGATCATCATAAGATGATCAGTGTTAGAAATATGACCCCCCTGGACCTTGATGATGTCATCATCATATTAACATCATCATGATATTCGGAAGACAACCGGATATTTGGAAATATCCTCCTGATGCACAAATATCAGGTTGCACTGTAGCTCCACTATAAGATCGGGGCGATAACTGAATATGATGATGATGCTTGAAAAGATCACCCCCAGTAGATAATGCACGAAGCCGGCAGGCAGATATCTCCTTGATATTAGCATCATCATGACGCTGGAACAAACATACATCCGGGTGATATGAAAATATCACCCCCTCCTTCAGAAATATCATGATGCAGATAGGCAGAGAAAAAGATATCACCCTGATATAAGGATGACGTCAGCATCATCAGGCTGACAAAACAACGAACAAGAAGTGATACAACATCATCAGGATGATATTGACTAAGATCATCCTGACGTTCAAAATATGATGACCCTAGTGAATATCGGGTCGCACTTAGAACTCTTCAGCAACATCATCAGGATGATCATAACCAAGATCAGCCGATGATAAAAATATCATCCCGGCGAAATATCATGAAGGCAGAAAATATGATGATGACCACAAGCAGCACGGTGATAACTGGAAATATCATGATGATGACGACGACCCTTAAGAAAAAACAAGTCAGGTCGAACAACTTAGAGAATAACCCCTTCAGGATATCGGGGCAACATCATCATCATGTTTGGGCAAGGTGATATTCGGAAGATCACCGGATACTTGAAAAATCTCCTCCGCAAGCAACTTAGGGCGCACTGTAGCTCATCAGCAGGATCAGGATGATATCCAAACATCACCCGATAATAAAATATGATGATGACGATGAGAAACCAGTCGACGAAGAACATGATGATGCAGACCATCATCGAAGACAAGATGATGATGATGACCTCCTCCTTCGGAAAATATGATGATGCAGCTGAAAAATGCTGAGGAGGTCCAACACTTAGAAAAAATGGGCAAGAAGATAAAGGGTTCAAATGTAGAAACCCCCTGATCATGAAAAAAATCAACCCCAGGTGAAAATGAGTGCTAACAACATGCATGCTTTTGCAAAAAATAGGGGACTTTTAAAAGCTAGTTTTTGTACATCTAATAAAACTCCAACTTGTGTCATCTGGGTATTAGAAAAAAATACATATTTGAAAACTAGACACAGAATCTTACATTTCTTATTTTTACATCATCTTAATATTTTATGTGAAAGTGCTTCAAATTATCACTACAAGTATGACAAAATTTGAAAAATAGGAAAAAACACTTCCACTTTTTGGCCAAAAAGTGAACTTATCTTCTAGCACTTACCCTTGAGTTGGTTGGTTACACTGATAGTGATTGGGCGGGAAGTGTAGATGACATGAAGAGCTCATCTAGATATGTGTTCCACATGCATTCATGACCCATTTCATGGGCATCCAAGAAGTAGCCCATTATTTTTCTCTCCACAACATAAGTTGAGTACATATCAACAAATGCAGTAGTAGATAGAGCTATTTGGTAGAGAAAAATTCTTATAGATTTGAATTAGGAGAAAGAAGATTGTACAACCATATATTTTGATAATGTCTCCTCAATAGCCTTGACAAAGAATCTAGTCTTCCATGGATGAAGCAAACACATTGAGATCTGTTATCATTTATAAGGGAGCTAGTAGAGTATGGAGAGATTGAACTTCAATTTTGTAAATTTGAGCAATAGATTGCTGATATTTTTACTAAGTAACTACCAAAAGAGTAGTTTAAATGCCTAAGAGAAAAGTTAGGCATCATGGACAGCTCCAAAAATCTACTTTGGAAAGATATGTCTAGATAGCTCCAGAAAATAGACTCAAAAATTAGATTTGGACATCAGCTCTAGAAATATAGAATGATAATACATGTATGCATAATATGTGGCTCCATGTTAAGAGGGAGTGTTAGAAATCTAATCTAGAGAAGGAATTAATTCCACCTACCCATCAAAGATCTTTTGGGGATCTTCTTCCTGCCACACTGCCAAATAGTGAATGTTTTTTTGCTAGCTTGACAAAACATATTGAATGACGACAAGTCTCCTTTAATTTAGGTATGTGAGTTTGAATTTGTGTGTGAGTGGAAATATTTTTGGGAAGATAAGTAGAGGCAAAAAGTAATAATGAGAATGTAGAATTGTTAGAGATTGTATGCAGTAGTAGTAGAGCAGAGAGAAGAAAGAGGTTGCACCAACAATAGGAACAAATTGCAGAGAGAAGAGAATAGCTCCATATTATAGAAGGACCATAGCAGAGGTTAGGAAACTCTGGAAAGTGAATGCATCTCCTAATAGAGAAACAACTATATAGAAATGTATTTTCATAACAACTCCGAAGGAAAGAGTAGTGAATGCTCTAGACAAAGATGGAAATCTTTATAGAAAAAAGAAAAACAAAGCTACATCTTTGTAGTTTGTAATTTTTGAATGTAAAATCTTTTGCATATAAATAGAAATCTTTGTTTGTGTTTTATCTTGTACCCTCTCTCTCTCATTTTATTTATCTTCTCTCCAACATAATGGTATTATAGCAACTCTTCCAACAACAAGTGTATACAATGCTAACTCTTGAAATGTACACTACAAATCTAAAATTTAAAAAAGTACTTACGGCTTTTGTACTCATTGACATCATATCTATAGATTTTTAAAAATATAAAATAATAAATTTTAAAATTAGATTTATTTTAACATAATCTTTATTTTAGATTAATATTTTTTATGGTTAGAATTGTATATTTATATGATTATATTTTGTCTTTTAGGTCTATTGTGATTAGGTAATTTTATATGTATTGATTACTATGTAATTATTGAAATATTTTTACATGAAATTTATAATATAATATTTTTATAGCCTTTTCTTATATCCACACATTTTAAGGGTTCCAACTCCTTTATTAAATTAACCATTTATTGATATAATTCAAATTTGTAGGTGTAAACTTGGCATAGGTGACTTTTGCATGCATGAATTTAAAACCTAAAGTTTTTAATTTTGAATTTCACAAATTAGGCATAGGGCCCTTTCTTTTACTTGCCATTATGAGAAAACTAATGCTCAAGTTATTTCAAATTGTATGCTAGAGTGATGTATTTAAGAAATGGCTATAATTCATTGGTGCAACCATGGATGTACAACTATGGTGTAATGTTGGAAAAGTAGGGAAAATCTAGTTTGTTTAAACTAGAATCAAGTCCCTCTTTCACTTACATCACATTAGGAAATAGGAACCAAGATTTCTCACCATGTAGGATCAAGCTACTGATTCATATTACCTTTTATGCTTGTTATAACTGAGTAGATGTCTCAATTAGGTTTTTACAAGCTTCAAGCAATCTTATAGCATGAAACCTTGATTGTAACTAATTTTTGGAATAGAAACTAACAAGCAAACTACAAAAATATAGAGTAGAGGTTACAGAGAGCATGTACCCAGAAATTGAGGACTTGTTAGACAGGGACGCCCATGCCAGAGTCTCAAAATTTTCTAACTATTGAAATCTTTTGTACCTGATATCAGAGTGTCTATAGAGGGTTCCAGATCCTGGATATGATGTCTTTTTGGACTAGGGTGCCTGGCTCATAGTCCCGAGTATTTCACAATGATGAAACTTAAAGTTTTACAACAATCGAAGCCATAATACCTATTCTCCTTCTGCTCCTTTTTGCCAGATCTTTTGGAATACGACCTACACATACAAAAGGAGGAGAAATATGGTTTTCTCTATATAGGAGTTTGCCTCAGTCAAACCCCATCTTTGGTATTTCTACCTCAACAATAGACAATGATAAAGATTTGTAGATGTATGTGCTCATAGATCTGTTGAAATGCATAGGACAACTGAGAGGGGGGTGAATTAGTTTTCACAAAACTTTAACCACTAATGAATATCAACACATCCAATTCTTAATTACTATTATTAGGATTAATCATGAAAGCATGAAATGAGAATCTCCACACACTAATACGTCACACCAGAAATTTTCTTTGGAAAACCCTATAAGGGAAAAACCACAGTGGGTGTTAGTCCATAGAAATAAATAAATTATAGTAATACCAAAAATTAGAGGTTCACTTCCTTAGGGCTCACTACCCAAAATGCTCACTACAAATGTTAAGGCTCACTCCCAAGATCAGCTCACTACTAAGGGGTGGCTCATTACCAAGGATTGGTGAACTGATTTGATAGCATCTACTTCATGCCAAAGTTTAGTTCCATTGAAGCAAAAAATAACACCTCTGCTCTACTCTTCTTACACCTTCACACTTATCTTCACATTTTCACACAATGACATCTTTTTTGCAACTTCATTACATGGTTTTATACAACTCATCAACCTTGGAATGTACATCAAGGTCGGCATTACATACATAGAAATAGTTCTGGACCTAAACAATATTAGTTAAGGGAAAGATGTATGCAGATCATGTTATGCCTTAGTTGGGACTCAATGCAATCTTCCATGCCACGACATGCTTCCATAATATTTGATGAATCTCTGCAAGTAGTGAAAACAACCAAGTTGGCCACTACTGATGTTATCATTAAGTCTTCTAAGAATAGTCTTCATCCAAGATCTAAATTTCTCTTTGTGGACCAATCCAAAGGTAGGAACATGATCATGAGACATCCATAAGTACATTGTAATCACTAGGAACAACTGCACATTTACTCTAACAACTCTGTCAAGAAGTTTCTTCAAACTAGAGCACATAAACAACACTGCTAGCTACTGTCATAAGGAAAAGATCACTTGCAGACCAACAAATCATGAACTATTGGAGTTAAAGGCACTTATCATTATTACAAACTTGATTCTAAAACTGCAAGCTAAAATACCTAACTGCAGAGGAATTTAGAGCATAATACATTCTCCCTGTCACCACCAACTATACAAAAAAAGTAGATTTCACATTGGTGAAAATATCTCACTCAAATCTTCATGTTGAAGGCTCAAACTTTGAACAAAGCATCTTTAAACATGTTGATGTATAAAATTGCGCAGGTTCCAACACCAACATGGGAAGTTTCAGGAATGTGGGACTTGCCACCTGAAACTACCTCCAAATTTTAAAGAAGCTGGCTCTTCTCTATCTTAAATGGGTTTTGAGGAAAAGGGTAAGATGGCTAACAAAATTATAGATAACATTAAAGCAAATCTATCTATGGCGATGCGCTGAGTAAAAGTGTTTCTCTCCAATTAAGCACAGTGAACTATCCTCAAGATTCAGTTACATTAAAGAGAAGATGTTGCATGATTAACATAAATAGATGAAATGAATAAAATCAAAGGCTCACAATCAGACACTTTGCAATGACACAAGAAATATCAACCAAGACACAGAACTCAGTCTTTCTCATTAATTTTCTAGCAATATAAGAGGCACAAATACATGCACAGGTACATTAACCTTCTGAATCAAGAATAACAAAAATAAAGGAAAATGATATTCACTGGTCACAACAAAAGTCTCCAACTTCTCTCTTAAATCTCCGATAGAAAAATATCTCTAGATCTCTACAAATTGTATGAATTTCTCTATATCAAAAAACTACTGAATCATTACAAATGTTACATATTTATAGCCTAAGATTGACTCTAGATTGTCTGCAACCATTGAATCCCAAAGGCCCAATGGAACTCAAGATAACTAGAAGTCTCTGACAGTTAAGATTCTCTGAATCTGCAACAGTTACTCTCTCCTACAAGCCCATTGGCCGTAACAAAATATGTGTGGCGCTCCTCCTTCTATAAGGGACAGACACTTGGCAGCTTCCGCATACTTAAAACTGAAAACTCCGTGACAGATGGCAACATGCACGGCTATACTTTGAAACTCCTTTGTATCTTTGGAAAGAAATAGGAAACTGACACTTGGTGGCTTCCGCAGCAACAAAACAATCCATGTGTCTTTATCCACAACACTTCTCAAAACTGTGTCCTTATGCTCAGGAGAACTCCATAGGTGACAACTGTCACAACCCGTAGCATTTAGAAACATGAGACATAGTACAAATGGGGCCCACAACTTAAATGCTCAGTAGTTTCAAAAGGAGGAAACAGGGATAGGTGGCAGACTCCGCGCGCACAACAGCTGATACGTGGCACTCTCTGCAACACTTGAAACATTATTAGAAACTCTTTGAAACTTAAGTGGAGGCTTACACTTGCCAGGTCCCGTAGCTCTTAAAAAACATTTAGTATCACTAGAGAAATGGTCAAAAACCTTTTATCTTTAACACCGCATCTTCCACGTGGCACTTTCTACAGCTCGCAACTTAAAACTGTGGCCCACCATACATCCTTTACTTAGGATCAAAATATACGGAAACAATATGCAGAAGCTGACACTTGCCAGGTTCCACGGCAACACTAAAAGACACACAGCAGTCTCCATGCTCACATTGAAACTTAAGGGAGTCTCTCCACAAATGACACGTGGCATGCACCATAGGGTTGAAACTTAAATACTGTTTGAAACATAACCGCTACGTGGCACACTCCACTCCAAAGTTATATATAGAAACAAAAATGCGGCGTTGAACTGAGGCTTGACACTTGGTGGGTTCCATAACAAAGCAATTAGAAACCCATGCGACAAGACTTTGAAACACTCACAGAGACAAAACTGTAACCCATAGATGCGTTGTGACTAAAACAAAATGTAGAGTGTTTGCACTCTATAGTTCTTGGCGACCAATAGGACCTTTGAACTTGCTCAAAAAGAACCCAAAACTGGAAAAATATATGTATATAAAATACAACACAGAGTCACAAATTCTACAAAGCTATCTGATAAACAGACCATTCCAAATCATAGAGTCCCTACTTACTCTGTAAATCTTGAAAAGCAAAATCAAGATTTATAATGTCTTTGTGAGAAAATCTTTGCAAAATTTGAACCGCGGCCTTTAATTGAAACTCCAGCTAGGCCATTGGCATCAACACAACTTCGACCTCTTGGACTGATGAAGAATCACTTAAACCCTGGAAAATTATTTGATCATTTGCCTGGTTAAAAGCAGGGCCTTGATATCATCAATCATCAGTATGGTATTATTGTCTAGAAATGGTGAGGGAAGACCCAGTTGCACCAAATCCTCTATTTCTTTCTTCATATCTTTGACTCCTTCCTTTACAGTATCTAGGAGTTCTTGACAATTAGTGGCTGTGGAGTTGCAACTTAGAACCTCACTTACCTTTTTAGCAGCAATCATTCTGTCACTGATCCCTGCTGCTGACAAAATTTCATCTGTTGTATCATATAGTTTCTTTAGCAATAGTTGAGAGTCAGAAACTCTCAAAGAAATAGTAGACAAAGTGGCCTAAACTAAAGTTTCCACTTTCTCACACGACTGTTGTGCATTTAACAAAAATGTTAAGGATGGCCTTAGCTAGATAATCTCCTCAGAGATTCTTTTCCAATCTGAAACATACAGCTCTTTGACCAGATTCAGAACTCCAGCATTATGTGGCCTATTAGCTAACTCAATTGTTAGCTGCTTTGTGGTTTGTTTCTCTGCCAGGAGTTGTGCCTGTATCGTACCAGTAGCATTTTGCTCACTCAGCAACTTCTACTGAAATTGTGTAACTTGCTGCAGCTTTTCTTGATACTTCTTCTCCAATGTGGCTTTCTCTTGCCTCAAAACATTCACTGCATCTTTTTCCTGTGCTAGCTTAAATTTTAGAGAAGCATTTTGGGCTTGTGTAGCCTGATGTATCTAACAAGAAACAGTATTTTGTAACTATTTATTCAGATTCTCTATTTCATTCTTCTTAGATTGCACCTCTCCAACAAGGTTGCTACTATTTATCTTCTCCTGAGCTAAGTCATTTTCAACTTTCTACAACCTCCTAGACACTTTCAAGTAGTCAGTTACAACAGTAGATGTAGTCTCATTGAGTAGCTCGACCCTATCTTGTGGTTTGAAAAGAGACATGTCCATAGCTACAACATTCATTAAAATGTCTTGAGATTGTATCTACTCATTGGGTTTCACCACATTTGGAGACAAATGTGTGACTGTCAACTGTTGTTGAATGGGGTCAAAAAGTGACCTCATGTGTGGTAGAACTAGGCTTTTGTTTTCTTTATTTCTCTTCTTGTCCATTCTAGCTTCTCTAGCCCTTTTGGTTGTGTCTGCCTGGGCTTAGAAAGTGGGAGGTGAAGCAATATATCCTCCAGCAAAAGGATGACTTTGAGGTAGGCCATAAGGAATAGCCAATAATTGTTGGTTGGGAGAAACTTGGGGAGGGGTTCTTTTTGGAATAGAGGGAGAAAAGAGTGGTAATGAGATGGCCTATGAAGACATGGCCTGAGGATTGGCAATTGGGGCAAGTAGTGATATAGGCACAGCAGAGGTGGCCGGGGGTACAAATGTTTGGCTAGTTGGGATTGCCACCCCTAAGGTAGAAGAAAGAGATAGAGGGGAAAAGGGGGGAGGGACACTTACCTAAGCAACAAAAGATGTGACTGGCAGTTGTTGTAGCAGTAGTTCTTCTTCTTCCTCTAACTCTGGTTCCAGGTGCAATTTCCTATGCTTCCTAGGTCTCTCTCCTCTTTCTTCCTCTGACTTCTTTTTCTGTCACATCTACCACTACTGGTGGTTGCAAAGGGACAAAACTGGAAGCCCCGGTGGCTAAAACTGATGGAGTCCCTCTGGTTGGTGATGACACCACACCCTTCTATTTCTCTAAAGTACTGAGAGATTGGGGCCAGGAAGATACAGGAACAACAGATGACGCATGTCTTGTTTCTTGCATTGTGTGGGTTGACTCAGCTTCCTCTTCTGAATTCTTCTTGTATCAGGGTTAGAGACTGGGGAGGGATGCCACTCATCCCAGATTGACTCCCATTTATCATCTGTGTCAATTTTCCCAAAAGTATGTGTCAACTCTAAAATTTCCTGCCTATATTTCTAATAGGCTTCAATTTTCTTTGGCTTCCATTCCTGGGCCTTCAAAGTTTTCTTTAAACCAACAGTCATTCTAACCTTAGGGTCATAGACCTTTTCTTTAATATAAAAATTCTCCCATGGCCTAGGCCCTTCGTAAGGCAAATCAGCTAGTTCTACATATAAGTCTAGGTTGTCCTCTTTAGGGTTTCTTCTATCTTCCCAGAAAGGCTGACCCTCATGTACTATTTTAGCACGAACCTTGTTGTTTCTAATCCAAGAGTTCATAAAACTGTCTGGGTCATACTTCCATTTATCTTCAATCATGAAGAATCCCAAGGCAACTAGCTTTCTTAGCAAAAGATGTTTAGCATCTCTAACTTCTAGTGCCATATTTCTTTTGACCCATGGGATGTCATACATCTTCTTCTTTTTCTTGGTGCCAAACTCATTATCAACCACTAACACTTGTCAAGTCACTTCTAGGAATGCTACCCTAGGGTTTAATATTTTATGCAGCAGCATAGGCTCCCCATTGAAACCATGGACCCTGATGATAGTATTTTATGCCCCAAAGAAATAATCACATGGGATTGGGCAATTGGTCATGAAACCCCTAATGCTCTGTGTCAACCTATGTTCTATAGGCTCAGGACTCAAATGGCAAAAGGCAGGGGCTACAAAGAGTTCCCAGAACTCATAAGGGTTTGATGCCTCAAATAACACATGTGTCCATGCAGACACAAGAATAGTTCTATTTTGACCAAAGTCTGGGTCATACTTGTTCAATTGCATATTTTGTGCAAAAAGACTATGGTTCTGATATAGCATTAAATGGAATAGATAAGAAGAATACCGGAAAACTCCCTTCGATTTGAAATTGACGAGCTAATTGACCATGGAATAAGAAATTTGCTCTAAGAAATCTAGCTAGTATTCTTGTGACTTGTCTACAGTCTTTAATCTGAAAATGATAGCAACTTGCCAGTCGTGGATTGTATTGTCTTCCTTCATCCCAAAAATGAAGGCTATCATTGACAGTGCCTCTTGAGTACTTTGGCTGAATTGTACCCTTCCTGTAGGTAGTATGGGCATCTAGGTGTTCTCATCTCCCAACTACATTTCTGAGTTGAGGAACCTAGCCTTGTTGTTGACATTTACCCATGTCTTTTGCATTTTAGCAATAGTGGGAAATGTGATCATTCAATCATGTTGCAGGGCCATCATGTCCCTTATGGCTTTGGGTGTAATTTGCACTATAAAAGGACCATGTTGTATGGTATTTGAGGGCACATGAAATAGCTCTACGCATAATTCAATTAGGTCGGGACATAGGTACACACTTGGAACCAAGAACTATGCCAACTATGAGGTCCAAATCCTCATTCCAAAAGTTTTAGATTGTCCACTCTTTGCTTTTTGAATACACCTCTGGTGTGCCCCTTCACAGAGAGTCTTGGTAGTCTTTTGAAGGGTTGGATCAAAAATGCCATCTGCAAAATCCTTTACCTTCACTGGGTCAACAGAATACCCTACTTCAGGAACCCTCATTCTTGAATAGGCTCTCCTCGGTTGCGCAGGCGCTGAAGCGTATGACTTACTGTTCAACAGCCTGTCGATTGACTCATAAATCCTAAGACCCTCTTGAGAAGACTATGCTTCAGACATATCTGTATCTTCGGGGAGAATGTGGGAAGCTTTGACACAGGAAAGACAGAAATTGCGTAACAATAGTGACACTCAGCTGGGAAGCACTTGCTAGGGATGGGAATTGGAGGCAATACTGATTCAAAGCAGAGAGATGGAAGCAAATGAGAGCCACACTTAGGATTTAACATTAATTTATTGGGGCTTTAGTGACACATCATGTCTTATAAATGGCATTAACACTGAGAAACCGTTAGTGTATCTTTTGAAATCCGCATGGAAAGGAGTCTCAGAATCATTACGGGAGTGGCTGTTATTTCTAAAAAGTGTGTACTTCTAGAGATTTTGGGGATTGTAGAACAACCTTAATGAATGCCAGATTTTCAAAAGAGAAGGGGCTTGCGCTGTTGACACATGTTCATAGAACACTTATTGAAAAGGAAAGCGGGAAAAGAAAGCAAGAAAATAGGAAAATAAGAAAAGGAAACTAACTAACTATGATACATTAAGAGCCTCTGCTTAATTGAAATGTTTCAAGTAGATCCCATTAACAAGAATCTCTTTAGGTTCACCATCCATAGTCTCTAGTTCAAAAGAATTTTGTTGCTTATAGGAATGAATCTTGTAAGGACCAGTCCACAGTGATTCAAATTTGTTGTGTCGACCTGGTTTGGCAGCTCTCTCATCTCATTTCAACACTATTAAGCCAACTTCAAAAAAAGGATTTGAAGTCTTCTTATCAAAATAGTCCTTCACTATTTTCTGATGTTTCATTAGTGACTCATGTGCCTTTTCTCTTTTCTCTTGTACTTCTAGCAGTTTAGCAAGTCTAACTTGCATGGGACCATTCTCTTCAATCTCTATCTATTTCAATAATTGCAAAGCAGGGATCTCTAAGCTCAGTGGCATTACTGCTAGTTTACCATAAACTAATTCATATGGAGACATCTTTGTCACTTGCTTGAGTGTGATCCTGTTAGCCCACAGTGCTGTATTAAGTAGTTTGTGCCACTCTCTATGATAATTTGTCCCTATCCTTTTAATGAGTCTGATCAGGTTGTTAGTGGATTCTGCCAGGCCATTACCTTGAGGGTAATAATTTGAAGAAGTCTTCAAGTAAATCCCATTCCTTAATGTAAACTCAAGTATCTTTGTTCCCAAAAATGCTTTGATATAATGGTACGAGGAGGACCAAACCAAGCAGTAATGCCTTCTAGAAAGTCTAATATTACCTTTTTTGTTGCTTCCTTGAGTGGTACTACTTCACTCCATCTGGTAAAGTAATCTGTGGCTGTGAGGATCCATTTGTGTCCCATACTTGACACTAGATTGATCATACCAATAAAATCTAGACCCCATTGAGCAAAGGGTTCATCTACAATTATGGGGCTTAGAGGCATTGCTACATTTCTCCTTTTTCTTGTATAAAACTAACAAGGCTCGCATTCTTTAACCAACTAATAGCAATCTGTAAATAGGGTGGGCCAGAAATATCCTGCTTGAGTCACCTTGATTACTGTGGTCCTTGGTGAAAAGTGTCCACCTGAGGCTCCATGGTGTAGTTCATGTAGTATTCTTTGAGCTTCATCTTTCTCTATACATCTCAAAAGTATGCCATCCACATTTCTCTTGAATAAAATATGGTCAATTAGTACAAAATGGGCCCCTTACTGCCTATAATATCTTCTCTTATCATGGGAGAGCTCATTTGGGAAAATTCCATGCTTCATAAATTGTATTATGTTTGTGACCCAAGAATTTTTCTCAACCTCTTGGATTTTCAATACATTTTCACATTCTATTTCTTGTGTCATCATTTTCTCCATGTCTTGAGTCATATATTGGCATAATCCTTTCCCTTTGACTAACTTAGTGGGTCTAACCTCCACATCATATTTAAGGATCTTTGTTATCCAATTTCTTCTTTTCTCAGTGATCTCACCCTCCATAATATATTCTCTTACACTAGGATGAGCCACTAATATCAGAATCTTATTTCCTGTTACCATATGTTTGAATTTTTTAAGGGCTTTTACCATGGCATATGCATGCTTCTCCACAAAATTGTATCTAGCCTCATATTCTCTGAGAGTTCTAGAGAAAAAGGCTATTGGGTGCTCTCCTTCTTGCTGCTCATCTTTCTGGGTTAAAACAGCAGCAACACTGAATTCTCCTCCATACACATACATTATGAAAGACTTAGAAAAGTCTAGGTTTCTGATTACTGGGGCTGTTGAAATGGCTCTTTTGATCTCTTCAAAAGCTTGTCTCCCCTCTGCAGTCCATTTGATAACCAGGTCCTTCTTTAGCACAGTGTCATTGGTCTAATTAGACCTGCAAAGTCAGATATGAACCGATTAACAAAGTTGATCTTCCCTAGAAAGGATTGAACTGCTTTCTTATTAACTAGCAGAGATAAGTTCATTATGGCATTGACTCTCTCTGGATCAATAGAGACTCCTTCCTTTGACACTATATGCCCTAACAGTTTACCCTGAGGTACTGTAAAGATACACTTCTTGGGATTCAGGGATATTCCAAACTCTTGGCATTTCTTAAAAACAACCTCTAATGGTCAAAATGATCTACAACATTTTTAGAGAAAATAGTGAGGTCATCTAGATAAATCAGGATGATTTTGTTTATAAGCTCCCCAAATGCTACATCCATTGCTCGCTAAAAAGTAGCTCCAGCATTTGAAAGGCCAAAAGGCATCTTAGCATATGTGAATGTTCCCCGTTTTGTAGTGAATGCAGTCTTATACTGGTCTTCATCAGCCAACCAAATTTGATTGTACCTAGACTAGCCATCCAGCAAGGAAAATCTCTTTGATCCAGCTACAGTCTATAAAATTTGTTCTGTAGAAGGCAGGGGATAATGATCTTTCAAACATGCTCTATTCAGATCCCTGAAATCTACACAGAGTCTTATATCACCATTCATTTTTCTTACTGGCACTAGGTTTGATAGCCAGGTTGAGTGCTTAATTGTAAAAATAATCTTTGATTCTAAGAGCTTTTGCAACTCATCCACCATTAAAGGTTCAATTCTAGGATTCACTAGCCTTTGCTTCTATCTGACTGGTTTAGATCCTTCACTAAGCTCTATGGTGTGTTGGATGATATCTCTATTATAGCTATGGAGGTCTTCATAGGCCCAGGCAATCAACCTTTCCCTTTCTTCTTAAGTTGTAGAATTGCCAACTTTCAATTTTCTTCCTTCACTAACTTGAATTTCAGAATAATCTTCTTTATTTGCTTGAAACCTTTTCCTCTCTAGGCTTACATCTTCTGGGTCAAACAATTTTTCTAAGGTAATCAGTCCTTTAGGGAGCTTATTTGACTTCAGTTGAATAATTTGGTCACCATATGCTTCTTCAATTTTAGGGTGTAATTGATCAGTAAATTTTCTTGATTGTTGCAAAAATGAGAGTACATGGAAATCATTTTCAAAAACATGCCAATTTTGGTCATTATCTGGGATACTTGGCCTTACTATAACTTTGACTGACTCATTGTTGACTAGTAGATCAGTTGCTAGATCAAACTGTGAATGAATCTGTGCCATTCTATCTACCTCAAAATTTTGGGCTCTAGGAACTACTTCAATATTGAAGGCCTCAAAACCATCTATTAGGTCCCAAATTATGTGCCTATAGGATCTCATTCTTACATTTTTTGCTATTGCCTTTTCTCTGATTTGTTTCACCACTAGTTCTGAATCTCCTCTTACTATCAGATTCTTTACTCCTTTTTTCTTTGCCAACATGAGTCCATGCACCAAGGATTCGTACTCAGCATCATTATTGGTACAGGCAAACTGAAAGTGAATGGCTCTTAAAATTTTCTCACCATTTGGAGTAGTAAGGCAAACTCCTACTCCAGCTCCATTTTTACTTCTAGCCCCATCAAAATTTAGAGTCCAAATTTCTAAGTCTTTTTCAGATTCTTGAGTCTGTGATGTTTCTTTCCTTAAAACATTAGGGATCTCTTGGTCTTCTTCAAATATGACATAAGTGCCCAGACCAGTAGAGTCATAGTTTCCATAGGGATCACCCTACATCATAGTCAACAACTAATTATTCTCTTCTTCCTGTTGGTCATGTTGATTCCAATCACCTAATTCTTCAACAAAGATCCTCTCTTCCTTGTTTAACATAGCATGGGCTGCTTCTAATTTTGGAGTTGGTTCATTTGTGATATGGTCTTTTGATAATGGCTCAGATAGTATTTTCATCTTTGTCCCATATTTGGTTCTCAGAATGAGGTGTGACCAATCTAGTGACATGTAACCTCCTATCTTGACTGTGAAATCTCTGGATAAGCATAGACCAAATACAGGGGGAATATCTATGACTACCACATCCTGATTTACAATTATGTTAGGGCAAGTATATAGCTGCAATGGGAGTTGTTTAATTTTCCCTATTGTTTGTACAGATTTCCCATCCAACTGCATAACCCCTCTTGTAAGTGGCTCATATTTTATCTTCAAAGCATCTACTATTTCCTTTGGCATTACTGTAGTACTGGCCCTAGAGTCTATCATTGCATTATGCAGTAATTTCTTCCAACTATTAGAAGTCAAATAAAAGGGATCTAGTTTAGATTTACCTACATCAGGTGCATTATTCAACAGGGTTCTTGTCTACAAAGGTATAGTATCTTTGAGCTGCAGCTTTTCTTTATTAGTAGATCCTCATTTAGCACCAGTATGTTTAGGGACTTCTTGGCCTTACAGAGCCTCCTATAACAGTGTCTTTTGCTCAAGAATTGCTAACATGTCCCAAATTGATACATGTGATGGAGTTCTTTTTAGTTGATCCACCACGTTCATAGGTCTTAATGCTTGGGTCTTTGAGTAATAAGAGTATCTTGACTTTTCTAGAACTTGTCCTAAGGCTACTTGATTCTACACAGGCTGGGCAATTTCTTGTCTAAATACTGTGTTCTGGTGACTTTGAAATGGAGGAGCTCCCATGATCTCATTATTACTGACTTCAGGCTGCTCCATAATTCTCCTCTTTGCTCTGGTATAGTAATTTGATTGCACCAATGGCTTCTTGGAAGTAGATGCTTCATTCAAGAAAACTGAATCTTCCTCTTCAATCCATGAAAATAAAGCATGCTTAGGGGCTATTTCCTCTTCCTATTGTAAGGACATCCCTTGCATCTGGGCCACCAGGACTGCATTTTGTACACCAGGAGACTGATATGGTGGAGTATTAGAAGTTGCAAACTATCCTTCTAATCCTCTCTGTTCTACTATCTTTTGCTGTAAATTTCCTCTGGGGTAGTCTCTGCGCATGTGGGCATTGTTGCAAGGAAAGCACCAATCATTTGTGCCATCTACAAAATTATTTTGCCCTGGAATGATTTCCCTGTTGGGATTAGGAGGAACAGTTTGTAAAGGTGTAGGGACTGTGACTAACTGGTTTGAAGGCTGGGGATTAGCTTTCCTTTGAGGGCCTTGATATTGATTTGGCTGAAAGGGAGGTCTATTTCCTTGGTAACCTTGATAAGGGGGTTTTGGATAAGGATTCTGTTGTCTCTTTAGATTAATTATCTCATTTGAGAATGTCCTTAAAATGTTCTTGACATCATCCATTTCAAATGATTGAATAGGGGTGGTTGCCTTAGCAGGTTGTTAAGGAAATGAATACATAGACACAGGTGGGGTTATAGGATTAGGAGCTTCTTGGGGCAAAGGTAAGGTAATTTTTGGGAACATGGGCATAGGAGGCCTTGGGGGTAGTTTTCCAGCATCTATTAAGTTATTTTTAGCTTTGACTGCCATCTCATAAGCTTCTGGTAGTGTCTGACCTCCGAGAGACTGAATCATCACTGATATATTTGAGTTTAAAGCTTTAAGGTAAAACACAATAGCCATACCTAGTAATGGTCTTGCTGTAGCAAGAATTCTCTCCCAAGTCTTTTTGAATCTTGAATTGAAATCAGTCATTACTTCTTGTGGTACCCTTTTGATAGTGATCAATTGTTGCAGCTCAAGGAAGATTTATCACCATTTTCTTTAAATCTTGCAAAGAAAGCATCACCAAGCTGATCCCATGTAGATATTGTGTTTGGGGTTAAAGATCTATACCAGTCTAGAGCCTTCCCTTTGAAAGAAGCTTCTAATAGTCTTATGGTCACATTATGTTGAGTGATAATATGTACTGTACAGACATCAGATACATCTTGCAGATACTCTTCAGGTGTCTTGAAATCTTCCTCACTGAACTTGGGCAGAGCCTTCAAAGCATTAGCTGGAATAGCATCCCAAGTTGCTGGTGATATTGGGAGAATTAGAGGACTGCCAGTGTTCCAATTTGCATAATTTCTTGGGGCTACAAGTGCTCCCATAGTTACTCTTGGTGCTGCTGCAAACTAATTCACTCTTCTCCTTGGATTAGCTATTAGTGGTGGCAAAAGAATGCCTGGATTAATAGCAGATTGAACTCTTGTTACAGGTCCACAGCTCTGGCTCCTTGTGACTTTCTGGCTCATAAAATCTTGACAAAAACTTCAAAAATGGTCCCACTAGGCATGCCAAAAATTGATGTATAAAATTACGCAGGTTCCAACACCAACATGGGAAGTTTCAAGAATGTGGGACTTGCTACCTGAAACTACCTCCAGATTTTAAAGAAGATGGCTCTTCTCTATCTTAAATGGGTTTTGAGGAAAAGTGTAAGATGGCTAACAGAATTACAGATAACATTAAAGAAAATCTATCTATGGCGATGCACCTGAGTAAAAGTGTTTCTCTCCAATTAAGCACAATGAACTATCCTCTAGATTTAGTTACATTAAAGAGCAGATGTTGCATGATTAACATAAACAGATGAAATGAATAGAACCAAAGGCTCATAATTAGACACTTTGCAATGACATAAGAAATATCAACCAAGGCACAGAACTCAGTCTTTCTCATTAATTTTCCAGCAATATAAGAGGCACAAATACATGCACAGGTACATTAACCTTCTGAATCAAGAATAATAAAAATAAAGGCAAATGATATTCACTGGTCACAACAAAAGTCTCCAAATTCTCTCTTAAATCTCTGATAGAAAAGTATCTCTAGATCTCTACAAACTGTATGAATTTCTCTATATCAAAAAACTACTAAATCATTACAAATGTTACATATTTATAGCCTAAGATTGACTTTAGATTATCTGCAACCATCGAATCCCAACGGCCCAACAGAACTCAAGATAACTGGAAGTCTCTGACAGTTAAGATTCTCTGAATCTGCAATAGTTACTCTCTCCTGCAAGCCCATTGGCCGTAACAAAATATGTGTGGTGCTCCTCCTTCTATAAGGGACAGACACTTGGCAGCTTCTGCATACTTGAAATCAAAAACTCCATGACAGATGGCAACGTGTGTGGCTATACTTTGAAACTCCTTCGTATCTCTAGAAAGAAATAGGAAACGGACACTTGGCAGCTTCGGTAGCAACAAAACAATCCACGTGTCTTTATCTGCAACACTTCTCAAAACTATGTCCTTATGCTTGGGAGAACTCTATCGGTGACAACTGTCGCAACCCGCAGCATTTAGAAACATGAGACACATTACAAATGGGGCCCACAACTTAAATGCTCGGTAGTTTCAAAAGGAGGAAATAAGGATAGGTGGCTGACTCTGTGCACACAACAACTGATATGTGGCACTCTCCGCAACACTTGAAACATTATTAGAAACTCTTTGAAACTTAAGCAAAGGCTTACACTTGGCAGGTCCCGCAACTCTTAAGAAACATTTAGTATCACTAGAGAAAGGGTCAAAAACCTTTTATCTTTAACGCCACATCTTCCACGTGGCACTTTCCATAGCTCGGAACTTAAAACTATGGTCCACCATACATCCTTTACTTAGCATCAAAATATATGGAAACAATATGTGGAAGCTGACACTTGGCGGGTTCCATGGCAACACTAAAAGACACACGACAGTCTCTGCACTCACATTAAAACTTAAGGGAGTCTCTCCACAAATTACACGTGGCACACTCCGCAGGGTTGAAACTTAAACATTGTTTGAAACATAACCGCTATGTGGCACACTCCGCTCCAAAGTTATATATAGAAACAAAAATGTGGCTTTGAACTAAGGCTCGACACTTGGCAGGTTCTGCAACAAAGCAACTAGAAACCCACGCAGTAAGACTTTGAAACACTCACAGAGACAAAACTATAACCTGCAGATGCGCTACGACCGAAACAAAATGTAGAGTGTTTGCACTCTAGACTTGTATCTAAATAACTTTCAATCTATAGATAAAGATATTCATTCTCC
Organism: Cunninghamia lanceolata; assembly: GCA_027924645.1. Taxonomy (NCBI): domain Eukaryota; kingdom Viridiplantae; phylum Streptophyta; class Pinopsida; order Cupressales; family Cupressaceae; genus Cunninghamia; species Cunninghamia lanceolata. The sequence continues at coordinate 137,655 of BSBN01001389.1, forward strand.
AAGAAATGTGGAGAAAGCTACTGGACTTTTCTACTATATCAGGCATACTTATTATCTTCAACACTTGACTCATTACAAGCTAGCATCAAAACAAGAACACCGTTGACACCAATGACAACATATATATGTTGACATCAATGACAACACTGGTTAGGCACATACTTGCAACAATATTCCCCTTTGTCATTGATGGCAACATATGATGTGAAAAACTATAAAGACCATCAAGACAATATACTCCCACTTTCTTTTTATTCATCTACACTCTTTCTCCCCCTGAGTTTTTCACATGATTCCTCTCCCCCTTTGACATCAATGAAAAAGGGCATATAATTGCACTCAACTACTCTGATCAAATTTCTCTTTCATGAATACTGTAAAACTTACTACTCTTTGTCAAGATCACATTTTAGGAAAACTTGCTACTTGCCCTGAGAGGTATCCCTCAAAACATCAGTCCAGATTAATGAATGAGGCTTTAGACAATATTGGACTAATGCATTCTTATGCATCATAGTTCAGAGCAGGAGGGGTAATAACCCCTAACTTTTCTTTGAGATACTCAATGGTATCCTTAGGCAAAGGCTTAGTGAAAATAACTGCAACCTGATCCTTTGTGGACACATATTCTATCTTTACTTTATTTTCTGTCACCTTCTCTCTAAAAAAGTGATACCTTATTGATATGTGCTTTGTTCTTGAGTGCATTACTGGATTCTTTGAAATGTTTATGGCACTTGTATTGTAACAAAAGATTGCAATTGGATCTTCATACACAACTCTTATATCTTTCAAAGTCTGCTTCATCCACTACACTTGAGTCTAACAACATGCCGCTGCAATATACTCTACTTCTGTAGTAGACAAGGAGATTGAATCTTGTTTCTTACTCATCCATGAAACCAATCTATTACCCAACAAGAAAGCACCTCCAAATGTACTTTTTCTATCATTAAAATCTTCAGCCCAATTTGCATCTATATAAGCACTAAGAGTGAAATCATTATCCTTTGGATACCATAAGCCATGATATGATGTGCATTTCAAATACCTCAAGATTCTCTTGACTTCCATCACATGTGATTCTCTAGGATATTCTTGAAATCTTGCCACAAGACATACTGTATGCATTATATCAGGTCTTCTTTGAGTCAAATAAAGTAATCCTCCAATCATAGATATGTACCTCTTCTGATTAGTCTTAGGTGATTCATCAGTTTTGCTTAATTTGTAGCCATATACCATGGGAGTGCATATTGCTTTGGAGTCCATCCCAAACTTCTTTAACAATTTTTTCATGTACTTTTACTGAGAAATAAAGATTCCTTTATCTGATTGATTGATTTGCATGCCTAGAAAGAAATTCATTTCACCAAACATATACATCTCAAATTCATCTTGCATTTCTCCTGCAAACTTCAAGCACATACCATCATTTCCTCCAAAGATAATGTCATCAAAAAAAATTTCAACAATTAGGATTTGATGTCAGTATTACATTTACTAAACCCTAATTGCAACAAATATTTGTCTAACCTTGCATACCAGGCTCTGGGGGCTTGCTTCAGTCCATACAATGCCTTCTTCAATTTGCACACCATATCACCTTATTTTGATAACTGAAACCCTTTTGGTTGCTCAAGATAAACTTCCTCTTCCAACTCACCATAAAAGAATGTAGACTTCACATCCATCTGATACACTTTGAAGTCTTTATGAGCTGCAAATGTCAAAAATATCCTGATTACTTCAATCCTAGCCACTTGAGAAAAAGTTTCTTCAAAATCTATTCCTTCAATTTGAGAATATCCTTTGCACACAAGCCTTGTTTTGTTTCTTACAACTTCTCCATTTTCATTCATCTTGTTCCTAAAAATGCATTTAGTTCAAATAACATTTTTATCAGTAGGTCTAGGAACCAATTCCCAAGTTTGAGTCTTCTCTATCTACATCAGTTCTTCTTCCATGGCTTTTATCATCATTGCAAGCTTCATTCACAGTTTTTGGTTCAACCTTTGAAAGAAAACAATAATTCACTTGTTCTTTCACAACTCTTTTCCTTGTCAACACCCCTTTGTTTTTGTCACTTATAATCTGATCTTTAGAATGATTTATGCTTATATACCTGGGAGTCTTAGCAACACTTTCAAAGCCTTTTCTTCATCCTGACTACCATCTTGCTCAATTTTTTCATTATTCATTATAGTCACAGGTTCCTCTGGTTCATAGTAACTCAGATATGATATTCTTTCCCTACCTTCATCCACCTTCACATTAGTACTCTCAATAATCTTTTTCAGACTCTTATTGTAGCACCGGTAGGCCTTACTCTTGGTAGAGTAACTAAGAAAAATTCCTTCATGACATCTAGCATCAAATTTGCCTAGTTCTTCATCTCTTCTGATATAACATTTGCTACCAAAAACTTTGAAATACTTCACTATAGGAACTCTTCCATACCATAATTCAAAAGGAGTTTTAGAGTTGTTACCTTTGACTTGAACTCTTATTTAGGATGTACACATCAGTATTTATGGCTTCTCTCCAGTATACTTTCAATAGGTCATCTTCCTTATACATAGTCCTGGCAACTTCTTGAACTGTCCTATTCTTTCTTTGAACAACTCAATTCTCTTGAGGAGTTCTAGGTGTAGACAACTATCTCTTTATCCCTTGTTCTTCACAGAAAATATTAAATTCATTTGATGTGAAGTCACCTCCTCTATCAGACCTCAAGCATTTGATCCTCAATTCGAACTCATTCTCAACCATTGCCTTGAAAACTTTAAACTCGTCTAGGGCTTCATATTTTTCTTTTAGAAAAGTTACCCAGGTCATTCTGGAATAGTCATCAATAAGCAACATAAAATACCTATCACCTTGTAGACTTCTTGTTCTTGTGGGACCACATAGATCTGTATGTATGAGCTTTAGCAATTTGGAAAAAAAATGTTCTTTGCTTTTGAAACTTGTTCTTGTTTGTTTTCCAAATTGGCACTCCTTGCAAATGGTGTTAGCAGGCTTAACAAGTTTAGGCAAATCTCTTACAGTCTATGTAGAACTTACCTTCACCAAATTGTCAAAACTGATATGACACATCCTTCTATGACATAGCCAACTCTCATCTATCTAATCCACTAAACAATAATCATTAGTTCATCTTAATTGGTAAATGTTACCTCTAGTCTTCTTACCGGTAGCAATCACTATTTTGGAGCTTTCCATGATCTTGCATCCATTGTCTTTGAATCTCAGATCATAGCCTTTGTCACACAAATGACCAACACTCAAAATATTATGTTTTAAACCCTTCAAATATAGGACATTATTAGTGTTGTGCTTTCCATCAAAAGAAATAGATCCTTTTCCACAAATCTTACCAGTTGCGTTATCTCCAAACCTAACTGGTCCTCCATCATACTTTTCCAAACTTACAAACTTACTTTTATCATCAGTCATGTGATGTGAGCATCCACTATCAAAAATCCATTCATCCTTATCTTTCTCAACCTAAACAGCCAAAGCACTTTCTTATACTATGTATTCTTCCTTCACACAGCTAACAAGATTAGTAGACACGGGTTCTTTAATTGTAATAAACAAGCATTCATTTGCACTAGTTCTAGCATCATCAGATTCATCATCCATCATACCTTCATCATCAAGATCTCTAACATAGTAGCATTTCTTTGGAACCCTAGGTCTACTCTTAAATCTTTTTCTATTTCTTGCAATTCTCTCGGGACATCTAGAAGCATAGTGACCAACCTTACTACATGCAAAACATTTGAAAGGTAATTTGCCTTTGAACTTACCGGAACCTCTTTGCAGTCTATCAACAATGTTGGCTTCAATTTCAACAAGCTCATTATCAGTTTCCACCTTGTACTTTTCTGCTTTGGATATCTTCTTTGAACTATTGGCTTTGAAAGTAGTTTCAACCTTCGGTAGGGCATCACCAAACTCTCTAATCTCAAAGGCTGTAAGCTTTCCAAGAAACTAATGCTTAGTGACATCTTGCACTATCATTACTTCTTCAATTGTAGCTACTTTGTGACTATAGGACTTAGGCAGTGACCTAAGAATTTTCATCACAACTTCGTTCTCATCAATAGTTCCTCCCATACCTTTTATTCCATTGACAATTTCATCAACCTTTTGCATGAAGGTGATTATGTTTTCATCTTCACTCATTTCTAAACCCTCATATTTTGCTTTCAAGCCCTATAGTTTGGCACTCTTTACAAAATCATCTCCTTCCTATAGTTTTTCTAGCTTTTCCCAGAGTTCATGAGCAGATTCCAGATCCATGACTTTTATCAACTCAGTGTTAGACAAGGCACTCAATAGAGTATCTCTAGCTTTTATATTTAACTCATATTCTTTTATTTCATCTTTAGTTTGCAAACCATTCTGAGGCAAGGTATACTTTTTCTCTATCACTTTCCACACTTTATAACCAAGACAAAGGAGGTGGCTTTTCATTTGTACCTTCTAGAGAGCATAATTTGTTCCATCAAACTACGGATTTTCTTTCCTGTAAGACATCTTAGATCTTCCTCAAGCGGTTAGGCTTTCTTTCGAGGAACTAGCTCTAATACCAATTGTTGAAATGCATAAGACAATTGAGAGGGGGGTTGAATTAGTTGTCACAAAACATTAACCACTTATGAATATCAACACATCAAATTCTTAATTATTGTTAATAGGATTAATCATGAAAGTATGAAACAAGAAGCTCAACACAATAGCACATGTGACACCAGAATTTTTATGTGGAAAACCCTTGAAGGGAAAACCACGGTGGGTGTTAGCCCACAAAAACAAATAAGTTATAGCAATACTGAAAATCAAAGGCTCACTACCTTAGGGCTCACTGCCCAAAATGCTCACTGCAAATGTTAGGGCTTACTGGCAAGATCTGCTCACTACCAAGGATTGGTGAATTGATTTAATAGCATCTACTTCATGATAGGGTTTAGTTCCATTAAAGCACAAAATAACACCTTTGCTCTACTCTTCTTACACCTTCACACTTATCTTCACATTTTTGCAGGACATCTTTTTTGTAACTTTATTACATGTTTTTATACAACTCATCAACCTTGGAATGTATATCAAGGTTGGCATTACAAACATACATAGAAATAGGTCTAGACCTAAACAAGGTTAGCTAAGGGAAATATGTATATAGATCATGTTATGCCTTAGCTGGGACTCAAATGCAATCTTCCACACCATGACATGCTTCCATAATCCTTGATGAATCTCCACAAGTAGTGAAAATAGCCAAGTCAACCAAGACTGATGTTATCATTAAGTCTTCTATGAAAAGTTGTTGTCCATGATCCAAATTTCTCTTTGTGGACCAATCCAAAGGTAGGAACATGATCAAGAGACATCCACAAGCACATTGTAATCACTTGGAACAACTGCACAAACTCTAACCACTCTGTCAAGAAGATTCTTCAAACTAGAGCACATAAACAACATTACCAACTACTATCATTAGGAAAAGATCACTTACAAACAACCAAATCATGAACCATTGGATTTGAAGGTACTTATCATTATTACAAACTTGATTCTAGAATCTTAGACTGAAATACCTAACTGTGGTGGAATCAAAAGCATAAGACATTCTCCTTGTCACCACTAATTATACAGAAAAAGAAGATTTCACTCTGATGAACATATCTCACTCAAGTCTTCATACCGGAGGCTCAAACTTGGAACATAGCAGCTTCAGACATGTATTTAAATAACTTTCAATCCACAGATAAAGATATTCATTCTCCAAGAAATGGAGAGCAATCTACTAGACTATTCTGTTGTATCAAGCATACTTATTATCTTCAACACTTCACTCATTACAAGCAAGCATCAAAACAAGAACATAGTTGACACCAATGACAACACTAGCTAGGCACATACTTACAACAAGATCATATGTGTATGCAAAAATATAAAACCCTAGATGACTCAAGAATTAAGGATAGATCAACACAATGCTTCACTCAAGGAAACAACACAAACTTTACCTCAAGGAGATGATATCAATGAAGACTTGTAGAATAAGAAGACAAGGCAGTCATATCCGTGAAGGATTTCCAAGCTCAAGTTAGAGGCTTCAACCCTTCTCTTGATCATATAAATGGCTTGACAAAACCCTAGGAAGAGAAAGATAGACTCAAGATCTTGATTCCTAATCTCCATCGAAAATCTCCATGATAGAAAATATCAATATCTTCAAAGAGCTTCAACAAAGTGTTGATCTTCAATAGCAACAAAGCCAAAATTTTGGCATAATAAGATTTCATGTAGATTATGTGCGATAAAATGATTTTCAATTCTCTTTAAACACTTAACCTTATAAATTTAAATATTTGAAATAATACACCAATATCATGCGAAAACCAAAATTTGAAATCAAAATCCTGAGGTGCACAGGGCAAGCCAACACTCCAAAATTTAGGACCTAGAAAAATAGGGTTGGACTAGGGTGTGGGTACCCTAGTCCATACCCTAGTTTTCACTGAAGGTCTATCTCTAGGATGTCTAGAATGTCCAGACTCCAAAGTTTATTTTCATGTTTTGTCAGTTATTGGTTCAGTAAGGCATAGGAAAATCAAGGTTTAGGTAGGCCAAAAACACAAAGGGCAAGAAAACACCAAAGGACAGTAGCTATATATGCAAAATTGTGCTAATCCATGTAGGAGTACAAATTTTGACATAACATTTAGCCCCCACTTTAGTGGCCATATGACACTACATGCATATGTAACAAAAGGAAAGTAAATACTTTAATCCTGAAAAGGATACCTAAAAGGATATTGTGGAGGAAGCTGAAGTGTTTTCATGTGAGAGGAAGAAGCCCCCATCCTGTAATCCTATAAGAACACAAAGTTAGGAGTTGCATCCTACACATGAACACTTGTCAGATAATCCAAATTAATCATCCTGTAAACAACAAACAAATAGGTCAGTCAAAAACACTAAAGGGTTTCAGTGATGAGACATGATGAGGGAGAAAATCTAGGGAGATATATGCCCCCTTGTTTCTACTCGCTTAGTCTAAAAATGAGAACAAGGTGGTTATCTTCATGCACACATTTTAGGGAAAGGTGATGAGGAATACATCATGAGGGTTATTTTTACAAACAACACTAAAGTACAAAGAATTGCATTAGATGGAGGGTAGAACTAAGATTCAAACACAACAAATGGTGCAAAAATATGAGTACAACAGCCCAAGATAGAGGTTCATGATTAAAGCTATACAATTTTGCACAATTCTCATCCATTTACTATAAGTAAAGGGAGTTTTTACTTTTTCACCATTCATTCTTGTTTTCATTGTGTAGAGGAGAGAAGGAGAAGGATAAATAGATCAACCATGCTAATATGATGCCCATACCAGCTTCCAAGAGTAGAGGTGATCCAAACTCAAGTCGCAGACAGATGGATCGAGCTAGAGGTAGGGTTCTAAGCTTCGATTCTATCAAATTTTTTTCTTATTTTTAGATTTCATTGTTTTGTGTGCCACATAGACTGATCTAGACCAAGTTATCCAACTAGGGTGCCCAAGTTTAGCCAGAGCACCCAAGTCCTCTTAGGGCACCTAGGTCCTCCTAGGGCACCTAGGTCTTCCTGGGGTGCCCAAGTCCAGAAAGGACAAGGGCCCTAGGGAGAGGGCATAGAAAGATGATTTAGATATTGTTTAATGATTTGAAGATGTTAACTTATTCAAATTTCAATGTTTTATACGCAGGACATCCTTGACACACAGAAGCACACAAGTGGTTGCTTGATGACATTGCTTTGGAGCCACATCAGTACTATCTTTGATGACAAGAAAGGTTTCTTGTAGGTAGTGGGCCTATGGTGGGTGTTTTTTATGCCCACAATGAGGTTCCATTGTAGTATATTGATGGTATTTATGGAAAGGTGGGATGCAGTTACATCTACATTCCATCTTCTCACATGTGAGATGATCATGACTCTAGAGGATGTGTACCGCATCCTACGACTGCTGGTCAAATGAGAGATAGTAAGGATTGTAGATTATCGCTCTAAGGAGTACACTTGAGAGAGTCGTCTATACTATGTGGCTCATGTCATCGCTCAACTAGGATGAGGACACATCACACTTCAATGGTTAGAGTAGGGATGTACTAATATTCCCTTAGTATGACGTATTATGATAGCTACCATTGCCATGTTGGTTGCATAGGATGTATGAGGTAGTCACCTTAAAAGGGACCTTGTACACATTATTAAGTCGATGGAGGAACATATGACAGTGTACGCCTGGGAGCGCAGTATGCTTGTACACCTCTAGTGTGATTTAGGATGATACATCCATTATGAGGCGCAGAGTTTGATGATGTGCACCTTGTTATAGGTATTGATGTTTGAGCATATCAAGAGCACACAACCCATAAGATTTCCCATAGAGTTGATGTGGACACATCCACATGCGCATGCATATCCACTCATCAGATGTTGGAGACATGGTGATTTATTATATTAGAGAGTGGTGTTTGATAGGCTATAATGCAATGACATTATTTGAAGACCATATCGTAGCTAGAGACAATGGATGGAGTAGCACAGATAGCTATCTAGGATGCAGTAGGATCAGCTGATGGTTTTTCACCTTGATCACATAGTTGTCTAGTTCTAGTTTGATAGAGTAGCATGGTAGTTCAAATTGAGGAAGGGTATTCATAGGATGCATCTAAGCTACACACACTTAGTACATAGCACAGTTAGGATGAATTTTGCTCCATGGTTGACGATAGATGAGGTAGTGGAGAGTGATGATGAAAACATAGAGGATGTAAAGCCACTATCAAATGTAAACAATGTCGGTGTTACCCGAGCATATTAGAGCTAGTGGGTGACACCATGGCCTGCTCCTATCCTCCCTACCGGTCACCCTATAATAAATCCATGACCATGGAAAAGTCATGGGAGTGACGTAGTAGTAGAGGATGATTTCACTAGATATTATGATCTTGATGAGGATGATGACGATGAGGAGGAGGAGGAGGAGATCCCGATGTAGTACATCTTTAGAGAGAGACAATAGTGGGACTACTAGGAGGTGGATGTCAATGAGGAGGATGAGGAGAGACCTAACTCAAGATCTCATGGTCTAGCACATAATTGTGTTAGGAGATCGAGCCATCTCAAGTGAGCAGAGACGAGCAGTCATATGCCTCTAGCTACAGAGCCAACTGCAAAGTTCATTATACCAACAACAATTAGGGATCCACCCTGGCGAGATGGAGATCTAGGTGAGATATTATTATGTTGATGTATTTCTTTGATGATTACTTATGATGTTATATATATGTGATGATGAGATATTGATATCGACTTTGTTTTTCTTTTTGCAGTTGGTACCAATTCATGGTGTGATTTTGTGAGTTGCGTTATAGTAGAAATTGTTCCTACTACTGTGGTTGAGTGGCAAGTGTGGATGGGGTATTCACCACATCACTCTGCAGGGTGACATGTAGAGTTATTTATGTCTTTTATGAGATAGAGAGTGGCTATGGAGGCCACTTTAGATCATGCTATAGAGGAGCGAGATCAGATGATCCAGAGAGCTAAGCACATAGAGATTGAGCTTCACACACAATGAGATCAGGGTGTAGTAGTACCTTCATTTGAGATGGGTCCTATCGTGTCTCAAGTCTTACTTACCAAGTTAGATAGGGTGAGAACTGATAGAGATAAGGATCAGTTAAAGAGAGACCAATTCCACTATATTTACATGTCATTGCAAGGCGAGGTGATGGGTCTAAGAGGTGAGCTTAGAGGTCTACGGTCATAAAGTGTCTCTAGGAGTCATTATAGGTTTGCGGCCACACATGGGTACCCATCTATCACACGCATGCCACCAAGTCCTAAGGGGACTGGTAACAGAGGTTCAGCTATGTGATTTATCTTATATGCTATGACATCCTATTTTGATGTATGGGATAGTCAACTATGATGTACATTCAAGATGATGCATATGTATATATGATGTTTTCTATTAATGCTATAATGTTATTGATTTATCACATGTGATTTATAGAAATGCAACTAGTGATAAACATTAATGATTATGTGGAAATATAATTAAAGCTAATGTGACATGTACTAAACAACTCTTTGCAGAATGTGTAGTAAAACCCACAATGATTAACGAATTTCACACATAAGCACAATACTATGCTATATTCAGGTAATGCAATAGGTGATCTTAATAAAGCATTGTTTAAGCAAGATACAACAATGATTAAATGAAAATGATTTTATCTCAAATGAATTAAGACAAAATAATTTATCTTGTCAAAATTGAAGCTAAACTTGACTATACTAACAAATTTGTTTTATGAAATAACATCTAACATACAATCTTAATCATAGAATTTTCTGAGATGTACATTATTAATATGTTCTTTCAGTAGCATACCTTGTTCATAAGCTAATTTACATGCTTCTAATCCAAAGGCTTAAGTAGTAACATATGGTCAAAGCCAATTAGGGCTAAACTTTCCTTTTTCTTTAGGCGGTGCGTTCACATTACATTGATTCTCATTTAGTACTAAATCTTGAATGTCGAATGAACAATGTATAACATGCTCATTGTATGATCATTGGATACTCTTCTAATGGGCCTTAAGGTGCTTAAGAGTGTTGATACATTGTTAATCAAGCATCTCAAGTTATTCTAATCTCTTCTCTCATTCTGTATCATCGTCAAGAATGTCCTTTAGGGAAACTTGCAATGAAGGAATTTCTATCTCTAAAGGCATTACCACTTTGGTGCCGTAGACAAGATTATACAATGTAGTTATAGTAGCTATATGAACACTTGTTCTATAAGCCCATAATATGTAGGAGAGTTGTGTATGCTAGTCTTTTTGTTGTTTATCAATAGTTTTTCATAGAATTTGCCTAATGATCTTATTTGAAGCTTCTTCTTGGTCGTTTGATTAAGGATAGTAAAGCGTAGAGAAGCGATGTTGGATATGATATTTTTCAAGGAATTTCTTCATGTCTTTATTCTTAAATGGTGTATCATTATCAGAAACTAATGAGGAAGGTATACCAAATCAAGAGATGATATTATCTTGTATGAAATGATAAATTACTTCAACAATCATGGATTGTAGTGGAACAACTTCAACCCACTTTGTAAATTACTCAGTAGCGATGATGATTAAAGTATGTCCTTGAGAGGAAGGTGGAGAAATTTTACCAATTAGATCCAAGCCCCAAACAGAAAAATGGCTAAGGTGATACTCGGCCTCTTAGTTCCTGCGCAAGTGCTTCAATTAAATGTTTGTGTTGTTGACATAGCGAACATTTCTTGACATAGGAAAAGGAATCGTGTTCAATGTGTTTCCAATAGTACCCCATATGTAATAACCTTTGTAGTAATGATTTTTCTCCGAAGTGCCCTCCACAAGCACCAGAGTGAGCTTCTTCTAAAGTTATCGAGATCTCTGCATTAATAAAACATTGGAGATGAACACCATTATAGCTTCGTCTATATAAGACATTAGATAGAATGATATAATGCATCACACATTTGTGTAAGCGAACTCATTCATTCTTAGACTTTGAGTTAGGAATGGTTCCATCACATAAATAATAGAATATGGGAGAACCATTCATCAGAATTTGTGTTACAATAGAGGTCAACATCTGAGGTTGCAGCCTCATCTATTGTAGGTGTTTTGAGATTATGAATGATGAAGAGATATTTGTTAGGTGAATCGACAGGGGATATAAGGCAAGATTTTCTTACCATTGCATATGCATGTTGATTGCCTTTCCTTGGAATAGTATCGATTAAAAATGATGTAAATTATTTTAATAAAGATAAGGCAAGATTACAATATTGAGATAACTTATATTATTTTTTTATTAGGGGTAAAATAGGTTTTGAAGGGACCCAAAACCCTTTACAACCAAATTCTATCTAAAAATGATAGCAAAAGAAATACCAACAATGAATCCACAACAAAATAAAGCCAAACATTAGCATCCCAGATGTTGACCCAAAGAGAAATAGTAGTAGCACTACAGCCAAAAATAATAGTTAATGAGAAAACTCATGAACCACAACTACAAACATGATCCCATCCACATAAAAAAATTCTTATGGTCTAAACAAGAGACCCCAGGTCACGCACTCTCTAGGGTTTGAAACTCTTCGACAAGGTAACCTTATTCAAAGGATCTAAAAAAACTAGATTAGGAACATAGAAAATAATCTAGTAGAAGGGAAGCTCCTCGGAAGGAGACCCAAATATCTTAACAACAGTTGCTAGTACATGAATAAACATGTTCATCAAACCCTTGGTAGGGTTGGAAAAATAATCATCATACCTTCCATTAGAAACAACCATGATCTGGACATGTAGAATATAATAACATGGCATCCATTTTCTTGTGGCCCACAATCTAAAAAAATCACTATATGATTTGTACCAGAATAGGGAAAACCCCTCTTGAAGAAAGACTACACCAAAGTAGAAAATCTTGGATATATTGGCATTAGGAAATAAACCCCAACCCAAAAACCCCACCACCTTTGCTAGTCTGTTCATCAGCATAGGTGACAGGAGGTAGTCACTCCCTCATCATGCAACACCTTGTCAGTCAGAACCAACACCAAATCCTCTCTATCCTTGCTAGGACATGAATAAACATGTTTATCAAACCCTTGGTAGGGTTGGACAAATAATCATCATACCTTCCATTAGAATCAACCATGCTCTGGACATGTAGAATATAATAACATGGCTTCCATTTTCTTGTGGCCCACAATCTAAAAACATCACTATAGGATTTGCACTAGAATAGGGAAAACCCCTCTTGAAGAAAGACTACACCAAAGTAGAAAATTTTGGATATTTTGGCATTGGGAAACAAATCCCAACCCAAAAACCCCACCACCTTGGCTAGTCTATTCATCAGCATAGGTGACAGGAGGTAGTCACTCCCTTGTCATGCAACACCTTGTCATTCACAGCAAACACCAAATCCTCTCTATCCTTGGTTGACATTTTAAACCAAGTATCTATAGTATCAAGAATAGAGGATGCCTTTGTAAACACTAAAGCCCAAGGGGAAAATAACCTCCATGGGCTTGTGATTTTCCTGAAGGTAGACCCCAAAACATAGAGGCACCACACTGATCGACCTCCACTATGAAGACCTCCGCCCTAGCACAAGCCAATCCATGCCTTCTCCAACCACACGATTGCTTAAACATGTCCATCTCAAGAGATCTGTTGAACTGACACTCAGCAAGGTTGAGTAGACACCCATCAAACCCAATCCCTGTCACACCTCTTTGCTTCTCCACACATAGATTATTAACATAGGGCCTCCATATTCTACTAGCCCTCAAACTAAAGACATCAGTATTGGGTTTGTTCCCAAACAGGGAAAATTCCCTCTTGAAGACAAGCTTCTCAACAAGATAAATAGGGATCTGAAACATCCCACCTAGAGTCTTACCCAAAGAGAGAACAGGGACAGACAAGGCCATGTCCAAAAATTAGAGATTGAGGGACTGGAGAACAACTAGAAATCCCATCCCAAAATCCCCACCACCCTCTTCGGTTTGTATTCTAGCACAAACACATGCCATACTAACAGTCATAGCTGACACTTTAAAATGCGTCTCTAAAGTTTTAGTTGTGCAAAGGATGCCTCTATAGCCACTAAGGCCATGGATGGAAGAAGAACCTAGAAGAACTGAGTGCAAGGCCTCAACACAAATAGAGAATAGAGCATTCAAAGCACACCAAACCCCCGCATCCCCATCCTCATCTAATTCATCCACTCCATCCTTCTCTATGCAAGATATAGCTTATCTTGTTTAGCTTCATATGATCTTGTGATTTGTCATGCAATTAACTTTGAATCACCATATATCTAGTGATATGTTTGATGTTAACAACCAAAGTGACATAGAGTCCTACAATGAGAGCTTCGTACTTAGTAATGTTATTTGTACATGAGAAGTTCATATGGTAAGACAGAGGAATCAACTTACCAGAAGGAGGTACTAGTATGATACCAGCACTGAATCCAGTTCAACATCATGAACCATCAAAATACAATTCTCATTTATCATCTATATTTATATTTAGAATTTGATCATCAGGAAATGCTTCCTAATTTTGGATAGAGAAAGGTGAAGGTGCCTCAACCAAATGGTTGGTTAACACCTGTCCTTTAATCACTTTATGTGAAATAAATTTAAGATCAAATTTTGTTAATGACATAATATATTTAGAGAGGTGACTTGAAAGATCTATTTTAGCAAAAAGATATTTCAAAGGATCAAATTTCACCATGACATGAACTTCAGCATTTAAGAGATAATCCCCAAGCTTATGTGTTGCAAAGAAAAGAGCTAGGCATTGCTTCTTGATAATGGTATATCGCACTTCATAATCAAGAAAAGTTTGACTGATGTAATATACAACACGTTCTTTTCCTTTAGTATCATGTTGTATTGATAAAGTTGTGAGAGCATTATTAGATGATGAGGTGTAAACAAGAAAAGGTTTATTAGCGGTAGTAGGCTGTAAAATAGGAGGATTAGCTAGATAACTTTTTAAGTCTTCAAAAGCTTTCTACAATTAGAATTCCATTGAAATTTTGAATCCTTCTTCAGTAGTTGAGTAAAAGGGTGATTCATATCCATGAGTTGTGAAACAAAATGGTGAATGACATGTATCTTCCATTGTAAATTATGAAGTTGAGATATGTTCTTAGGTGTTGGCATGTTAATAATCACATCAATTTTCTTTGTGTCTACTTCAATACCATGATGTGAGACTATAAATCCAAATAGTTTTCCACTGTCTACACCAAAGATGAATTTATGGTGGTTCAAGCACATGTTATATTTCTTTATTCACTCAAGGATTTCATAGAGGATTGTGACATGATCCTGGCAATGAATAGACTTCACAATAATTCCATCGACATAATCCTCCAAGATGTGATGCATGTAATCATGAAAGGTAAGACTTATTGCATGTTGATAAGTTGCTCCAACATTCTTTAATCCAAATAACATTACTACCCAACAGAAAGTTCCCCAAGGTGTTATAAAAGTTGTATTATACTGATCTTGAGAGTTGATGAAAATTTGATTATAACCCGAAAAACCATCCATGAAAGAAAGTAATTCATGGCCAACTATTGAATCAACAATCATATCAATGTTTGGAAGGGGAAAATCATCTTTCAAAGAAGCAAGATTTAAATCCCTATAACCAGTACACATCTGAATACTGTTGTCAGGTTTAGAAAAAACACAATATTTGAGATCCAAGGTGAGTAATCAATAGGGTGGATAAAACCAACTTGTAAAATCTTTTCTATCTCAATATTAACTAATAACGCAACCTTAGGATTCATCTTATAGATCTTCCGTTTAAATGACTAAGAATTAGGTTGTAATACAATATTATTATGGCAAGTATGTGCTAATCAGTGTTGTCATTGATGTCAGCAAGCATGTGTTGTCATTGGTGTCAATTATGTCTTCTGTATGAGTTAAGAAATGATGCAAGAGTATGAGTAAGTTTGTGTTCGGAAGAGATCATAGATAAGGTTGAGCAGAGTTGAGGATATGGCCAGATTGTGAGTTTGAGTTGTTTGTGAATATTGAGATAGAGCTGATGATGTTGGTAAAGTGTTCATGTTGTTGGGTTTCCAAGTGTTTTTGAGAAAATTTGATTAATATTAGAGATAGTATGTTGAAGAAGGCTTCTGGCTTAAAGAATGATGTTCATTTTTTGCTCCACATTTTTTTCTTGATGGAGATCTAAGTGTGTAGTTTGGATATATGGTTTAGAATTGTTTGAAGATGCTAAGTCCATAATTTGGTACTTTGGATCATTATGCAGTGAAAGTTGTGTTCAGTAGTTTGAGAACAATGTTTAGCACTGTTTGCAGTGTGTCTGGGAGAAAGTGTTTTGATCCACATTTCTCTACAAAGTGGTTTTAGGTGTTGCAGCTCTAGACATGTGCTTATAATGTGCTTATCTATCTTCATTCCATAAGGTTTGTGATTTGATTCTCTTGAACATGATTTCTTGTGTAGCAGAGTTTGATAGTATTGTTTGTAAGAAGACTGTGAACATTCTTCAGATGAAAGTTTTTGTGGGTGAATTTGTTGGTTTTTAGCTTACTTCAAGATGTTTGTGGATGTTCCTAGATTGTGTTAAATCTTTGTGTAAGATTATTAAGGTGTTTTTACTTTTGAAGAAGCATGTGTAGTTCTTAGTGTTTACACAAGTGTGGTCGGCTTAGTTGTTTACACTAATTGCGGTTGTGCTTAGTTGATTGTGGAAGCATGGAATAATGTGTAAGAGTGTATTTAGGTCCATGATAAGATGTGGCATGGTATACATTCATTCCCTTCCTCCACATGAATGTTTAGGTTCAGACCTAATTTGGATTTTATCGGTTAAGTTGTGTTTCCAACCTTGGAGATTGATTTCAAGGTTAATAGTGGTATAAATAAGTGTCAAGGATTTGTGACTGGGATACGTGCGATGGATATGATGTTTTGTGATGTGAATTTGATTGGTGCATTTAGATCTTTCATGTGTTACGCTACTGGATGCAGTGAGCAGAGGGTGTCTATTATTTTTCAATGTTGTTGTGAAGGTATTGTGTGTTGTGATGAATATTGAGCTTCATTGGAACTAAACTCCATGCATAGATTACATGCAATTATATTAGTTCATCCCTGGTAGTGAGCCTTTTCTTCTTTATCTCTATATTTCTCAATGGTCAATGAGTCCACGTAGATAGTGAGTCCACCTACAGTGAGCATTATTTCTTCTGGGCAGTTAGCCCTAGGTAGTGAGCCCTCTAGTAGTGAGCCTTTATAATTTAGTATTTCTATTACTTTATATTGTGAGCTAATCCTCACCATGGTTTTTCCCTTCATGGCTTTTCCATGTAAAATATGATGTTGTCTTCTATGTAATGTTATTATGACTCACCTTCTGTTATTTGCATTTCATGCTTAATCATCATAACAAATTTAAGGGTTAATTAAGATTATGTGGATGTGAATGTTTGTGAGGGTTTAAAATTTTTGATACAACTGAATCACCCCCCTCTCAGTTGTCTTGTGCATTCAACAATTGGTATCAGAGTGAGGTTCCTTAGAAGAGAGATTAACAACTTGAGGTAGATCTAGGATGGTGCACAAGAAGAATGTTCCTCTATTTGATGGATCTAACTTTACACTATGGAAGGTAAGGATGGAAGCTTTTGTGATTTCTCTTGGTTATGAGATCTAGAAATCTATTGAGTCTAATTACACTATACCCAAGAATGGTATAAGTACTAATGATGAGATCAAAGTTGTTGAAATAGATGGTAAGGCAAAACATGCTCTTTTAGGTGGTCTTACTAATTATGAATTGGTGAAAGTTATGAATTTGAAAACTATTTTATTGCAATTTGGAAAAAGTTGAAAAGTGTTAATGAAGGAGATAATAAGGTCAAACAAGATAAAATGAAGAACATGAAGCTCATGTTTGAGACCATGCAAATGTCTAAAAATGAAAACATTACAAGCTACTTATAGAAGGTGGATGAAGTTGCCAATAGCATCAAAGGACTTGGTGGAAAAATAGATGATCAATAAGTGATATTGAAAGTACTCAGAACTCTCCCTAAGTCTTATAGTCATAAGGTTTTTTCTATTGAAGAATTATAAACTCTGAATCAATTTACTAAAGATCAGTTGTTTGGCATCTTAACTACTTTTGAAATAAGAGAGTTTGGCACAACTAATGGAACGACAATGGTTGAGACTACTTTTAAGGTTGGCAAATCAGAGAAGACTGAGGAATCAAATTTGATAGACCTTGATGAAGTGGAAGCTAACTTTGTGAGAAGGATGAAAAAGGGTACTAGAAAATTTAGTGGTTTCCTTTTAAATGCTTTTAGTTGTGGAATGATAGGTCATTATGCTTCAAGATGTCTAAATAGAGATTTGAGAATGAAGAATAGGGAAAGTAGAGGTAAGCTGATTAAGAAAAGTTACTATGTTAGAGAAGATGCAAGCATTTGTGATGATGAGTCTAATTATGATAATGATAATGATAATAAATTCTTATTCATAGCCCTAAGAGATGAAACTATTTATGCTAACCCTGGAAGCTTTGTGAAGGAAAAGTGACTGGAAGCAAATACTAACCTTGAAGGCACTATAATGTCTGCTTTTCATGCTAAGAGAGAAAAAGGTGACTGGGTCATTCACAGTGGCTGCTCAAATCATATGACAGGGGATAAGAGTAAGTTTGTTAAACTTGAAAAATACGTTGGTGGAGTAATTAGGTTCGGTGATGATGGAGCTGCTAAGATCTGTGGAAAAGGTTCAATCAATTTTGATGGAAAGAATAACACTAATGATGTTCATTATGTTAAGGCTTTAAAGCATAATATTTTGAGCATTAGATAGATGTGTAGCAAAGGATACAATCTTATGTTTCAAGATGATGGATGTGAGATTAGAAAAAGCTCGAGAAAAGTGATTGCTACTAGAAAGAGGATGGGTGGAAATATTTATCATCTTAAAGGTGCTGATGGATGTTGTTTCATGACTAAAATTGATGAAATCTAGCTATGGTGTAGAAGATTATGTCATATCAATTTTGATAGCCTTGTAAGAATAAGTTCAGTTCAAGCTGTGAGAGATCTAGAAAAAATTACAAAGCCTATCAATGCCATTTGCAAGGAATGTCAAGTTGGAAAGAAAGCGAGAGGAAGTTTCAAAGTCAAAGAAAAATCTTCTACCAGACTATTGGAATTGGTACATACTAATCTTTGTCTTTCTATCAAAGTAAGGAGTTTTCAAGGTGATAGGTATTTCATGTTGTTTATTGATGATTACTCTAGAGTGACATGGGTCAATTTTCTTAAGGAAAAATCAAAATCCCTAGATAAGTTTAAAGCCTTGAAAGTAATGGTTGAGAATGAATTGGATATAAAAATAAAATTTTTGAGGTCTGATAGAGGTGGAGAATTTACTTCTAATGATTTTAACATGTTTTGTGAGAATCATGGGATAAGGAGGCATTTATCTACCCCTAGGACTCCTTCATAGAATGGAGTGGTTGAAAGAAAGAACATGACTATGCAAGAAGTTGCAAGAACAATGATAAAAGAAGAAAACCTATTATAAGTCTACTAGAGAGAAGCAATTCATAATGATGTCTACATACAGAATAAGTACAAGTAAGAGAAAATGACACAAAGACTTCCTATGAGCTATGGTATGGAAGGATTCCTATTGGTAAATATTTCAAAGTTTTTGGAAGCAAATGTTATATCAGAAGAGATGAAGAACTAGGAAAGTTTGATGCAAGGTGTGATGAAGGTGTTTTCCTTGGGTACTCTAACAAAAGTAAATCTTACTGGTGTTATAACAAGAGATTAAGAAATATTGTTGAGAGTGTGTATGTTAAGGTTGATGAAGACATACAAAAGATTTTAGAGGTTAATGATTATGAATCAAATGAGTCTTATTCCATTGAAGAATAAGAAGCTAAAGAAAAGGAAGTGCAAGTTGAGGAGGAAGAACCTCTAATGAAGAATCCTAAAACTCCCAAGTATGTCCAAAAGGATCATTCTGAAGAGCATATCATTGGTGATAAGAGTAAAGGTGTATTGATAGGAAGCAAAACTGCTCAAGAATAGGTAAATCTATGTTTAAATTCTAAAGTTGAACCTAAAACAATGGTTGAGGCATGCAAGGATGAGTATTGAATCAAGGCTATGGAAGAAGAACTAATGCAAATTGAGAAGAATCAGACTTGTGAAATTGTCCCAAGACTAGAGAACAAAAATGTGATTGGAACTAAGTGGTATTCTGGAGCAAATTAAATGAGAATGGAGAAGTGGTAAGGAAAAAGTCAAGACTTGTGCGTAAAGGCTCTTAACAAGTAGAAGGAATAGACTATGAGGAAACTTATGCTTGGGTGGCAAGAATGGAGGCCACTAGGATTTTTTTTGTCTTTTGTCACACATAAGGATTTCAAAGTATATCAAATGGATGTGAAGTATGCTTTCTTGAATGGTGAGTTGGAAGAGGAAGTGTACATAGAACAATCAGAAGGATTTTAGGTGTCAGATAAACTAGATATGGTTTGTAGGTTGGAGAAGGCACTATATGGATTCAAGAAAGGCCCTAGAGCTTGGTATGCAAGGTTAGACAAGTATTTACTATAGCAATGATTCAATAAAGGCTCTGCAGATAGCAATTTGTACATCAAAGTAAGTGAAGATCAAATCTTGATTGTGGAAGTGTATGTAGATGATATAATTTTTGGTGGAATTAAAGGTATGTGTAAGAGTTTTACAGATGAAATGCATAAATAATTTGAAATGTCAATGTATGGGGAAATAAACTTCTTCCTTGGGTTACAAATCAATCAGACTGATAAAGGCATTTTCATTTCTCAATCAAAGTATGTGAAAGAGTTGTCAAAGAAGTCTGGAATGGAAGATTCTAAACCAGTTTTTACTCCTATGAATACTAGATGTAAGTTGAGAAAGAATGTTAAATCTCCTTAGGCTAATCAGAGAAAGTATAGATCAATGATTGGAGGATTGCTATATATGATTGCTACTAGACCAAATATTATACATACAGTCTGTCTTGTGGCTACATTTCAAGAAAATCCTAGAGAGTCTCATGTTATGGTAGTGAAGAGGATATTCATATATTTAAAGGGCAATCGAGATCATGGCTTGTGGTATCCAAAAGATATCGACTTTACCTTAAGTGCTTATATAGATGTAGATTGGGTTGGTTGTGTAGATGATAGGATAAGTACAAGTGGTGGTGTAATCTTTCCTGGATGCATATTGGTGTCCTTGCTAAGTTAGGAACAAGATTCAGTGTCTTTATCTATGATGCAGGAGCATCCCTGTTCAAGAGAAATCTTGCATCAACCAAAAACATTTGCATTTTAGTTTGTTTGTAGTTTGTTTCTTTTCAGTTTAGTCTGGGCAGTTCAGTCAGAAATAGTTCAGCTTGTGGTCCAGTTTTGGCATTTCACATCTTACAGATCTGGACTTAGCATCTACATTCATTCATCTACATCATATCATGAATTTAGAGGATTTGGATCAGTTACCAGAAAGTTATCACTATTAGAAGATCCTATGTTTTCTTAGTACAGAGCTTTCTGGAGGTCATGAGCAATCAACTGAAGGAGAAGGTTTGTGAGAATTGGCTAACTTGTGGATCCTAATGGTACATTCTAAAATGACCTTGGTTCGTGGCCAACCTTCCCTAGATGTCTGTACATCATTTCATGCATTGGAGGAAGTGTTCTATGCATTTAGGTCTGACCTATCTATGTAAACACGTTATAGCTCTTCATTGGAGTTTGTGATCTTCCTTGGCTAATGCTGAGGAATCTATTGATCCAGAATTGATATATAATGATGTAATAGATCCTTAGGAAAGTAAGTTGATGATTATTAGATTGATCATAGTTTAGATTTATGTGCGAGGGTGCTTCAAAGATTTATCTTTCGCATGTATGTAATAAGGCCTATGAGCCCTAATTGTAAGCCTGCATGTTGCTGACGAATCTCTATTTTCAATTCTATGATATGTTGAATGATTGAATTTGCATATGTTCTATGTTCTTGTGTTCTTTCCATTATGTTTACTCTTCCTACACGATCTGAAGAGTTCATTCTGTGAACACTCCTACTGTGACTACACCAAGTGGTATCAGAGTGAAATTTTGATTCTTTTGGGTGAATTAGTGAAGGAGATTTTGTAAAATATTGTTGTAAGCAGATCGTCGATCTGAGGCAGATTACTTGTGTGTAACCAACCACCGATTGAGAGGTAGTTGTCACTTGTAGCCTGATCACTGACCTAAGGCAGTTTGCACTTGATCCTACAAAGATGTTGCCGCAAAGAGCTCCTCTTGTTGGTACAATGGTTAATAGAATGGATGAGATGATAGAATTGATGAGGATTATGCAAACTTGATTGGATGCTATTGAAGAAGATAGGCAAAGAGGATTGACACCTAGACCTAATGTTGAAAGTGATGATGAAGAAGAATTTCAATTTGTTGAACAAACTGGTGAAACCCTAGAAGTTCATGAAGAAGAAGAATTAGATCAAGTAAAGATGTTGCGAGCTATTTCCAAGACTGGGAAGAGACCTAGAATTGATGTGCTGAACTATGCTGGTAATTTGAATCTGAAAGAGTTGATTGATTGGATAAATGACATGGAGGAATACTTTGAATATGAGGAAATTGAAGATTTGGAGAAGGTGAAATTTGCAAAGACAAGGTTGAAAGGACATGCTGCTATATGGCAGAAAGAAATTTAGTTGGAAAGAAATAGGAGAGGAAAAGAAAATATTACAAAGAAGGACCAGATGGTGACAAAGTTGAAGAATTAGTTCATACCTATTGACTATGAGTTGGAGCTGTTGAAAAGATTGCAAAACTTGAGATAGAAGGAGAAATTTGTGAAGGAGTACACTGAAGAATTTCATAAGATGATCATAAGAATAGGACATACTGAACCAAGCAAGGAGAAAGTTGACAGATACATCAATGGATTGAGAATGAATATTCAAGAACTAAGTTTTATAAGGATGACATCTTTAGAGGAAGCATATCAATTTGCACTAAAAGTTGAAGAGAAGATAAATAGAAAACATGATCAGAGACAGATAGACAAATGAGATAAATTTCAAAGAGGAAGAACATTTTCTGGATATGATAGATCATTTGTGGAGCAGAACAAGTTTGACAGTCTGTTGAAGAAGGATGACAGAGATAACAATGCTTACCAAAGAGATGACAGAAATTCTTACTAGAGAGGAAACTCTAGTGCATACCAGAATGAAGGATATAGAAGAGAAGGAAGAGGATTTGATAAGAGAACATTCAAAGGTACTTGTTTCAAGTGTGGAGGCAAAGGACATAGAGAATTTGAGTGTAATCAGTGTAGTACAAATAAGAAAATAGAAAATAGTGGAAGAGCAACCTATGTTGAAGAGGAACCTATTGAATCACCTTGTTTAATTGGAAATCTAGAAAAAGGAGAATCATTGGTAATGAGGAGAGCACTATTTCAAATAAAGGCAAATGAGGAACCATCATAGAGGAAAAGTCAGTTCATGACTAGATGCAAATCAGGAGGTAAGTGTTGTAAAGTTGTGATTGATAGTGGTAGTTCAAATAATCTAGTTTCAGAGGAGATGGTGACTAATCTAAAGTTGGAGAGATTGAAACACCCTAAGGCTTATTAGATAGCATGGATTCAGGATGATCATAAGATACTGGTGAGTGAACAATGTTTGGTAAAATTTCATATTGGATATTATCATGATGAAGTCTTGTGTGATATTATGCCTATGGATGTTTGTCATATCTTGTTGGGTAGACCTTGGCAGTATGATAGAAAAGCATTACATGATGGGAGAAAGAATACATATAGTATAACAACAAATGGAAAGAGAATTACTTTGATTCCTTTGGAGGATGATCCTAAGACTGAAGTGTGTGGGAATGCTAGAATCTGTTTGGTATATGGAAGGAAATTTCTGGATGGTTTGAGACATGAGAATATGTGTTATGCCTTGATTACTAAGAAGCCTAAAACATTCAAGAAAGAGACTGAAGAAGAATAGCCAGAGGAGATAAGAAAATTACTGATAGAGTATAAAGACATCATATCAAATAATGTACCTAAAGTATTAAACCTATAAGGAGTATCAGTCGTCACATGGATCTTATACTGAGAGCAAGTTTGCCTAACAAAGTAGCACATACAATGACACCAGTAGAGAATGAAGAATTGAATAGACCGATACAAGAGTTGTTGAGGAAAGGTTTGATTAGAGAAAGTTTGAGTCCTTGTGCAGTACCTGCAGTGCTAGCTCCTAAGAAAGATGGAGAATGGAGAATGTGTACTAATTCCAGAGCAATAAACAAGATCACAGTTAAGTATAGATTTCCTTTACCTAGGATGGATGATATTATGGATTGTTTGAGTGGAGAAATATATTTCACAAAGATAGAATTTGAAGAGTGGATACCATCAGATCAGAATTAGAGAAGGTGATGAATGGAAGATTGCTTTTAAGATAAATGAAGGATTATATGAGTGGTTAGTGACACCTTTTGGACTGACAAATACACTGAGTACTTTCATGAGATTGATGAATGAAGTCTTGAAGAAATTCTTGGGTAAGTTTGTGATTGTATACCTGGATGATATTTTAATTTTTGGTAAGACAAAAGAACATTTGTGGCATATTAGACAAGTTTTGTAGAGATTGAGAGAAGAGAAATTGTTGATTAACATCAAGAAGTGTAGTTTCATAAAAGAAGAGTTAGTATATTTGGGATTTGTGATTTCTACAGAAGGATTAAAGTTGGACCCTGAGAAAGTAAGAGCAATTATTGAATGGCCTACACCAGAGAGCATTAGAGAGGTTAGATCATTTCATGGTTTGGCTAGTTTCTACCAAAAGTTCATCAAAAATTTTAGTTCAGTTTGTAACCCTATGATAGAGATAATGAGAGGTGACAGAAAACATTTCAAGTGGACATCTAGAGCAGATAAAAGTTTTGAGTTGTTGAAGCAGAAAGTGGTAGAGCAACCTATTTTGGCGTTACCAGATTTTAATAAGGTATTTCAAGTTGATTGTGTTGCAAGTGGAAATGCAATTGGAGTAGTGTTAAATCAAGAAGGTAGACCAGTAGCATATTTCAGTGAGAAGTTGAATGATGCAAGGAGAAGATATTCAGTTTATCATCAAGAATTCTATGCCATAATTCAAGCCTTGAAGAAGTGGAGACACTACTTGTTGCCTAAGGAGTTTGTGTTGTATACAAATCATCATGCTTTGCAATATTTGAACAGTCAAGTAAAGTTGAATCAGAGACATATTAGATGGGTACAGTTCATGTAAAGTTATACTTTTGTGTTGAAGCATAGGAGTGGTAAATCAAACAAAGTTGTTGATGTATTCAGTAGGAGAAGAAACTTGTTGATAGAGATGAGAGTTGAAGTGTTGGGTTTTGATGAATTGAAGAACATGTATAAGGGAGACACTAATTTTATAGAACCATGGAAAGCATGTAAGGAACCTATTGTGATAGATAGGAGTAAGCAGTTGGATTATTTCATTCAAGAAGATATGTTATTCAAAGGAAGTCAGTTGTGCATACCTAGAAGTTTAATGAGAGATAATTTGATCATGGAGAAGCATAGTGGTGGATTAGTAGGACATTTTGGCATTGTTATATAAGACAATGGCTTTGGTAAGTGAAAATTACTTTTGCCTCTAGATTCAAAAGGATGTTCAGAAATTTGTGCAAAGTTGTAGAGTTTGTCAAATTGCAAAAGGAAGTAGTCAGAACACTGGATTGTATAAACCTTTGACAGTACCGGAGAGACCTTGGGAAGACATAAGCATGGATTTTGTAATGGGATTACGTAAGACATAGAGGAGACATGGTTCAATATTTGTAGTGGTTGATAGATTTTCAAAGATGGCTCATTTCATACCTTGTAAGAAGACAACTGATGCAGTGCATGTAGCTGATCTATTTTTCAAGGATATTGTGAGATTGCATGGATTACCCAAGAGTATAGTTTCAGAAAGAGATACAAAGTTTTTTGAATAATTTTGAAGGACACTTTGGAAGAAGATGAAGATAGATCTAAAGTTTAGTTCATCTTTTCATCTACAGACAGATGGACAGATAGAGGTAGTGAATAGGAGTTTGAGAAACTTGTTGAGATGTTTGGTTGGAGAGAAAACTGGAAGCTAGGATTTGATTCTTTCACAAGCAGAGTTTGCATACAACAATTCAGTAAATAGGAGTACTGGAAGAACACCTTTTGAGATTGTTACCAGAGTGAATCCTAGAGGAGTTGTAGAATTGAGAGAACTTAGCATGGAAGAAAAGAGGAGTACAAAAGCAGAGGAATTTGTAGATCATATGAAGACAGTGCATAATCAAGCGAAGAAGCATTTGGAAGACATGAATAGTAAGTACAAAGACAAGGCAGATAAGAAGAGAAGACACAAAGAATTTGAAGAGGGAGATGAAGAAATGGTATACTTGAGAAAAGAAAGATTTCCAGCTGGGACATATAACAAGTTGAAGATGAAGAAGTTTGGACCTTGTATGATACTCAGGAAATTTGATTCAGGAAATGTATATGAAGTGGAATTACCAAAGACATTGTGTATTTCACCTATTTTCAACATTGTAGATCTTTATCAGTATCATGAAGCAGAGTTCAGTGATAGCATGGAAGAAGACCTAAAGAAGCAATTACCACACCAAGCACCAGAACAAATTGAAGACATTTTGGATAGCAGAGTTGGGTGTAGCACTAGAGGAAGACTATACAAAGAATATCTTGTGAAGTGGAAAGGCAGACCAGAAGAAGATTCATCATAGATTTCTCAGGCTGAGATGGAATGTCTTAGTTCTCCCTTAGCCCTAGCAAAGTGAGGGACTCACTTTTTTTTAATAACCTCAGATGTCTGATGCAAGAGCATCCTGGGTTCAAGAGAAATCTTGCATCAACCAAAAACATTTGCATTTCAGTTTGTTTGCAGTTTCTTTCTTTTAAGTTTAGTCTAGGTAGTTCAGTCAGAAGTAGTTCAGCTTTTGGTTTAGTTTTGGCATTTCACATCTTGCGAATCTGGACTCAGCATCCACATTCATTCATCTACATCATATCAAGAATTCATAGCATTTGGATTAGTTACTAGAAAGTTATCGCTATTAGAAGATCATCTATTTTCTCAGTGTAGAGCTTTCTGGCAGTCATGAGTAATTAGCTGAAGGAGAAGATTTGTGAGCATTGGATGACTTATGGATCCTAATGATACATTCTACAATGATCCTTGGTTCATGGCCGACCTTCCTTGGAGGTCTATAAATCATTTCATTCATTGGAGGAAGTGTTATGTGCATTTAGGTGCGACCTATTTGTGTAAACACATTACAACTCTTCATTGGAGTTTGTGATCTTCCTTGGCCAACGTGGAGGAATTTATTGATCTAGAATTGGTATATAATGATGTAATAGATCCTTAGGAAAGTAAGTTGATGATTGTTAGATTGATCATAGTTTAGATTTCTGTGTGAGGGTACTTCAAAGCTTTATCTTGTGCATGTATGTAATCAAGCCTATGAGCCCTAGACCCATAAACAGGTCCTTGATAAGGCTCTTCAAGAGACTCAAGTTCCTATTGACCTTAATATAAATCAATTTTAGGCCATGGTATGAAATCTTTCATCCTCACATAACCTCACATTCTAATAAAAATACCTTCCTACATCTTATACATCTCACAATGATGCCTTGCATATTGAGGTTCACATCCATAAACATATCATTAAATGAGTCTTAATAGATCGTAGGTTAGGCCTAAACCTTTGCACTCTCAAATTAATAAAACATTGGGGATGTTCTGATGAGGTGGTAGATTCTCGTAGAAGCATCAAAATAAAAGGATATTATGATAATAAATGACAATATGAAGGAACCATCAAGTTACCCATCCAAGTACGACCTATGATTTTTGATACCACATGTCAAATACTTGACCTTAACCTTCTATATAATATTATCCTAAGTTTTCCATGGATTCATGTCATGCAATTTGTTGCATCCACATTCCACCAATGTCTTCAGTTCATCCATTATGGGGCTAAAATAACCATCTATGTTGATCCCTATCCCTTTCAGCATTGTAGAATGTTGGAAGGAAGATAGAAAAACTTTAACCAATGTCCCATTAATGATGCCACCAAGGCATCCACATCATATATTGATCTATCAAACCTTGCCTCATCTTCCACTTCACCACCTACCATTCTTGAGGTCAGAGTCAAGATACCTGATCAAGGGTCCAGAGAATGCAGCATAGGAAAACTCCCACCCTCTCCAAAATCATATGGGAGAGAAAAATCCTATAACTCGGTCTCAATAATATTCATAAAAGGAAAATTTGAATGCAATCATCTCCTAGATGAAGATGACCTCAAAGATGTATCACAATGGCTCTACAAAAATGAGAAAGATGAACTTGTCTCTCTACATCTAGAAAAATATGGAAAAAGGTCTTTGCATCATTAAGAACATGGGATATAAAGGACATGGAGGTCTAAGCTTACATGAACAAGGTACTGTTGGGCCCATTAAAGCTACACAAGGTTATCGTCATCAATGTCTAGGGTATGGGACACACGAGCCTCCTCCCTTGGAACTTTAGTTTATACTTAGTGAGGTAGATAAGGCATTTTCTAATGTTGAAAGCACCAATGAAGGTTCCCACAATGACTCCTTCGAACACATCACCGACCTCTTCAAATTGATAGCCATTTGTACTATATATACCTTTTCATCCATATCATCCACATCCAATGATATTCCCCACTTATCCCCAATTAATAGACTATAGATAAATAAACTTATGTGAGTCAGAGAAGATATTTCCTTGGGAGACCGCAAAGAAAGATATAAGATTGAGCTCAATACACATGCCTACTTTGGGGAGACTGTAAATTTCTTTAGTCATAAAAATAAAAATATTAAAAAACATCCCCTAGTGAAAAGCACCATGTGGTACTTTTGAATGACAAAAAAGTAAAAATAAAGGGCATATCCTCTAATGAAAACCTCTCTGAGGTGTTAGAAGATGAGGAACTCGATCTCCCTAAAGTACAAAGATTCTATTGAGAGAAGTCCACAATCTTGGTAGAACAAGATAAATAAATGACTATGGGAACCACATAAGCACCAAAGATCTCCTTTAGAGCTGTGTCTCTAACCCCATTGGAGCAATTATAATTCTTAGCATTATTCAAAGAGAGGTTTCATAATTTTAAAAGGACTTATGCAAATATGCTAGGATTAGATCCTAGACTTGTCTTACACTACCTTGTAGTTCATCTAGATGCTAATATAATTAAAGACAAGCTTAGAAAGATACATCCATAGATTGCACTCTAGGTAAAATCTAATGTACAAAAGTTGTTGCAAGCTAGCTTCATCCACCCTATTGATTATCCTAAGTGGGTATCAAATCTTGACCGAGTAAGTAATAGGGGGTATTTGTATTTGCATAGATTTTAGACATCTTAACAAAGCATGTCCTAAGGATGATTTCCCCTTACCAAAAAATCAACATCATTGTTGACTCGATAGTAGGACATGAAATGTTATCACTCATGGATCAACTTTCAGGGTATAACTAGATTCGAATAGCACCAGAAGACCAACATCAAATAACGTTCACATTTCCATGGGGTGCATACTATTCGGAGGTTATGTCATTTAGGCTTAACAACACTAGATCAACCTATCAAAGGGATATGACTATGATATTCCATGACATGCAACATAAAAAATGGAAGATTATGTTGATGATATTTTGGGAAATTCAAAAACAATGGAAACTCACCTGCACATTTTGGAAAAAGTCTTTGACTATTTGGAACAATATAGCTTGCATCTCAACCCTAAAAATTATGTCTTTGGGGTAACATCTGGAAAAATCTTAGGCTACATTTTTTCTTGAAGAGACATTGAAGTGGACCCTACAAAAGTCAAATTTATATTATACATGCCTCCACTAAAGAATCATAAATAATTGTGTAGCCTTCAAGGTAAATTTCAAGCAATTAGATGATTTATTGCATAGTTGGTTGTTAAGTATCATCCCTTGTCACATCTCCCATGGAAGAATGTAGCAGTCCATTGGGTTGAAAAGTGTCAACAAGCATTTGATCAACTGAAGGAATACCTTTCTTCTCCTCCAATATTGATTCATCCTAATTTAAATCGGCCTCTACTATTTACATCTCATCAACATCAGCAACACTAAGGGCTCTTTTAGAACAACATGATGAGAACAGAAAGGAGCAAACATTATACTTCATTAGTATAACTCTCATGGGATATGAGCTCAACTATACTCCATTGGAATGATCATGCCTAGTAGTTGTCTTTACTACCCAAAAACTAAGACATTACATGCTCAATCATATGATCAAGCTCATCAACAAAGTAGACCCACTTAAGTACCTGTTATCAAAATCAACACTCACTAGATGCATGGAGAAATGGATAATGATCCTAAGTGAGTTTGACATTAATTATATTGACTACAAGGTCATAAAGGACAAGTGATAGTAGATCAATTAGCTAATGCACATGTTCAAGTTAATCATCGACATATCATAGAATTATTTGATAAACTTGTATTAGCAACCACTCCAGTAATCCCATTAAAACTATACTTTGATGGATCATACACTTATCATGGTTCAAGAGCTGAAATTTCTTTCATCATGCTACAAGGTGACTGCATTCCTAAATCTTATAGGATAGCCTTCCAGTGCCCAAATAACATAGAAGAATATGAGGCCCTCATCACAAGACTAAGAATGGTCATTCCATGGAGGATTGAGACCCTAAATGTCTACGGAGACTCCCAGGTTGCGATCAAATAGGTTAATGATGAGTTTCAAATAGAGGATGACAATTTGATCCTATATAAAATAATGGTAGATGATCTCAAGGAGTATTTTGATAAAATCCACTTTCAACAAGTTCCTAGGACAAATAACAAAGATGATCATGCCATGTCCACTATCAGCTCTCTTAGATATGTCGAACAATAGCCTTAAGTGTTGAGTCCTTGTCAAACAACTATTGATACATGCTTATGGTGTTCTAGATTCAAAAATTGTTTGTGAACTTGTTGGTCCCTTGACTCCCTAGTATAAAGACATCTACCTTTACCTACATGATAACACATTGCCACATAACCTAACCAATGGCCAATGCAAAATATTCATTCACCACTCATCTCATTACACAATCCTTAGCGACACATTACATCAAATGTGTGTATATGGAATCCTTCTTAGGTTCCTTAATGAGGGAGAAGCTCAAACTTCCTTACAAGAGGTACACAAAGGTATATGTGGGTCACACTCTAGTGGTCCTACCCTAGCCAAGAAGTTACTAAGAACATGATACTACTAGCCAACAATGGGATAGGAGGCCCAACAGTTTGTCAAGAAATATCTACAGTGCCAACAACATGGTGATTTGATTCACACACCTTCTCAAGAACTGCAACCAATGACCACTCCTTGGCATTTTTCACAGTAGGGACTTGACCTCATTAGAAAAGTTACCCCTTCATCATCTAATAGCCACAACTTCATCATTACCACCACCAAATATTTTAGAAAGTGGGTTGAAGCCATTCCACTCACCTATATTATTGGCAAACAAATATCCAAGTTTATCCTACATTACCTCATATGCCGCTATGGGATACCTCATGCCATTGTCATAGATAATGGTAGACCATTCAAAAATCAAGAGGAACAAGCTCTTTGCCAACAATTCAATATTCAACATCACTTCTCTAGACCCTATTACCTAAAAAGTAATGGCCAAGTCAAGGCTTCAAACAAAATCATTCTCAAAATACTCAAGAATATGGTCAATGAAGTTGGTCGTGACTAGAACCTACATCTTAACCCTACGCGCACCAGCATCAGGACACCTATCTAAACCACACCATACTCCCTTGACTTTGGTTTTGAACCTATTTTTCCAATCAAGTTCTAGCTCCCCTCACTGTTTATATCTGTCATGCCCACATTTCCCATGCGGTCACGACACACAACACGTGTCATGTCCACATTTGTCATGTGGTCATGACACGAATTAAAAAAAACTTTTCTAGATGTCCCTAGAAACCCCCTCGCACGCATCTGCGTGCTTGGTGGCAATACGCAAAAGGTGTTGTAAACTCAGGGAAGTGCGCCTTACTATGCAATCCCATGTGTGATGATAGCTGACTAGGGGGTTAGGCGATGCGATGCACACTGCTTCTATGGTTAGAATAGTTTAAGTTCAAAGATGTAAGTTTCCTAGGTGGAAGCAATGATTTTGACTGAATCGAAAGCAACCCTAACTATAATGCAATAATAATTCAAAAATAAAAACACATCCGATGATAATATGGTCACATGAGAAATGGAGTGATTAAATGATGTCACGAAAATGCCATGAAAAGAAACCCTAAAATCTAGGAAAATTTTGACAGCATAACACATTTTCAATAATTGAAATAAATGTTTTAAAAGAAAACTCAAAAGAATAAAATGAAGTAAAAATTAAAATAATTAAACATTA
Organism: Cunninghamia lanceolata; assembly: GCA_027924645.1. Classification (NCBI taxonomy): domain Eukaryota; kingdom Viridiplantae; phylum Streptophyta; class Pinopsida; order Cupressales; family Cupressaceae; genus Cunninghamia; species Cunninghamia lanceolata. The sequence continues at coordinate 169,959 of BSBN01001389.1, forward strand.
AGGAGAAATTAAATAGATTTTCCAATGTTTAATAAATTAATTACACAACTAAATATTAAAATTCAAAAATAATTAAATAACCAAAAATAAATTTCAAAATTAAGTCCCTTAATAAATATAATCTTGACCATTATATTTATTAACTAACTTAGAAATAATTGATAAAGGGGAAAAAATGAAAATATCTCTCCTCATAAAAAAAATAATAAAATTGATTAGAATAAAATTTCAAGAAGTCTTCCCACCGCAATAATATAAAAACGTGCTAAGAAAAATTAAAATAAAGGCCCCAAAATAATTAGATTCACTAAGGGATAAAACATCCCGTAAAAATAAAATCCCCATTCCCATCAATTAATTTTCCACAAGGGATTAAAATATCCAACTCCCCAAAGAAAAATAAAATCAACAAAATTAAAAATCAAGAAGGGTCAAACAAGTCAAAAATGACTCCAAGGCAAAAGAGAGGGAACAAAATGAATTCCCGTGCAAAAGGAGTGATTACAAGATTAATTGAAATAACAAGTTTATTTTCCCCACATTCCTCACTCAACCCTAAGTTTCATTATTTTTATTAATTTCACACAAGGAAGCCCTAATCCAATATTTTATTCATTTCCTTATGGCAAAATAACCCTAACTCATTCTTTTGTTTTTCTCCCCTATTGTTTTGTTTTCCTCTTCTTCTCTTAGTTTTTGTTTTTCCTCCATTGTTTATTTCCATTTGTCTATCTATTTTCTTTGTTGCAGGTTACGAGATTTACTCATCCATGGCTACTGTGGGGATATATGGAGGTATATTTTGTGTATATCCAACCAAGGGTTTCTTTTCTCCCTTTTTTATACAATTATCTATTTATATATGTGTATATATGCATTTCTGTGTATACATACATATATACATACATATTCATCAAATATATATATATATATATCCCTTTGTTTGTAGGTTTCAAACAATATACAGAGGTTTCTGTGCTTTGGGGGGTGTCGGCCCATACTTCTCTACTGCCGCCATTGTTTAACCATGGCATGGAGGGGAGTATGGATATATATATCCCTTTGTTTGTAGGTTTCAAACAATATACAGAGGTTTCTGTGTTTTGGGGGGCGTAGGCCCATACTTCTCTACCACCGTTGTTGTTTAACTATGGCATGGAAGGAAGTATGGGGAATGGAGTGGGGAAGTGATAAGGGGAATGGCGTGGGAAGCTAAGGGAGAGGGGGGGTGTGGGTGGAGGCAATGCCTCCTCCCTGCACCCCTCAAGTAACAGTGGGCTGTGGGCAGCTTTGTGTTTCATTCAAAAAAAATAGACCCTAACACTCTAGGGTTCGGCCTAATCTCTAGTTTAAAATGCTTTTACATGTCTATTTTGATGGAAATTTTATGTATATATGTCACCTACACAGTTTTCTATTACATAAAAATATATATATGTAAATGCATGTATATGTATATATATATATATACACAGTGGCATAAGCACACTGGTGTATAAACCACAGTAAAACAATATACTCGAATAACCAGAATATTGTGTTTATCAATTATATATATATATATATATATATATATATATATATATATATATATCCTTCATATGTACACCCATTTTCAAATTTTATATAATAGGACAGATTGTTTAATACACTAACCAAATTTAAATTTCTTATAAGCACGAATATTTTTTTTTTGACAGAATAACTAAAACAGAATAAACTACTTTCACAATGAACCAGCTTTTCCCCATTTACAACTATCTTTTTCAATAGTAATAAGAGGACAATTTCCTTTCTCTCTTTTTTTTCTTGACAAAACAGAAGCATAATAATGGAACTAAAACACATTTATTTGTTCTAAACTCATTTTCAACAAAACTATTTCTTTACTGTTCTATGTAGCATATAAACATTCAAAATACATCATATATGTTTTCTTGGATGAAAGAAACCAACAACCAGTCATAAACAATTATTTTCTTGGAAATACATCACAATGATTTATATTTTCCTTGGCATTTCTTCATAAACACATAAACACATCAACATAAAATAGTAAACAAATTTTGAATAAACATTAAAGAGTAACCACAATAATTTTTCCTTACAACAACCAACATAGAGGATAATACTAATTTTGGTCATAACTACAACAAGACCTCTAAAGCCATGGCTTCAACAACCAACTCAAAAATACAACAACTAAGACAAAAATGAGCTCCTCCAACTTTCATTTTGTTTAACAATAAACCTGCATTAAACAACACATCAAAGGGGAGCCAAGCCATGAAGGAATATCCTCCTCCCTACCATAGACCCACTAGTGGGTCACCCCTAAGCTGGAGAGGTAGGATTCACATGGTTGTACACACACATCACAATAAAAGAAATTTTCCAAACACACAAAAGAATACTCCCAAGGATTTGCACGATACTAAATTGATGAAAATGAGTTTGATGGGGGTAGGGGAGTGGACCCCTCAACTCAAGAGGTCACTCCGAGATCTCAAATAACCAAGTCTCAAGGCCTCAAGCCACAACCACATAATACATATCTCCAAATATCTCAAAAAAAACTATCATGGCACTCTAGCCATCAAAAATGCTCTCAACACCATAGAAAAGCCCTCAAGGCTATAAGTAGCACAATAATAAGGAGGTGACCTTGAGGAGGTTCACTCTCCCCCACCCCATACAAGTTGAGCCTTACCTCCAAATGGAGGTGCTCTCACCAAACTCCCAACCTACACAAAAAGAAAACAACCATCAACATAAATTACAACACAAACATAAAATAAAATACACAAGGGAAAATGGTCATAGCCATGGAGCTTAACTTCAAAAGCCCTAAAAATGGAAGCACGTTTGGTGAAGAGCTCTAAGCTTCCCCAAGTCTCCCAATCTCCAATTTCCTCTAACTCCCCAAAAGGAACTCCAAGAAAAGAACAAAAATACAAAATGCAAGAACCCCACACTCCTCTTTAAGAGGAGATAATATAGGCCCTCCAATTTGGCCTTGAGGAATGAGAAGGTGACACTTGTCACCTTTTCCTTCCTTATCCCATGCCACTTGCAAGGGAGAAGGAGTGTGACGGTGACAAGTGTCACCCTCCAATTCCATTCCAATCCTCACCTTCTCCACTTGTGCTCTCACACATGTGTGAGAGACCAAGTGGTGAGGTGGCAATTCCCTTCAAGCCTCCATGAGGATAAGGGATGCCATATGGCATCCTCTTATTCTCCAAGAGAGCCATCTCCCTCCAAGATGCTCTCACACATGTGTGAGAGTCTTGGAGGGAGATCCCACACGCTTGGGAGTAATGAAGACCTCCCAAGTCTTCTTGGTGAATGGATCCCCAAACTTTGGGAAGGGAGATGGGTCTTTCCCAAAGCATGACTCATCTCCCACCCTTAGCCATTTCAAAATTCGTCACTTTAACTAAACCACAGTTTAGAGTGACCAAAAGTGAGTTACTCCAAGGTTTAGTTAGTCAAAATTGACCCTAGACCCAAGGGTAACCACCTAGGGTAAGTTTTGGGGCACTAAGGTACACCTAGGGAGTCATAAATTCACTTTAAATGGCCCATAAATGAAAACAATACCAAGTGGTGTAAAATAATAAAAATATACAACACATGATATAAATTAATTTAACAAAAGGGGTACTAGGCCAGAATAATAAATCAAACAAGTACTCAAACAACATCTGATCAAACATGATCCTCATCCCTCTTGGGAATAGATCGGTTTCACAGGGAATAACATATGTGTGAACACTACCTCTGATTTACCGTGGCCGGGGAATATAATCTTGCACAACTAGATCAAGTGTCAATCACATCATGTATTATCATAGCCGAAGCAACTAAAATTAAATTCATGTCATTGCATACAACATTAATCATTCACAACATAATTGAAGATTAAATTGCATTTTCTATCTAAGGTCACATAATCATCATCAATTAATGAATCCACATAATGAACTAGAAATCACATCAATAATCATCATCTAATATATCTCACATGTCTAGTCGTAACATAGCATCAAAATATGATCAAATCAAATCACCATATGTCTAATCAATGTCAAACCAGAAATCAAGAGATATAATCTAATTTGCATAATGGAATAATAGTCTCAAAAAGTCTGATAATGTCATCAACTAAAATGTAAATGATCAAAATAGGGAAGTGAAGATAATCGGCCTCACTTCCTCCCCCACTAAGACTAAACTTCCTCCTGGAGGTCATCAAAAAGGTGAGGATAGAGTGCCCTCACACTAGATGCATCCTCCCAAGTAGCTGTGACCTTGTCATAACAATCCCACTAAACCCTAACCTGGTCCAGCTCTCAACCTCGAAGGCCTAGCATTTGACAAGCCATTATGCAAATTGGCTCCAAAGCCAACTGCCCATCTGCCTCTACCTGTAGAGCACTCTAGTCCAATACATGAGATAAATCAGATATATATCACCTCAATATAGAAATATGAAAGACATCATGGATAAGCGATAGGCTAGGTGGAAACACTAGATGGTAGGCAACAGGTCCTATCTGCTCCAAGATCTCAAAAGGTCCTACAAACCATGGTGTGAGATTAGCGCCCTTTCCATAATGGATTGGACTCTTGTTTGGCCGCACTCTAAGGAATACTCTATCCCCAACTAATAAGCTCTGATCAAGTCTCTTAGCATCGGCATACTTCTTTTGTCTATCCTGTGCCTCCTGAAGCCTCTACCTAATAAGTGTGACCTACTTCTCCATATCCTGAACCAACTCTGGACCAATGGCAACCCTGTCCTCTATCCGATCCCAACTCAATGGTGTCCTACATGGTCTGCCGTATAAAGCCTAGAAAGGAGGCATACCCAATGAGCTATGATGCCCATTATTATAGGCAAACTCAACCAAATATAGATACTCCTCCCTTCTAGACTGATGGTCCATAACATTCATATGAAGCATGTCCTCCAATACCTAATTCACCCGCTCTATCTGTCCATCTATCTTGGGATGATAAGTGGAGCTAAAGTTGAGTTGTGTGCCCAATGCCTGCTACAAAGCTCTCCAAAAGGCTGAAGTGAACACTGAATCCCTGTCAAAAATGATGTGACGAGGTACCCCATGTAATCTCACAATATTGTCCAATAATACTCTCGCCACTGCTGGTGCATTGTACGTCATGCATATAGGTGATAAATGTGCCACCTTGGTCAACTTGTCGACTGTCACCATGATGGCATCATGGCGACACGAAGACATAGGAAGACCAACAATGAAATCCATGGAAATGGTGTCCCATTTCCACTCAGGTATCCCATGTGGGTATAAAAGACCCACTGGATGTTGATGCTCGACCTTGACCTTCTGGCACTCAAGGCATCAAGAAACAAACTCTGTAATATCCTATCTCATACCTGCCCAATGGTACAGCTATTGTAGGTTGGCATACATCTTCTCCACCCTTAGATGTACAACATATGGTGCTCTGTGAGCCTCTAATAACACTATAGTACGTAGGTCACCTGCACGGGGTACATAGATGCGCTGTCGATGACAAAGTAACCCATCTGCCTTAGGTGAGTACCCTGCAAACTTGCCCATAAGGGCCCTCTATGAATGGATCTCCTATTGCACCTCAAGAAACCACTCATCATCAGGAAGATGCTGAATGATGCATCCTCTGAAGTCCACACTCAGATTCAAGGTCAGGATCTCATGGCACCTCTGACTCAATGTGTCAGCGACCACATTTTCCTTCCCTTTGATGTAGTGGACATCAAAGTCATACTTGTAAAAAAACTCCATCCAATGCTGTTGACAGGTGTTCAGATTCGGCTATGTAAATATGTACTAAAGGCTATGATGGTCTGAATGGAGCTCAAAGCAATGACCCAATAAGAAATGTCTCCAACAAACTAGAGCATGAACCACTACCGCTAACTCCAAATCGTGCGTGGTGTAGTTTAGCTCATGGGTCTTGAGCTTCTGTAACTCATATGTGACCGCTCTACCACCCTGCATAAGTATGGCTCCCAAACCCTCAAGTGATGCATCCGTGCAAACCATAAAATCTGTTACAGGATCAGGAACTGCTAAAATGGGAGTGCTGGTAAGACGCTCCTTGAGGACCTGAAAGGCCCTCTCACACTGCTCAATCCAAGTAAAAATCTTCCCTTTCCATTGAAGGGAAGTGATGGGGTGCGCTATACGAGAGAAACACTCAACAAATCTATGGTAGTAACCAGCTAACCCCATAAAACTCCTGACCTTTGTCACACTGGTGGGTGCTGGCCAATCTCTAATAGCCCTGATCTTCGATGGATCTACGAAGATTTAATCGCTAGATAGGATGTGCCCCAAATACTGTACCTCTATCCTAAAAAATGCACAATTCGCCAAGTTCCCATTAAGATTCTACTCCCTCAAACACTATAGAACCTGACGTAGGTGCTCCTCATGCTCCTCCTCGGTCCGTAAATAGATCAATATGTCATCAAGGAAGATAATCATGAACTGATCCAAGTAGGTAGAAAACACCCCATTCATGAGACTCATGAACACTACAAGGGTGTTCATCAAGATGAAGGGGACCACAGTGAACTCATAGTGGTCATATCGAGTTTGGAAGGTGGTCTTATGGATGTCCGCCTCTGTGATATGCAACTGATGGTAACTAGACTTTAGGTCAATATTAGAGAACACCCTAACTCCCTGCATCTGATTGAAAAGATTGTCAATCCTGGGCAAAGGATAATGATTCTTCACTGTCACCTTATTCAACTGCCTATAATCCATGCATAATCGAAGAGACCCATCCTTTTTCTTCACGAAGATGATTGGAGTGCCCCAAAGTGAAACACTCAATCGAATGTGCCCCTTCTTGAGCAAGTCCTCAAGCTTTAACTTGAGCTTGGTTAACTCATGAGTGGTCATCCTGTAGGGTGCACGAGACACTAGCTCGGCACCCAGAACTAAATCAATATGAAAGTCTACCTCACGACAGGGTGGCATCAGTGGTAACTCTACTGGAAACACATTGGCAAACTTTCTCAGGATAGGATGGTCATCCAAGGATGCCTCAAGCTCGTCCTCTGATCTGTCACTAATTGTAATAGTGAACATCTGACATCCCTTCTGCATGCAGTGCTTAAGCTGCTGAGCGGATATCATATGCACTTCTATGGGCTTCTGCATGCCCACTATCTCAAATGATGTGCCATGATCGTCTAAGTAGGTAATCACCTTTCAACAACAATCTAGCTTGGCCTGATGAGTTGCAAGCCAGTCCATGCCCAAAACCACATCGTAGGATCCTAATGTTATAACTCTAAGGTCACATACTGTGGCAAAGGGTCCCAAAGATATCTCAAAGTTGTGGACTAAGGTATCTACTATCATCTTGACCCCTAAGGCCAACTCAACCACCCACCTATCACCCTGCCTAGAGGCCACCAGCCTGCAATGCTCCACTAATGATGGAGATATGAAAGAGTCAGTAGCACCAGAGTAAAAAATAATAGAAATGGGGACACCCCCTATCATACCTGATGTCTCAATCACTGATGCCTAAAAATCAGCCTAGCGGTTGTCAACTGCTGTGAACATATGGTGGGACCTACCCACATCTCCAACTGTCTGCTCTAATCCTCCTGCACGAGGCTGCCCCTACTGTAAAGCCCTGAGGACACTCTCTGGCTAGATGTCCCGCTCTACCACACACATAACATAGACCCCTAGCCTGTACCTATCCAGTCTGAGTCCTACTCGACTATTGCTATCCGAATCTACTTGTGGACCCCGGTGAACCCCTGTATGACTGATGTGTCCTTGTAGGTCCCGCAGGTGGTCCTTATTGTCTCTGATCTCTGCACGGGCCCTATTGCTACCAACCTTTATTATGCCCCCATGTATCCTCTATTGTGTCCTGGATCCGTTGCTGCTGCAGCAGCTACTGCTACTGTGGGGGCCTAGGAGGTAAGGATGCGAAACTAAATCCTCCTCTCTAAGGTGGCGGTGGTGGTCTACGGTAACTTTGTTGATGCTTCTGCTACCCACGATCCTGAAACTAAGGGTGTGAACTTTGCTCTCGACCCTGTATCTCCTCAACTATGTATGCCTTCTCGGCAGCATCACTTAATGTCTGGGGGTCTGCCATGCGTACAGGGCCTGCTATGCTATGGTTCAATCCTTTGATAAACTTATGAACCAAGAGTTTCTCATTGTGGAGATACTCTACATATCGAGACAACTTGGTAAACCTACCCTCATACTGAGAAACAGTAAACCCTCTCTGCTAAAGGTCATGAAACTTGTCTATAGGATGCTGTTTGTAGTGATCTGATAAATATCACGCATTGAAGTGCTCAATAAATGTCTCCCATGAGAGTGTATCTATAGACAAGTGGCGCTTCACTCCTCAGTGCACCACCAAGTAGCTGCTACATCTCGCAACAAGTGGACTACCACACATACTTTTGTATTGCCCTCGTAAGGGTGCAATGCAAAGCATCTATCCAAACTAATAAGCCAGGCCTTAGCCTCAGCACCCTCTATAGTACTGGCAAAAGTAGGTGGATTGAGCCTTAATATGTCCCTGATAGGATCACCTCGGTCTCTGTACCCTCTGATAGGATCCTCTCTACCATGATTGTAAGGCCCATGATAATACTTCTCTACTCTCACTGCCTCGTCTCGCCTCACCTAATGTGGAGGGCTCTTGCTACGACTTCTAAATGTTGAAGCCACCTCCTCTATAGTAGTTTCCAGAATCTCTACAAAGGGCTCCACGCGTGGTGCCTCTCACGGCTTGACGCAAGGCTCAACATGTGGCTCCTCTCACAGATCAAGGTGAGGCTCAGCACGCAGTTCTGCTACCGCTGGTGGTAATCTCTCCAATACTGCTTGTAACACCTATAAAATCTATAGCCCAATATCAGGCACTAGTAAAGCCTATGGTACCTACTACACTAGTGGTGCTAGAGGTCCTTAACCCTCTGCTGAAGACTCATGCTCCTCTCATACCTCTACGGATTCCATGCAGCATGAGCGCGCTCACTCACCGGGGAGGCATCCTACAAGAGCAAGGTATTTACAAATTAATCAAAATTGCAGAATTAATAATATGCCCAAACAAGCCCAGTGTTTAAACATGGGCTCTGATACCAAATGTCATGCCCACATTTCCCATGCAGTTATGACACATAACACACGTGTCATGTCCACATTTTTCATGTGGTCATGACACAAATTAACAAAAACTTTTCTGCATGTCCCTAGAAACCCCCTCGCACGTGTCTGCATGCTCGGTGGCAATACGCAGAAGGCATAAACAAGTAAATTGTAAACTTAGGGAAGTGCACCTTACTATGTAATCCCCTGCGTGATGATAGTCGACTAGGGGGTTAGACGACGCGATGCGCGCTGCTTCTAGGGTTAGAACAGTTTAAATTCAAAGCCCTAAGTTTCCTAGGTGGGCAGAATGATTTCGACTGAATTGAAAGCAACCTTAACTATAATGCAATAATAAATTTGAAAATAAAAATGCATACGATGATAATATAGTCGCATGAGAAATGGAGTGATTAAATGATGTCACAAAAATGCCATGAAAAGAAACCCTAAAATCTAGGAAAATTTTGACATCATAACACGTTTTCAATAATTAAAATAAAAATTTTAAAAGAAAACTCAAAAGAAGAAAATGAAGCAAAAATTAAAATAATTAAACATTAAGGAGAAATTAAATAGATTTTCCAATGTTTAATAAATTGATTACACAACTAAATATTAAAATTTGAAAATAATTAAATAACCAAAAATAAACTTCAAAATTAAGTCCCTTAATAAATATAATCTCGACCATCATATTTATTAACTAACACAAAAATATTTGATAAAGGGGAAAAAATGAAAATATCTCTCCACGTAAAAAAAACTTAAAACCGATTAAAATAAAATTTCAAGAAGTCTTCCCACCCCAATAATATAAAAACGTGCTAAGAAAAATTAAAATAAAGGCCGCAAAATAATTAGATTCACTAAGGGATAAAACATCTCGTAAAAATAAAATCCCCATTCCCATCAATTAAAATTCCACAAGGGATTAAAATATCCAACTCCCCAAAGAAAAATAAAATCAACAAAATTAAAACTCAAAAAGGGTCAAACAAGTATAAAATGGCTTCAAGGCAAAAGAGAGGGAACAAAATGAATTCCCGTGCACAAGGAGTGATTAAAAGATTAATTGAAATAACAAGTTTATTTTCCCCACATTCCTCACTCAACCCTAAGTTTCATTATTTTATTAATTTCACACAAGGAAGCCCTAATCCAATATTTTATTCATTTCCTTATGGCAAAATAACCCTAACTCATTCTTTTGTTTTTCTCCCCTATTGTTTTGTTTTCCTCTTCTTCTCTTAGTTTTTGTTTTGCCTCCATTGTTTATTCCATTTGTCTATCTATTTTCTTTGTTGCAGGTTGCAGGATTTACGCATCCATGGCTACCATGGGGATATACGGAGGTATATTTTGTGTATATCCAACCAAGGGTTTCTTTTCTCCTTTTTTAATACAAATATCTATTTATATATGTGTATATATGCATTTCTATGTATACATACATATATAAATACATATTAATCAAATATATATATATATATATATATATATATATATATATATATATATATATATATATATATATATGTTTGCAAGTTTCAAGCAATATACAAAGGTTTCTGTATTTTGGGGGCTGTCAGCCCATACTTCTCTACTGCCTCCGTTGTTTAACTATAGCATGGAGGGGAGTATGGGGAATGGAGTGGGGAAGTGATAACAGAAATGATGTGGGAAGCTAAGGGAGAGGGGGGGGTGTGGGAAGGAGGCGTTGCCTCCACCCACACCCCTCAAGCAACAGTGGGTTGTGGGCGTCACTGCCACCCATAGCCTTCTTTGTATTTTTGTTTTGTGTTTCATTCAAACAAAAATAGACACTAACACTCTAGGGTTCGACCTAATCTCTAGTTTAAAATGCTTTTACATGTCTATTTTGCTGGAAAATTTCTATATATATATATATATATATATATATATATCACCTACACAGTTTCCTGTTACAAAAAATATATATATGTAAATGCATGTATATATATATAGAGGTATATATACACTAGTGTATAAACCGTAATAAGACAATATACTCAAATAACTAGAATATATATATACATGCATTTACATATATATATATTTTATATATATATATCCTTCATATGTACACCCATTTTCAAATTTCAAATAATAGGACAGATTGTTTAATTCACTAACTAGGTTTAAATTTATTATAAGCACCAATATTTTTTTTTTTTACAGAATAACTAAAACAGAATAAACTATTTTCACAATGAACCAGCTTTTCCCCATTTACAACTATCTTTTTCAACAGTAATAAGAGGATAGTTTCCTTTTTCTCTTTTTTTTCTTGACAAAACAAAAGCATAATAATGGAACTAAAACACATTTATTTGTTCTAAACTCATTTCCAACAAAACTATTTGTTTATTGTTCTAAGTAGCATATAAAAATTCAAACTACATCATATATGTTTTCTTGGATGAAAGAAACCAACAGCCAGTCATAAACATTTATTTTCTTGGAAATACATCACAACAATTTATATTTTCCTTGGCATTTCTTCATAAACACATAAACACATCAACATAAAAATAATAAACAAATTTTGAATAAACATTAAAGACTAACCACAATAAATTTTCCTTACAACAACAAACATAAAGGATAATATTAATTTTGGTCATAACTACAACAAGACCTCTAAGGCCATGGCTTCAACAACCAACTCAAAAATACAACAACTAAGGCAAAAATGAGCTCCTCCAACTTTCATTTTCTTCAACAATAAACCTGCAATAAACAACACATCAAAGGGGAGCCAAGCCATGAAGGATTGCCCTCCTCCCTACCATAGACCCGCTAGTGGGTCACCCCCGAGCTGGGGAGGTAGGATCCACACGGTTGCACACACACATCACAATAAAAGAAATTTTCCAAACACACAAAAGAATACTCCCAAGGATTTGCAAGATACTAAACTACTGAAAATGAGTTTGATGGGGGTAGGGGAGTGGACCCCTCAACTCAAGAGGTCACTCTGAGATCTCAAATCACCAATCTCAAGGCCTCAAGCCACAAGCACATAATACATATCTCCAAATATCTCAAAAAAAACTATCATGGCACTCTTGCCATCAAAAATGCTCTCAACACCATAGAAAAACCTTCAAGGCTATAAGTAGCACAACAATAAGGAGGTGACCTTGAGGAGGTTCACTCTCCCCCACCCCATACAAGTTTAGTCTTACCTCCAAATGGAGGTGCTCTCACCAAACTCCCAACCCACACAAAAAGAAAACAACCATCAACATAAATTACAACACAAACATAAAATGAAATACACAAGGGAAAATGGCCATAGCCATGGAGCTTACCTTCAAAAGCCCTAAAAATGGAAGCATGGTTGGTGAAGAGCTCCAAGCTTCCTCAAGTCTCCCAATCTCCAATTTCCTCTAGCTCCCCAAAAGGAAGTCCAAGAAAAGACAAAAAATGTAAAATGCAAGAACCCCACACTCCTCTTCAAGAGGAGATAATATAGGCCCTCCAATTTGGCCTTGAGGAATGAAAAGGTGACACTTGTCACCTTCTACTTCCTCATCCAACAGAGAAGGAGTGTGAGGGTGACAAGTGTCACCCTCCAATTCCATTCCAATCCTCACCTTATCCACTTGTGCTCTCACACATGTGTGAGAGACCAAGTGGTGAGGTGGCAATTCCCTTCAAGCCTCCATGAGGATAACGGATGCCATATGGCATTCTCTTATTCTCCAAGAGAGCCATCTCCCTCCAAGATGCTATCACACGTCTGTGAGTCTTAGAGGGAGATCCCACACACTTGGGATTCTTGAAGACCTCCCAAGTCTTCTTGGTGAACGGATCCCCAAACTTTGGGAAGGGAGATGCGTCTTTCGCAAAGCATTGACTCATCTCCCACCCTTAGCCATTTCAAAATTCGTCACTTTGACTAAACCTTAGTTTAGAGTGACCAAAAGTGAGTTACCCCAAGGTTTAGTTATTTAAAATTAACCCTAGACCCAAGGGTAACCACCTAGGGTAATTTTTGGGACACTAAGGTACACCTAGGGATTCATAAATTCACTTTAAATGGCCCATAAATGAAAACAATACCAAGTGGTGTAAAACAATAAAAATATACAACACATGATATAAATTAATTTAACAAAATGGGTACTAGGCCAAAATAATAAATCGAACAAGTACTCAAACAACATCTGAGCAAACGTTATCCTCATCCCTCTTGAGAATGGATCGATTTCACATGGAATAACATATGTGTGAACACTACCTCTGATTTCCCATGGCTTAGGAATATAATCCTGCACAACTAGATCAAGTGTCAATCGTATCATTTATAATCATAGCCGAAGCAACTGAAATTAAATTCATGTCATTGCATACAACATTAATCATTCACAACATAATTCAAGATTAAACTACATTTTCTATCTAATGTCACATAATCATCATCAATTAATGAATCCACATAATGAACTAGAAATCACATCAATAATCATCATCTAATATATCTCACATGTCTAGTCTCAACATAGCATCAAAATATGATCAAATTGAATCACCATATGTCTAATCAATGTCAAACCAGAAATCAGGAGATATAATCTAATTTGCATAATGGAATAATAGTCTCAAAAAGTTTGATAATGTCATCAACTAAAATGTAAATGATCAAAATAGGGAAGTGAAGATAATCAACCTCACAATATCATCGTAGAATCTTATTGATGACGAAGAATATCAGTTTTCTTGGTTACTTGAGTTAGAGATATTGGAAGAAAGGCATAGCGGTGCCTTAAATCATTTTCAAGTTTATCAAAACTACCTTTCTCGCAGCTATAATAAGAAAATCAAGGGTAGAGAATTTTTAGTAGGTGACCTTGTGCTTAAATAAAATCAAATAAATCAACAAGACCAAGAGAAAACTGTAAGTCTGAGCCTAATTGGTTGGGTCCCTTCATCATCACTTCCAATTATGGATCGAGAGAATATTAGGTTGCCACACTAGAGGGAAAACCTCTTGAAGAACCAATTAATATCATCCAACTAGGAGAATTTCTATACCTAACATTGGTTATCCCAAAAGGTTAAAAACCCAAAAAGTCCAAAAAAATTAAAAAAATTAGAAAAAGTAAAAAAAATAAAAAAATACAAAAACTTGAGTGCAATAAAGTCATCCAATAGTGAAAACCAAGTCAATGGTGCCTTGGATAAGTACCATGGTGAAAATCTATTTAAGGCATCATGAGTAGTGGCCTTACCTACCATATATTAAATTCTTGTACATCCACTCTATCCACCATAACTTCATCACCTATCATGGCTTGAACTTGTAAGCATTAAGTGTCTCCATCCCCCTCCCATTAACCATTCCACACTGGGGACAAAATCCCAGATTCTAGAATAATAATTGGACCTTTGTATGCATAATATGGCTCACTATACAATTAGCCTCATGTGTGCCTTGTACATACATTATATTAGAAAGTACCAAAAAAATTAGAAAATCCCATAATTCCAAAAAAATAAAAATATCTAAAAAACCCAAGTAATAAACCAAGGACTAAAGACAACCACACAAAACAAATAGCAGATACAAAAATAACATACCACAACATCAACCAAAACAGATTAGACCAAACACATCAAAAACCACAAAACCATCATATCTTGTACCAATCTTATAACATCCATCATCACAAGCTATGCCTTAGGATATATCGTTCCCATAATAGGCATTGCTGAATCACATCCAATCCACACTCTTGGAAAGAGATTTAATGGTTTTTGGTTGTATGTCAGTCAGTCTTTTGTTTTGATTTATCTTTTTATACCCCTTCTACACTTACCCAAATACTACCTTGATCTTCCATATCTTGGTGTGTCATTGGATGGTATAGAATGGGACAAGCATCATTTGTTGTTGTATGTTGTGTTTGTTGGATGTTCTTATTACACTGGTAGGTATTCATATCTTCTATGTGTCAGAATAAATTTTTGCATAACATATGTCCTTTGCATCTAAGGCTTATACCTCTTGTGCACTAGAAATACCATGCTCTATGTCTTTTTTTGCCACACATTTAGACAAGGTTGTACTATGTTGGGCATGTATAAGAACACCCTCTTGTTCAAGTGTCAAGTCCATATAAATATTGGATATAAAGCATCACCTTGGTCTCCTATACCTTGGTGAACAATATCCTTCTTTCTAAATTAAAACCTAGAATTGCTCTAAAAAACACCAGCATAACTCCCACCCTCATCTTCCCTATCTTAAACACCCACCCATGACAAGATCCCTATCCATATTCATCCATAACATTCATATTCTTGGTTTTTCTTTAATGAATATGGAGACCCATTCTTTAAACAACCACTTCTCCCCATCGTAACAAATAAATCCAACAATTCCCTGCCCTAACCAAGCCTAATCTCCACCCCTAAACCCCCAACACACACCCACCCTGATCAAAAAAATAGGATTCAAGGACTTATCTCATGAAGTGATAGAAAAATCTCTCTAGGAAGTATCTAGAATAGTATAGTCTATGGCATGATTCTAACTTTTCCCCCAGCCCGCAACAAGTCTGTTCATGTTGATTTCCAATTATTCCCTCCAATAACTCCTCCATCCCCAAATCTACCTAACCCCCCTCACAAGTACAAGGACACTTTGTATGATGACCTAAAAAAATCAAAACAATATCACCATGGCCATCCACTTGAATCAACACATAATCATCACTAACCAAATCCACCACATCACTGCATAAACAAACACACAATATGAATCGCACAGACACCTAATAAAAAGAAATAGCGTTTATGCCAATCATCTCCACTGAAACCAACCATCCCCACACAAAAAACAACAAAATAAATCATTAACCCAACAAAATACCCACACATCATAACCTAAACATACACATATCCATCACAAATAGACACCCAAATTAGGGTAAGGCTAGAATTGACAGTCACCCAACAAACACCATGATGGGGCTAGATTTGACAATCACCCAAAGCTTACCATGATGGGGCTAGATTTGGCAGTTACCCAAAGCACAATATGACTTGGTAGTCATGACAAGAGTCATTGTACCTTGTATTTAAATATCTTTATTTGTCAATCCAGGGCAGTATATCTATAGCATTTTCCAGCAGAACTAACAACTAACAGTCCCTAACTATTTCATAGAATTAAACTAACTCCCTAATCAAGCTCATGCATTTATTCACTACTAAGAAATACAACTAAGTGCTAGAAAAGGAATCTAACAACTAATCACACACAATTGCTGGAAAGAAATCTAACTAAGAAGGAATAACTAGTATCCAAGATTTAGTGTAGAATTTAATAATCAATTGTAAAACAAAAAAGTAAATCACACCATAGAAAATATTTATTATAAGATTTGAAAACAACATTTAATCTATCAAGATGAAAATAGATAAGAAGAAATAAAATACTAGCCTCTCTCCGTTAGTGGGATTGGGCCCTTGCTCCACACCATTGGAAAGGAGACTAGACTAACAACTCAAAATTAGAGATGCCAAGTTATCTACTTTTTTATTCTAGATTGTTCAAAAACATAACATGCATGCAATTGCCACACAGATTCAAAGGTCCTTTCAATCTATCTTTCCATGCAACAAAAAAGACTATCTTCCTACTTCTAATTCTCTCTATATATCAGGTGTTCTTGTAACACATATTCTTAGAATAATTATTCCTTACTGCAGTTTATTACATATATCCAAGTCTTATTACATAATTTATGCAATCAAATACTGAAATATAATATGGTGACACTACAAGTGTCACAAGACTTCAACTAAAATTTGTAAGTAAGCCACAAGGGTTGATAAAAGAGGAATAGAAGAGAACTGATATAAACAAAATTGGTGGCCTCTTTATTGCATAGCTACAACTGGAACTCCTGCTCACAATCTGAACCTTGTTATCATAAGTGTAGTTCCCTTTTCTCCAAAATCTATGGTTGTTCATGGTTCACGTGCCAACTGTAGTTCCTCTTCAGCTCCTGATGTCATTTGCAAAGATCCAAAGTCTTTAGGAGGGAATCTGGAGCTATCTCTGGAGGTTAGACACCTACACGCAAAAAGGGGTATGTTTTTGCAAGATTTTGTTAGTGACCATCCATAATCCTGAAACCATCTATGTGACTACCATGATATAACACCTATTTCTACCAAGATTAAATAAGATTCCTACTAATCTCTATGGTACAACCAAGGTATGATGGCTCTATAGGGTAGAAAAGGGAGATAAATCAACATTTATAATGAATTCTACATGTCACTTATCATCCTCCCCCAACTCAAGGGTTTTTACATCCTCCTATATTATGTTGAAGCCTTGATCTATTGAGATGATAAAACCTCTCCACCGAGTTGTAGATGAGAAAATATGTTTTCCAATTTGTCCTGGTTGTATCAACGTTACCTTGGTATAGATCAACTTGGTGCAACCATTCCTAAAACTTAGTGTCCTCCAGCTATTCAACCCACATAGGTAAAGGTTCAATGATGAGAGATGGTCTAAAACACATAACAATCCATTCATGTTGATATGTTTCAATTAGGATAGCCACAACCTTGGCTTTTCTTATAAACCACTTAAGGTTCACAGGGGACATTGGGTCTCTCATTTTCTGCTCCGTAGTCAAAGTGGCCCATCTTTTCCTTGTTATTGAATGTCTTATAGGAATTAAGAATAATATAGATGTGCCATATTCTACAACACATTCCTCCAAATTTCTTTAGTACAGAGGTAGCAGAGCATCCATATAGACAAATGACCTAAATTGTTTCTTGAAGGCTAAAGGATGTGGACTTTTAGACTAGATGAATAATCCTACATTCTCAATATTTGATGTGTGTGAATGCATTCTTTGTTGCCAAATCTCATGGTTCTTCACCAAGGATATGAATGCCCATAATTGGCACTCACCTATAAACAAATTAATGAAAAATGTAGTATAGTGTTCCAAAAAGAAATTGTACAGGAATAGCTCACAAAGGAAGTTCTTATCTTCATCAGAACTAAGAACATATACTTTCATGAAACCATTACCATTATCAATAGTTTTGGTCATGCCTAAGATGAGAAATGAGAGTTTTTTGGAGAAATCTCTCCCTTAAGAAAATATTATAACTCACACTTGGAGGTCTACATGATAATATCTTAGTACAAGGATGGCTACTTTCGTGATTCTATGTTCTAGCATTTCTTACCTTTACATTTAGGGTAGATATTACCCTCTATTTATGAATCATCACAATATTATTGGCCAGGTTCCTGCAACTTCTCTACTAGTTAATTATAGCCCTTTAGACATTGAATTCAACCTCCCTCAAAGAAATGTCAGTTTGGGTCCCTTGGTGGACTGTGGGTACAGGGATTGTGAGCTCCCTTATGATCTCTTGTTGGTCAGCAATTTTATTATTTGCCAAGGTTATCTTATAAGCCTGCCAATCCATCTTGTCCCTCATTGCAGACATAATGAAAAGGTAGTTGTTTACAACTTTAATGGAATTTTTGAATTGTTAATTTTCCTCTATAACCTCTATCTCCCTAGAAAATGTCACTTCCTCTTTTTCCCTTAGTTCTACTTCTTAGCCCTTAATTATTGTGTCTTTTTCCTAGATGTTGTTTTGAAGGAGAGAACTTTGTTGATCCTTTGCGGTCTCTCTCTTGCATGACCTTTTTGAGGTCTTTAATTTGATGAGATTCTTGTTCCAGACCATTCTCTTCAAATTATCAATGTCTTCCATTAGTAACTTCTCTGGAGAGACCTCAGTATCTTCATGTTCAGAAGGCTAGGACTATCTTTCACTTTCATGCTCTGTCTCCTCTACCACTCTCTTTCCTTCATCAATAGATAGTCCTACTTCTGTTGTTGTCTCTTGCACTACTTGAGACTTCTCTTTAGTCCTTGGTGCCTATGATTCTAGTGCTTACATAAGCTAAACACTTTCTTTAATTTCTATCTCTATTGTTCCTCCAGATGTAGGAGGGTAGGGTTCCACCTCTTTTATAGGGGTCTAGTCATGTGTAGGTTCAATCTCACTTGCATTTGACTCTACCTCAACACCTATTGGTGTTGAGGTCTGAAGTTTTGTTAAGACCTCAACAATAAGTTCTTCATCCATCTCCATCTGAGTCTTTTCCAGCTTGCATTTACAAGGGTCAATGTACCTTGCATTTAAAAAGCCTTATCTATCAATCCAGGGCAGTGCATCTATGGTAGTTTGTAGTAGAACCAACAAATAATAATCCCAAACTATTTCCTAGAATTAAACTAACTCCCTAGTCAAGCTAATGCATTTACTCACTACTGAAAAATACATTGAGGTTTTGGAAAATGAATCTAATAACTAATAACACACAATTTTTAGAGAAAGAATAACTAGTAACCAAGATTTAATCTAGAATTAAACAATCAATTGTAAAATAGAAAACTAAATCACACTATAGAAAATATTTATTCTAAGATTTGAAAACAATAATCAATATATCAAGCAGAAAATAGATAAGAAGAAATGAAATACTAGCCTCTCTCCATTAGTGGGAGTGGGCCCTTGCACTGTTGGAAAGGAGACTAGACTAACGACTTCAAATTAATAATATCAAATTATCTTCTCTTTTATTCCAGATTGTTAAGAAACATAACATGCATGCAATTGGCACACAGATTCAAAGGTCCTTTCAATCTATCTTTCCATGCAACAAAATTAATTATCTTCCTACTTCTAATTATCTCTATATATTAGGTGATGTTGTGATACATATTATTAGAGTAATTATTTCCTACTATAATTCATTACAAATATCAAGGTCTTATTAGATAATTCATGCAATCAAATACTAAAAGATAATATGGTGAAACTAAAGGTGTCACAAGAGTTCAACTAAAGTTTATAAACAAGCAACAAGGGCCGATAAAAGAGGAATAGAGGAGAACTAAAATAAACAAAATCGTCGACCTCTTTATTGAATAGCTACAACTAGAACTCTTGCTCATGGTCTGAACCTTATTATCATAAGTGTAGTTCCCTTTTCTCTCAAATATTTGGTCATTCATTGGTCTCATGCCAACTGCAATTCTTCATTCCACTCCTGATGTCTTCTCTAGAGCTCCTGAGTATTTAGGAGGAACTTTGGAGCTATCTCTAGAGGTTAGATAACTACATACAAAATGGGTATGTTTCTGCAATATGTTGTTAGTGACCATCCTTAATCCTAAAACCATCTAACTATGCGACTACCATTATATAACACCTATTTCTAAAAAGATTAAACAAGATTTCTACTAATTCCTATGGTATAACCAAGGTATGATGGTTCATAGGGCTTAAAAGGGAGATAGATCAGCATATAAAATGAGTGTTACCTATCACTCATTGGGTCATCTCAATAACCATACCATAACCAACACAGATTGAATCCTTTTTATATATAAAGCACATTATGATTTGGTAGCTGTGAGACAAGAGATTACATTTTATACACGCATCCCTAAACCAATAAAAATAAAAGGATTCAAGCTAACACCTAACCATACATCACAACATCCTAGCTACATCCTCATTACACATAAGTAAAAATCTCCCATAAAATGAAAATAATATACCATAGGTCATATAACACACAAACATAAACCATACAACACAAAGGCCCTTAGAAGGAAGCAAGTGATCTTTATTTCATTGTGAACATCTAAGGACTAATAAAAAACATGTCATCATGAAACCTCATCCACTAAAAATGTTAGAGAAATGCAATGGAATTGATTTCTTGGTAACTCCCTCTAACGGTTTTAAGTGAGCTTGGCAACTATTTTGTCATGTACCTCTGCAAGTGAGATTGACAACTATTTTGTTGTGTACCTTTGAATGTTCCACCCCATAATACCTATATCACAACATCAACATAACATAATTAAAGCACATCACATAATCATCTCATGCTAACATTCATCACATTACAAATATATCATGCATATCCATTCAATTGCAACATAGAAAGTTATTAATGGTAATTATACTAGCATCTAAATAACATTAAATGAATTAGGTCTTGATTACCATTCACATCAACATCTAACATAATCTGTTAGACACACCAGGATACTGAGAGGGGGGGTGAATCAATATCTAAACAAATTCTTCAAATTTAACAAATTCAACTTATCCAGAGCAGATTAGAACTCAAGCATCACAACATTAACATGAACATGAAAGATTAACACAATGCACAATAACACATAACACCAGATATATGTGGAAAACCCTAGAAGGGAAAAAAACATGGTGAGGATTAACTCACAATATATGAAGCTCAAATAATAACTTTGTTTTAGGGGCTTTAACCCAAGGAAGCTTCTGCTCCATAAGTAACATTGATTTAGGGTCACTCCCAAGGAATCTTCTACTCCCTGATGGCTTATTTTTAGGGACTTTAACCCAAGGAAGCAATTACTTCCTAATATGAGAACAAACTCAAAGATGATTAAAGCATGACAGTCCTTCAACTGTTTGAAAACTACCTTTGAATCTCACACATGATGATTTCACTTCTATCTCTTCACACTTTATTTTGAAGATCTGATTAGTCAGGCACACTCTATACCTAATCACTATCTCAAATAAGTCTTCAAAATAAATCTAGACAACATCAACAACATCTACTCTTTCTCCCTTTGTCGCTCATTAAAATGCATTTATTCTGCTACTATCTGCTTGTGAACCTTTTCAATCAATTTGCAATCATATCATCCACATTCAATTTGATCTATTATTTATACATGATATTATATTGATTACATAGCGTGTTGCCTAGATTAAACATGAACAGTATATTTAAAAGTGTAATACAACTGAGAGCAGGGTGGGGGGGTGAATCAGTTGTAACCAATATTTCAAAACCATTAACACATCAACCAATCAACATTGTGTTTGTATTTTAACCATGAAAACATGAAATAGAAAACTTAAACACATTTACACATTCAACACAGGAGACACTAGATTTTTACATGGAAAAGCGCATAAGGGAAAAACCATAGTGAGTGTTAGCTCACAATATAATATGTTATAACAATATCAGAAATCACAGGCTCACTACCTTAGGGCTCATTACCCAAAATTCTCACTGCAAATGAAGAGGCTCACTGCCAATGGGGTGGTTCACTGCCATTGGGGTGGCTCATTGATAGATTTGATGAATTGAGATAGCAGCATCTACACTATGCCAAAGTTTAGTTCCATTGAAGCACAATAAACATCCTCTGCTCTACTCTACTTTTTACTTCACACTTATCTTCACACTTGGATCCATTTTCATGACTTTTTATAAGTATTTATACAATTCATCAACCTTGGAATGATCATCAAGGTCAAAATTACAATCATCAACCGTTGGAGCAATCTCCAAGGTAGGCAAAGACATAAACATTAAAATAGGTTTAGACATAAACAAATTAATGAAAGAGAAAGAATAAATGTGAACCAAACCACTTCTTAGTTAGGAGTCAAACACAATCTTCCATGCTACAACATGCTATCACAACCTCCAAAGTATAACTGCAAGTAGTGAGAACAACCAAGTTGGCTAAAACTAGTGTTAACACTAGAACCTTTAAGTACACACTTCATATTATATTTTGCGGACCAATCAAAAGGAAGTAACACGATCTAGAGACATCCACAAGCATGTTACAATCACAAAGAACATCCACACAACCTCTAAAAACTTTATCCATAAGATTCTTCATCCTAGAGCACTTGAACTTTACTGTTGGCCACTGTCATAAAAGAAAGATCTCTTGCAGACCACCAAATCATGAACCATATGAACTGAACGGACATATCCTCATCACAAACTTAATTATAGAGCTGCATATTGTAAGACTTAGTTGCAGAGAAATGCAGAGTACAATACTTTCTCCTTGTCACCACTAAATGCACAGAAAAATAGTTTTTACTCTAGTGAACATAACTTGCTCAAATCTTCACACCGGACGCTCAAACTTGAAACATAGCAACTATAGACATCCTTCAACATATGTTCTAGACCACAGACAAAGATATTCAATCTACAAGATATGCAGAGAAAAACACCACACTATTCTTCTGCAAGCCAAGATATTCTACAACACACTGTTTCCAATAGGAGAGAAAATTTTCTTGAAAGCACTTGGAAACTCAATACACGGAACACTTTCTCATTATCTTCAACACTTATCTAAGCCAATACAAACCAATTATACTAACACAAGAAAGCATCAAATCAGGAGAACAATTGACACCAATGACAACACATATATGTTGACATGAATGACAACACTAGTAAGCACATACTTGAAACAATCTCCCCTTTGTCCTTGATGGCAACATTGATGTAAAAAACTATAAGCAACATCAAGAAAAGACTTTGCACCGCTTACTTTCTCCCCCTTTCTTTTTACATTTCTAAATTCTTTCTCCCCCTGAGTTTTTCACATGATTTTCTCTCCCCCTTTGACATCAATGGAAAATGACATCACTTTCTCTCTCTCTGCACATATTTGCAAGCAAAACTACTCTGGTCAAACTAGAATTTCTTTCTCAGTAGATCTACAATACTTATTTCTCTTTATCAGGAACTTATATCAGCAACATCTACCTACTCCACCTAAGAGGTAGCCTTCAAAACATCAATCTAGATCAGAGAATAAGAATTTGGACACTAGTGAATTGTTGTGCTTCCCATGCATCTTAGTTTAGAGCAGGAGGGGTAATAACTCCTAGCTTTTCTCTAAGATACTCAAAGGTGTCCTTAGGCAGAGACTTTACAAGAATATCTAGAATCTGATCCTTTGTAGACACATATTCCATCTTCACTTCATTCTATGTTACCTTTTCTCTCAGAAAGTGATACCTTACAGATATATGCTTTGTCTTTGAGTGCATCACTGGATTCTTTAAAATGTTTATAGCACTTGTGTTGTCACAAAAGATTGAAATTGGTTCTTCATAGACAACTCTTATATCCTTCAATGTTTTCTTCATCAAAAGCACTTGAGTAAAACAACATGTTGCAACAATATATTCTACTTCTGGAGTAGACAAAGAAACTAATTCTTGTTTCTTGCTTAGCCATGAAACCAATCTATTTCCTAAGAGGAAATCACCTCCACTTGTACTATTTCTGTCATCAACATCTCCAGCCCAATATGCATTTGTATAAGCACTAAGAGTGAAATCAATGTCCTTGGGATACCACAATCCATAGTCTGAAGTGTCTTTCAAATACCTCATGATTTTATTGACTACCATCACATGTGACTCTTTGGGATCTTCTTGAAATGTTGCCACAAGATAGACTGCATGCATTATATCTAGTCTCATATGGGTTAGATAGAGCAGTCCTCCAATCATAGACCTATATTTTTTCTGATCAGTCTTAGGTGATTCATCATTCTTGCTTAGCTTGCAACTAGTTACCATAGGAGTACATACTGGCTTAGAATCTTCCATTCCAAACTTTTTAAACAATTCTTTCACATACTTGGACTGAGAAATGAAAATTCCTTTTTCTAATTGAGTAATTTACATTCCTAAAAGGAAATTCATTTCGCGAAACATAGACATCTCAAATTCCTTTTGCATTTCCTCTACAAATTTCATACACATGCCTTCATTGCCTCCAAAGATAATATCATCAACAAAGACTACAACAATCAGAATTTGATCATTATTGATTTTGAAAAAGAGATTACTATCTATAGTACATTTATTGAACCCTAACTGCATCAAATACTTGTCCAACATTGCATACTAGGCTGGAGTCCATACATGGATTTCTTCAATATGCACACCATGTCACCTTTGTCTGATAATTGGAATCCTTCTCGCTATTCACTGTAAACTTCTTCTTCTAGTTATCCATTCAAGAAGGTAGACTTCATATCCATCTGGTATACCTTGAAATCTTTGTGAGCAGTAAAAGCCAAAAACATTCTTATAGCTTCAATCCTTGCCATAGGAGTAAAAGTCTCTTCAAAATCTATGCCCTTAACTTGAGAATATCCTTTGCATACCAATCTTGCTTTGTTTCTTACCACTTCACCACTTTCATTCATTTTGTTTCTAAAAATCCATTTTGTCCCAATCATTTTTTATTAGCAGGTCTAGGAACCAATTCCCAAGTTTGATTTTTATCTATTTGCATCAACTCTTCTTCCATGGCTTTTACCCAACTTTTATCTTTGCATGCTTCACTTACAGTTTTAGGTTCAATCTGTGAAAGCAAATAGTAGTTCACCTGTTCCTCAGCTCTTTTCCTTGTCAATACTCATTTTCTTTTTTCACCAATAATTTGATATTTAGAATGATTAATCCTTACATACCTTGGAGTCTTAGTAGCACTTTCCTAAACCTTTTCTCCTTCACCAATTTCTTCTTTAGCTTGACTATCCCTTTGTTCCTGTTCCACCTTTTCTTTACTGATTGTGACAACAGGTTCATCTGATTCATAACCTATGAGATCTGATGTTTTCTCTTCATCAACCTTCACATTAGCACTTTGAATGACCTTCAATCTCTTGTTGTAGAACTGGTAGGCTTTACTCTTAGTAGAGTATCCAAGGAAAATACCTTCATCACATCTAGCATCAAACTTGCCTAATTCTTCATCTCTTCTGATATAACATTTGCTTCCAAAAACTTTGAAATATTTCACTATGGGAACTCTTCCATACCATAATTCATAAGGAGTTCCAGTGCAATTACCTTTGACTTGGAATCTATTTTGAATGTAGATTACAGTGTGTATAGCTTCTCTCTAATAAACTTTTGGTAGGTTAGCCTCCATCATCATTCACCTAGTATCCTCTTGAATTGTCCTATTCTTTCTTTCAACAACTCCATTTTTCTCAGGAGTCCTAGGAACATACAACTATCTCTTTATCCCATGCTCTTCACAAAAAATGTTAATATTTTGATGTAAACTCAGCTCCTCTATCAGACCTTAAGCATTTGATCCTCAATTCTAACTCATTCTCAACCATTGCCTTAAAAGATTTGAACTTGTCTAGTGATTTTGATTCCTCTTTTAGAAAAGTGACCCATGTCATTCTAGAATAATCATCAATAAGCAACATAAAGTACCTGTCTCCTTGCAGACTTCTTGTTCTTATAGGACCACATAGATCTGTATGCACCAGCTCAAGTAATCCAACAAAAATTTGTTCTTTTCTCTTGAAACTTGTCTTTGTTTGTTTCCCTAGTTAACATTTCTTGCAAATAGTATTGGCAGGCTTTACGAGTTTAGGCAATTATCTCACAGCTTGTACTGAGCTTATCTTCACCAAGTTATCAAAATTGATATGACATATCCTTCTATGCCACAACCAACATCTATATGAGCCAACAAACAACAATTATCAGTTCCCCTCAAGTGATAAATATTACCTCTAGTTTTCTTACTAGTTGCAATCACTGTTCCAAAGCTTTCCATGATCTTGCATGCAGTGTCCCTGAATCTTAGATCATACCCTTTATCACACATCTGACCAACACTTAAAATTTTATGCTTTACACCTTTCACATAAAGGACATCATTTTTATTATGCTTTCCATCAAAATAAATAGATCCTCTTCCATAGATCCTAGCAGCTACATTTTCTCCAAACCTAACCAATCCACCATCAAACTTTTCCATACTTAGAAATTTACTTTTGTCACCGGTCATGTAATGTGAACATCCACTATCAATGATCCATTCATCCTTATCCTTCTCAACCTAGACAGACAAAGCACTTTCTTCCATTGGGTTTTCTTCCTTCACATAGCTAATAGGATAAGTAGACACAAGTTCTTCCTTAATAGCAATAAACAAGAATTCATTTGCACTTGTACTATTATCATCAGACTCATCATCTGTTATACCATCATTATCAAGATCTCTAAAATAATAGCATTTCTTGACAATTCTAGGTATGATTTCAAATTTCTTCTTACCCCTTTCAATTCTCTCTAGACATCTGGATGCATAGTAGCCAATCTTGCCACAAGAAAAGCATTTGAATGGTAATTTTCCTTTGAACTTACCAGAACCTCTTTGCATTCTATCCACAAAGTTGGATTCAACCTCATCTAGGTCATCATTAGATTCCACAACATATTTCTAAGCTCTTGAAGTCTTTTTTGCAGTGCTGGCTTTGAAAGCAGTCTCAATTTTTGGCAGAGCATCACCAAATTCTCTCATTTAAAAAGATGTAAGTTTCCTTAGAAACTAATCCTTTGAAAGATTTTGCACACTCATAAGCTCTTCAATTTCTGCCACCATGTGACTGTAGGATTTAGTCAATGACCGAAGAATCTTCATCACAACCTCATGCTCATTAGTAGTACCTCCAAGACCTTTAATTCCATTGACAATTTCATCAAATCTCTGCATGTAGATAGTTACATTTTTATGTTCACTCATCTTTAGGGCTTCATACTTCACCTTCAAGTTTTGAAATTTGGCACTCTTTACAGAGTCATCTCCTTCATATAAACCTTTCATCTTATCCTAGATCTCATGAGTAGTCTCCAAATCCATATCTTTCACCAACTAAGTGTTAGATAAGGAATTTAATAGAGCATCTCTAGCTTTTCCATTAAATTCATATTGTTTAATTTCATTTCCATCTGATGGACCATTTTGAGGAATAGTATATTTTTTCTCTATTATCTTCCAGACATTATATCCAAGAGAAATAAGATAACTTTTCATCCATACCTTCCAAAGAGCATAATTCATTCCATTGAATTGTGGTGACTCCCTCTTGTGCACCATCTTGGATCTACCTCGATCTGTTAGACTCTTTACGAAGGAACCCTCACTTTGATACCAATTTTTTAAAAGCACAATACAACTGAGAGGGGAGGTGAATTAGTTGTAACAAATATTTCAAAACCATTAACACATCAACCAATCAACACTGTGTATGTATTTTAACCATGAAAGCATGAAACAAAAAACTTAAACACATTTACACATTCAACACAAGAGACACCAGATTTCTACATGGAAAACCCCATAAGGGAAAACCACGGTGAGTGTTAGCTCACAATATAATATGTTATAACAATACACAAAATCAGAGGCTCACTGCCCAAAATGCACACTGCAAATGAAGAGGCTCACTGCTAATGGGGTGGCTCTATTGGTTGTTTTAAATTCCCAACTTGATCTCAAGAAAATAGATCTATAAAGTAGCCATTTCTAATAACTAATCTGTCTCGAGGGATTGGCCAATGAATAGGAAATGTGGTTTTCAATCCCTTTTCATCTGCACTTTAGGCTCTATGAAACCAAGGAGGGTGTTCCTCTTCTAAAAGCAGTGTTTATTCGAATGGGGGGGTTTCTCTAAATACATGCTCAAAACACTACTACTAAAATAGATATGTTCCTTCTAGATTGCTTAAAGAATTTATGAAAGAGTAAAGTGATGGACTAGATTCTTAAGCTTCAACCTAATTCTTTACAGAGGAACATGTAAATGAAATAGCATCTAAACCTATAGTTGAAAGGGAAAACTACTTTGATATTTAATAATGAGAATGATCAAGGGGATTAAGTAGAGTATAGCATTTTAAACAGATCAATTCCTATTCCAAGGGTCATAGAGTTAAAAATAGATATAAATGAAAATAACCTTTCTATGATTAGTTTCAATTTACTGTGAAGATAAAATAATGCCTTACATTACAATACCTCACTAATTTCAAAGTTAACCATGATTAGTTATCCTTGTAAGCCAATGTTACATTCAATACCCTCTTATAACTATTATTTTACTACCTGAGTAAATGCCATAAGAAAAATACACAAACACAAGAAAGATTGTGATGATGAACAAATTGATCATTAATCAGATTATATTCCTAAAAGTACAATGTATACATGAGTAGGAGATAGTACACTTTGAAACTCAATGATAACTTGTAAAGTAAACTTCTACTGAATTACAAAATAGTTTTGCAAATATATCAAGAATTTTGAACTCAAAATGAAGATTGAAATAGGATAGCTAATCTTTATTAAAAAACTAACTATATTCAACTCCTCTATGATCAGATTGATCCCACACTTCAGACTGAGTCTAGAAGATATGACCTCAAACAAATAATTTTTTAATAAGCCCTAAATTTCCTTTTATAGAATAAGGGAGCAAACAAGCTACAGGCTTAAAGAAAAAATAAGTTACAATTTGTTTAACCAAAAGATGAAGCTACAACAAGATGTAGGTGTAACCGTCTCTCAACTGTAGAGAGAGATGCCCCTATAACCAAAATACCCGCGCATGCTAAGGTATCTGTTTCTGAACCGTATGCTCTCTCACCTTTGGTGGGGAATGGAGTTAAGCCTTTGTTGATAGTTAAGACATTGTCAGAGGTTGTTTGAGCCATGCACTCCTCAAATGCCATCAAATTTCTTGATAAGAACATTCAATGCTCTGCCTATCCAAGCCACGTGCCAAAAAGTGAGAAAATATGCAAGGAACAACATCGAAAGGAAACCAAGGAAGTCTAAATCTCCTTCACTATTTCTAGATTTCCTTGTAGAAGTGTGACTCCTCACTTCTGATTAGGTCTCCAACTTCCCTAACCAAATAGAACTCAAGGAATCCACACATGGCTGACTTCAATAGTGCTGGAAGCCCAGCCAACAGAATAATAGTAGTAGTAACAATTCTTTCTTCTACCCTTATCTATATCATCCTGGTGGGCAATTTCCTTACATCTAGAGTTAAAGCTTTGTTAGGAAAATTAGATGTAAGGGAGGGGTAGAGGAAGCAATAATGCCTCTCTACCTAAGAAGATAATCTACCACTCACAGTAATAAGGAATTACTGGAGCTAGGAGATTAGCCCTTAGGGCCCAGAATTAGATGAAACAAAAGAAGGGAGAAGAAATCACATGGTCTCAATGGGTGCCATTGTTGTCCCCACATTTTCCTTGCACCACCTATTCCATAGAAAGAAAATTCCAAGTCTCCTAATTTTGTAAGGACAAATAGATAACCATGAGAACAAGGAAGAGAATTCGATAGAACATGGGAGCAAAAAGAACATACAGGAATAGGGGAAAGCCATACCGTCACCACGATCAAACAATATAGGGGGTAACATCTAAAAACACCTATTTATTAAAACTTTGGGATATCATGCGCACATCCGCTACATCCATGGTCTCATAAATTCCAGTCACTTCAAGGTATTTTTTCCATAAATAGAAATCTTTTGAAGATTATCAACATGAGCAGAAAGATAGAGTTTTATTATTTTGCTTAATTGAAAACATCACTTCTTACATTGAAGATGCTAGATCAGGTGTCTTGATGTCATCATCTCAGCTTTGTCATCCGGCCATAACTCGTCACACATCAGATGAAAGGTCATTTCTGGTGTAAGCACGGATTTCCAAAGGTTGATCCTGCACATGCCAATCTTTTAGTTAGTAAATTCCCTCATAGTGGTGGCGATGGAGACCCTGCACACGACTGAGAAATTAATTTTGCAATGAAGTATCATTAGATCTAGCACCAACACATCCCTCAATTAGTTTTTTGAATCTGAGCCATTGATTTGGTCCATAGCTGGCACAAATCAACGATGTCAATTTAGTCCATGACATGGAAGGAAATATTGTTGAGAATTTATCAATAATAGCTGGCCACTTGGACAACCCTCTTAACAATGATCCCAAGAAGACCTGACAAATGGTACAGTTAGGAAATCATCCATAGTTCTACACTCAAAGGATCAGGTAGAAGATATGATCTCTGCAGAACAATAGAGAACCATTGGATTAATCACATGCAATGGAACAACTCCCAAAAAGCATCATGGGTTTTGGAGATCTTGACATGCCATTGTTTTAGCCACCCAAGCACAATCCTGCCCTTTAGAGGCCATGTGTCACATTTCATCTTTTCTGCGGCCGTTTGGGGGGACTTCCTGCCAAAGCTTGGAGGACTAGTGGAGACCATTAAAAAACTCTTTATATGGTGGTTAGGACCCATCACCACCTTCTTTATTACAACCAAAGATGGTTTCCTATCAGTTGGTGCCCTTTCCATGGTTTCACAGGTGTTTTCTTTGTCAATATTTTAATGCCAGCAGATTGGCAGAAGAAAATCAATAATCACCACCTATCAGAAAAGGGTTTTCAGAATCAAACCTTGACATACATCTTTTAAAAATATCCTTCATCTACTAAGGAAAAAAGGGGCCCATGGGACTGTTTGAAGTAAAGAATATTAACCACGGCTCGGAGGTTGTGACTGTATGGAAAGGGGCCGGTTAAACAATGTTACTTAGGGCACAAAGAGGCAACTAAAGGTCTAAGCATTAAGCGATAAGTAGTCAACAAAAAAATATAACAAAAGTGCTTTCCAATATGCTCGCCACAAGGGTTTAGGGTTTAAGGGGTTTTGTTCAGAGTACCCATTTTTACTATGAAGAAACCCTAGATTAGAGATCTTCCAACCTGATGACATGATTCATGGGAAAAATACTAGATCCAAAGAAACAATTTATAGGGTCCTATTAGGCTCACTATCATTGGGGTCGCTCACTGCTAGATTTGGTGAACTGAGATAGCAACATCTACACTATGCCAAAGTTTAGTTCCATTGAAGCACAATAAACATCCTCTTCTCTTCTCTACTTTTTACTTCACACTCATCTTCTCATCTTCACACTTGGATCCATTTTCATGACTTTATTACAAGTACTTATATAATTCATCAACCTTGGAATGATCATCAAGGTCGGCATTACAATCATCAACCATTGGAGCAATCTCCAAGGTTAGAAAACACATATACATTAAAATAAGTATAGACCTAAAAAGATTAATGAAAGAGAAAGAATGAATGTAGACCAAACCACACCTTAGCTGGGAATCAAACATAATCTTCCATGCTACAAAATACTATCACAATATCCAAAGTATAACCACAAGTAGTGAGAACAACCAAGTCGGCTAAAACTCATGTTAACACTAGAACCTTTAAGAAAACATTTCATGCATGGATTGGATTATACTTTGTGGACAAATTAAAAGGCCAGAAAATGATCTAGAGACATCCACAAACATGTTACAATAACCAAGAACATCTGCAAAAACTCTAAACACTTTATCCATAAGATTCTTCAAATCGGAGCACTTAAACTTTACTATCGGCCACTGTCATAAAAGAAAGATCGCTTGTGGACAACCAAATCATGAGCCATTTCAACTGAAGGCACATATCCTCATCGCAAAATTAATTCTAGAACTCTAGACTGTAAGAGTTAATTGTAGAGAAATGCAGAGCAAAATGCATTCTACATGTCACCACTAAATACACAGAAAAATAGTTTTTAATCTGGTGATCATAAATTGGTCAAATCTTCACATCGGAGGCTCAAACTTGAAACATAGTAACTATAGACATCCTTCAACATAACTTCCAAACTACAGACAAAGATATTCAATCTACAAGATATGCAGAGCAAAACACCGCATTGTTCTTCTGTAAGCCAAGATACTCTACAACACACTATTTCCACTAGGAGAGAAAATTTTATCAAAAGCACTTGGAAACTCAATACCAAGAACACTTTCTCATTAGCTTCAACACTTATGTAAGCCAATACAAACCAATTATCTCAACAAAAGAAAGTATCAAATCAAGAGCACAGTTAACACCAATAACAACATAGATAGTACATCAATGACAATACTAGTAAGCACATACTTGCAACATAGTATATTTACAGGTCAGCCATACAATACACAATATGAAATGTGTGGAAGATAGGTCTAATTAGGACAACACATTACACTAGTAGAGGGCACAATCCTTGTAGACCCCAACACTTGCTAAAACGGGTCCAAAACATCCCTCACAACCTCAAACATGAAGGAATTAGCTATGCACACTCCACTCATTTGAAAATAGGATAGCTTTAAGGTAAGCTCATGAAAACTTGAAGAGTAAAAACAATATCAACTAGAGAACCTTGTACAATACTGGAAACAAGAAAAATCTTTATGAAGATCTTCTAGATGAGTCCACATGAGTCATACAACATCCCCAAACACTTCTTTTCCACTACACATCCAATAATTGTGCCGCACACCTTCAATCATTAACTCTAAGAGCACACTTTTATCTGGAACACACTGCAACATGCTGTCAATTGAAAAACTGAGCTATGAACCACCAAGAAACTTGAAATTGGAAAGAGACATGAAATGCACATTTACGAACATGTTCACAAAATTGAAAGGTCAGTCATTTAGTTTTGGATGAATGTGGAGCATTCCAGGAGGTCTTCAACACTGTTCCATTCCGTCAGAGCACATACCGATACTTTATCAATCATAACTTTCACTGTGAAGGGAATGATAGTCTGGAACTTTAGAAACAACACCTTTACCATCCTTTGAACATAGATCTAGAACCACATATCCATATCTACAAATGCAGAGGAATGCAGAGCATACCATTTACCTTTCAACAACACATTACACTATCAGACCCTGAACCAAAATTCAGTCACTTATATCTTTCATTACAGAAGAGAAAACGGTTGGAGTACATGACCACTAAGAGGGGGGTGAATCAATGGTCTATAAACTTTAAAACTTTTTTGAACTTTCAAATTACTAGAAAAAAAAATAAAAGAGACCTTAAATATTCATCAAGCACATATACACATGTACAAAGATAAGTATGGTAATAAAGACCTTGATCAAGAGAAAGATATCAGGGCACAAATATAGAGACAATCAATAAAGAACCATGACACATGTTTTATGAGTGTAGAACCCTTAAAAGGGATAAAAAACCACTCTTGAATGTCTCACTTTATTATGCCTCACTGGCAAAAATTAAATCCTTCACTAGTACAATGCCTTAGTGGCAAAAATCAAAACCTCACTAGTTACACTTAGTGTCTCGCTGACAAACCATGAATACAAGAAAAAAGAACTAACTTGGAGGGTTACCCTGATTCTCTACAATGCACTATTCACCAAATGATGTACCTTCTTCAACATATATTCAACACACCTTTTCAATGATAACATATCAACCCTAGTCTCCTGATATCTTCTATGGACATGAAGATACTTTTCTGTAGAACACAAAACACCAACCTACATCATCATGTAGCCTAAGACCCCTTTCATATACAAACATAATCAGAAACCTCTTTCATGCATTGAAAACACATGTAAACTTCAAGGCTCCCAAACACATAATTTTACATCACCAAATCTCACAATTCTCACATGTATGTGTAGGTATGTCTCTGTAGAACACAAAACACCAAATCAAATTTTTGGAAACATCTTTGAAAGGATTTAATGAATTTTATTGGCCTTCTGTTCATTAAGAGAACTGCCAAAAATAGTTAAAACTTTTTATAGTGCAACTGCCCATCAAGTTCGATGGTGGAGAGTATTCATTGGAATTTGAAGTGTTTTTAAGTGAGCATTGTTGATTGTCTTCTTCAAACCTTCCAATTATTGAATCTGAGCCTTCTATTGCTTTTTGAGCACCCATTTCACAAGATAATACTAGGGTAGATGGTATCACTAGGTAGAGGGGCCGGTATCCCCATGACCTTGACACCCTCAAGTCATGACTTAAGTTATATCAACTTCCTATACTAAGTCACCAATGAAATAGATTAAAATACGAGATGGGCATTTTGAGCCTTCAAAACAACTTAAGGACTTTAGGGTTTGTGTCTCTAAACCCTAACAAAAATGAAGTAACCCTTTTTCATGTAATATCAACTTTGACTTTGCATCAAGCATTTCTAACTTGCCGATCAACTTGCAGCTCTTTGAATGAAAGATAGACATAAATTAACATCAACTCCAAATGACAATATACTTCCAACTTTTATCATACCTATGAACCTTGTACTATGTCAAAGGTCCAATCATGAGATGAATCATAAAATGAGACAATGATCAATACCTCAAGATTATCATGAATTTCACATTGAATCAATGATGATTATGAAGCTAAGACTGTGCCATCATTACAAACTATACCTTCAATCTTTCATTTGAAAAAGCAATCAGTAGAATCAAGACCTCCTAATGTTGAAAATATTGGAAACATAAAAGTGTACCTTGAATCACATTTATGAGGATAAAAAGGACAAGTACCTACTCCATAAGTGAAATCTAAACTATAAGGGCATGAAACTTGAATGAACTATAAAAGCACCATTGAAACCATGAATACCATGAGTTAGAATTGATCAACTCTCTACAAACCTTTGATGTCTCTGCACCTCTGCACTCTGCATGATGTCTCTACACTTTGCATTGAATGGCTATGATGAACATCCCTAATCCACCCTAATGAACACATTGGAACACATTGTCATTCAAACTTCATGGTGATGTCTCAACAACTGCATCAACATCATTCCTTCATCATCATCAATAATCCTTTTTGACATTAATTCATCATCAACAATATCCCCTATGTCATTGATAGAAAAACCAATATGCTCTCTCCCCTTTTGACATGAAATGACAAAGGATTCTAAGAGCATCACTCCCCCTGACTTTAAGGAAAGGTACAACTATAGCCTCTGATTGGACTCATCATAAAGTGGAGTATTCTGCTGTCATGAATAAAAAAGAACATTGTCATAACATTACTGATCACTGAAGGATAAGAGTACTGTAGATTGTGATGAACACACTATGGATACACTATCCTAACACTTGCAACAAGATGTATGACATACTCAACTTCAACCAATGTCCTTTCAGCAACAAGAAGTCATAACACAAACCACTCACCATGGAAGTCAATACAAGGGAACTCATATCATACAAGTACTGCCATTATTAAGGACTTGTCATTGCAATATTGAAAGCCTATGCACTTGCCAACTGCATCAAAACATCAAAGCACAAATAGAAGGATATGGAGATCATTGTCAATCATATTTACAAATTCCATTGTGTGACAATTAGAAAATCACTGCAACTGTAACAAGGTATATTAGGTCTCAATAAAATCTACCACTGTCACTGTCAACAAGGACTTTATATTCCTTTAGCTATCCATTATGATCATTATGTCACCGTTACCACAAAGATCAAAACAACACTGTCAGAACAAATAGACATAGATGTAAGCACTATCAAAATAATAGATGGTCACTATTATTCATTATCTCCCAAACACTATTATCTCTAAAGACTACTGTCAGAGTAGAGTCAAACTACTGCCACTGTTACATCATGCAGAGCATGACGAAAAGATGACATTTATCTAAAAATTACTAGAAAAGACACTGTATTGTTGATATCACTACAAAGTACACTATTATCATGAAGACATCAATTAAGATAATCATTATGACATGCAAAATTCTAATCCTCAAGCATTGAACTATGGCATGCATTGAATCATAGTATACATTGTAAACATCACCACATCTTTACCACTCCAATGACCTTCAAACACTTAACCTGCTCTAATATCTGATCTTCACTATCTTATGCATTGTCAACCTTTAGATGTTAACTTTCTAGAATGGTTGATTTGACATGAAAGATTACATTTTACACAATACAAAGGATTCTCTCATACCAATACATCACCCACTGTATTGTACTACCCTGTTTCCACTGTTAATGCCCTGTTTCCACAATGTACTGCCACTATCAAAGGCATCAAATCCCTTTTTCATTTTACAGCCATGTCTACCTCATTAAATACCTTTAAAAATCCTTTGCCAAGTATATATCTTTATCAATGTACCCTCTATTGATCTTGCCTATCCTTATCAACACATGACCACTGTACTTTTCACTGTATATCATTCATCTACTCTTTGTCTTCTTCAGGGAGGTTAAGAAGCATGAAATGGATTGTTATTGCACATACATAGGTATCCACATCCACTTTTTAAGATCAAAGATTAAGAAACCTTGTCTCTTCTATATTTTGCATACAAGTCAACAAGGACATTTGCAACTAGAACACTTGATTAACAAATCCTCTGTCTTTATACTTTGATAAAACTCATACCCTGTATCAACACTCCCAATATTGCATGAATGATTCATAATTCATTGCTTTACTATCCTAATGATCTTGTTGAAACTACTTACCTACAACACCCTTAATACTTTGATAGCTTGATTCAATTGACATCCATGAACATGCCATATTAAAGCATCTGCTATCCTGATTAAGCATGAAACTAATAACTCCTGATGCAACATTACACATGTGAATGAATTGATATCTACAAAATTCCATAGCACCTTGACTACAAGATCACTCTTTGTTGTTGACCTTTTAACATCATTGAGAAAACATAAGCAATTCCTAGATGAGGAGAAGCAACTTAACCTTTGAGCCAACTCCTTAATCATAATATCCAACATGAATGAGATAAGATAAGCACTGCATATGTAAAACAAGACAATAAATGCATCAATTCAGTGTGATAGAAGACAAGCACTACACTAAAGCATGTCTAATTAAGTGAAAAAAACTGTTCCAACTAGAAAATCATATCATTGTACCACAATGACCATGAGAAAGCAAGATCACAGTCACTGCATAAAGCACAATAAAGAGCACTGTACATACATCCTCACTATCATAAATTCACAGTCATGTATTAAGAGCATTGTACTCAGAAAAATACTATCACACACACTTCCTGCCTCACAGAACATGAAACCACTGATGGACTGCACTCATTTCATCCAATTCAACCAATTTTCATCATCATGAATGATAAGAACACTATCTTGCAGTCTTGATTATCCTTGAACATGTCTGATGTTTCACTTGACTATCCTTATTCTCATAATGGCATGAAGAAAATAATGAATATAAAGACTAGTATGGTATAATGGATTTTATGATCATGAAGCAACTACCCTTTTTCCAAGGCTCTAAACATGTTGACAAAAGTTGTAAAGTCTTGTTCCAAGCAAATTATTGTCAACTTTGCCAAATATAACACTAACTACACATCCAGCCACCTCTCTGGAAACACCTTTTCAACTACAACTTTCTAATTTTCTTCTTGGGGATGAAAAATAAGGCATTGAATATCTTCCCATGTCTTCATGGATCTTTCATGCAATCAGTAATGTTTCTTGTGCATTATGCACAAATTTTTCTTTTTCTTGCACATATTTTCTCTTCTAAACCTTCTTAGGTTCTACCTTCTTTTTCTTAGTCATCCTCTCTATCTTCTTGGTATTTGTAGATGATTTGTTCAACTTACTTTTGTAATGTTGTGCCTTATGCCCAAGATTATGACACTTAAAGCATGTGACCTTATAACCAATCAGAGGAGTAAAGGAATCATATCTCTTTGACATGCCAGAAGTACTTCTATGATCATATCTTCCATGCATCCAACAATCTCTTTCTATGTGACCAACATGGTTACAATTGTAACATATCACATTATAACTCTTATTTGTCATTCTAGAAAGACTTTTATTCTTATGCTATCCAAAATCATTTCTACCACAAGTTCTACAATCTCTAGCTCTATGACCATAGATATGACAAGAATAGCAATAGCCATGAAACTAAGAGCAGTTATACCTTATTGAATGGTATTGCCTGACAGGTGGAGATCTTGAGGTTCTACTTGTCCTTCTACCTTCATCAACACATTTATCTTCTATCTTATCTGTAGGAGTAGCAACATGATGACCCAAATCTATCTTCTTCCTTGGTGTATTTCTAACTTTAGAGGTCTACCCCTTTTCATATCCTAGGTATGTAGTGTCCTTATGATACTTTTGCTTCATCAACA
Organism: Cunninghamia lanceolata; assembly: GCA_027924645.1. NCBI lineage: Eukaryota > Viridiplantae > Streptophyta > Pinopsida > Cupressales > Cupressaceae > Cunninghamia > Cunninghamia lanceolata. Next base: position 209,020 of record BSBN01001389.1, read on the forward strand.
AGTCATTTAAGCATTCGATACTCTTTTCAAATTGCAAATTCTTATCCAACTTAGAAGATGCCTTTTCCAATTCCTTTCTCAAAGAAACTATTTCTAACTCTACTTTTAGAAATTCATTAGTTTTGACTTCAAGATCAGATTTTGTAAAATAAACTATCCTTTTTGCTTCTTCTATCTCTTTCTTTAGACTGATAATAGGTTTGTTAGACTCTTCAAGGTCAAAAGAAACTTTGCAAGATCTAAAAGTACCTTGTCCTTGGAATCTTTTTCTTGTTGAAGTTGGTCTTCTAATCTCTGGTTTCCTTTTCTGAGTTGCTTGATTGTATCCAGAGCACACAAGAGTTCACCTTCTATATCAATCTCACACTCTTGTTCATCATACTCCTATTCATAGTCATCTTCACCCACAAAGAGGTCTCCTTCTTCATCATCAATCTCAACAACAAAATCATCTTCTCTTTCATGAAGTTCTTGTTCACCTACACTCACAATGAAGTCTTCCTTTTTAATCAAAACTCTCAACTGTAAGAACATTCTCTTTATCACACTTTGTATCAACATTTAGGGGTGACTCATGTAACAACTCATTACTTGACTTGACTAGGACTTGTTTTACAACCTTTTGCTTGACATCTCTCCTTCCTCTATTTTGTTTACATTTTCCCATAGTAGTCCACTCTCAAGATCTCCTAAGTTGATTAAACTTTGAACAAGGAACCTAAGGCTCTGATACCACTTGTTGGAGTATAGGACCACTAAGGGGGGGGGGGTAAATTAGTGGTCTATAAACTTTAAAACTTTTTGCACCCTTTAAATTACTAGACAAGAAAATAAAAGAGACCTTAAAGATTCATCAAGCACATATACACAAGTACAAAGATAAGTATGATAATAAAGACCTTGATCAAGAGAAAGATATCAAAGCACAAATATAGAGATAATCAATAAATAACCATGACACATGTTTTATGAGTGGAAAACCCTTAACAGGGATAAATAACCACTCTTGAATGTTGCACTTTATTATGTGCCATTGGCAAAAATCAAAACATTCACTAGGTACAATGCCTCACTAGAAAAAATCAAAACCTCACTAGTTACACTTAGTGTCTCACTGACAAATTGTTGTCTCACTGACAAATTGTTGTCTCACTAACAAACCATGAATACAAGAAAGAATAAATTAACTTAGAGGGTTACCCTGATTCTCTACAATGCATTATTCACCAAATGATGTACCTTCTTCAACATATATTCAACACACCTTTTCAATGATAACATATCAACCCTAGTCTCCTAATCTCTTCTATAGACATGAAGATTCTTTTCTATAGAACACAAAACACCAACTTGCATCATCATGTAGTCTAAGACCCCTTTCATATACAAACATAATCAGAAACCCCATTCATGCATTGAAAATACATGACAACTTCAAGGCTCCCAAATACATAATTTTACATCACCAAATCTCACAATTCTCACATGTATGTGTAGGTATGTCTCTATGGAACAAAAAACACCAAACCAAATTTCTAGAAACATCTCTGAAAGGCTTTAATGAATTTTCCTGGCCTTCTGGTCATTAAGAGAATTGCCAAAAATAGTTAAAAGCTTTTTATAGTGCAACTGCCCGCCAAGTTCAATGGTGGAGAGTATTCATTGGAATTTGAAGTGTTTTTAATCAAGCACCATTGATTGTCTTCTTCGCACCTTCAAATTATTGAATCCGAGCCTTCTATTTATTTTTTAGCACCCATTTCATAAGATAATACTGGATAGTTGGCATCACTAGGTAGAGGGGTTGGTATCCCCATGACCTTGACACCCTCAAGTTTTGACTTAAGTTATTTCAACTTGCTATACTAAGTCACCGATGAAATAGATTAAAAGATGAGACAGGTGTTTGAGCCTTCAAAACAACTTAAGGACTTTAGGGGTTGTGTCTCTAAACCCCAACAAAAATGAAGTAACCTTTTTTCATGTAATATCAACTTTGACTTTGTATCAAGCATTTTCAACTTACAAATCAACTTGCAACTCTCTGAATGAAAGCTAGACATAAATTAACATCAAATCCAAATGAAAATATAATTCAAATTTGTATCATACCTGTTAGCACTTTTTTTGACCTGGAGGTTGATCTTTCATGATTAGGGGGTTTCTTCATTTGAACCCTATATCTTCTTGCCCATTTTCCTAAGTGTTGGACCTCCTCGGCATTTTTCAGCTGCAGCATCATATTTTCCTGAGGAGGAGGTCATCATCATCATGTTTTCTGTCGACTTGTCTTTCATCAGGATCATCGTATTTCAATATCGGGTGATGTTTGGATATCATCCCGATCCTGCTGACGAGCTACAATGTGCCTTGATTTTCTTGCGGAGGGTGATTTTTCAAGTGTCCGGTGATCTTCCAAGTATCACCTTGCCCTTTTATGATGATGATGTCGCCCCGATCTTCTGAAGGGGTTATTTTCTGAGTTGTTCGACCTGACTTGTTTTTTCCTAAGGGTCGTCTTCATCATGATCATATTTCCGGTTATCACCGTGTTGCTTGCGAGGGTCATCATATTTTCTGCCTGCATGATCTTTCGCCGGGGTGATATTTTAACATCGGGTGATCTTTGTTAAGATCATCCTGATGATGTTGCTGTAAAGTTCTAAGTGTGACCTGATTTTTATCGTGGTCATCATATTTTGGATGTCAGGATGATCTTAGTCAATATCATCCTGATGTTGTTGTATCACTTCATGTTCATTGTTTTGTCATCCTGATGATGTTGGTATCAAGGAGGTAGCTGCCTGTCGGCTTCGTGCATTATCTAGTGGGGGGTGATCTTTTCAAATATCTGGCATATTCATCTATCACCCCGATCTTACAGAGGAGCTACAGTGCAGCATGATATTTGTGCATCAGGATGATATTTCCAAATATCCGGTTATCTTCCGAATATCATCTTGATGCCGACATGTGGTGGTGACGTCATCAAGGTCCGGGGGGTCATATTTCTAACATTACTCATCTTATGAAGATCCCCCAATGTTGCGAATATGATGATGACGTCATCCAGATATGAGGAGGTGCGCAGTAGGCAGATATGCTGATGATGTCAGCAGGATATGACGATGACGTCATCAGGATGTTCATCGGCCAGACTTTTGGTATCGGCTAAGCAGGAGGATCTTCCTCCGATGGATCAGGTTGTGCCGATGAAGGCGATTATCATGCAGGTGATATTGCGATGATGTTGCTGACGTCAGGGTGATTTTTCGAGCAACAAGATATCATGCTGTTGGAGGATGATGATGAAGTCTTATACTAGTGTCGTCAGGAGCAAAAGCACCGACATCATATATGCTCGCGACCTAGTAGATAAGGTGATGAAAACGTCACCACGGGGTGCATGTGGGATAATTGATATCCTACATATTTGAAATATCATGACGATGTATCTTGGCGGGAAGTGGTTGCGATCGACTGTTTGATGTTTTTCCCAAGGCCGCGGGTTGGTGCGCCATTAATGGCGATTGTTGCAGAGGTATGGGCGATGGCGTGGACGGATCTAGTACCCAATTGAAGATCTGGATCCCTAGGTGGCGGCGCGAGGCTCGAGATTTCTTCCTGTCTCGTCTCCCACCTGCTACATTAAATGTTTGAGCGCCATTTTTCTGATACTGTGTATCTGGCAGGATTTTTGGTCAACCATGTAATTAATTGCTGTGGTACACTACCTGGCTGTTATAAGCAGGAAGTGATACTCATTTGAAGGTTGTTGAAAGTTGAAGATTTTTGGCTCTGTAACTCAAAACAAGCTGATCTGGTTGCTCTGTACAGTTAAACCTGTGAGTCTATGTATCTCTTGTTGTATATTTTGGCATGAACCCACTGATTTCATGATTAATCTTATATGAGAAATGCTATCTTAGCATGTGTTTTGTTAATTCTGTCTCCAGTATTGCATGTATTCTTCTTCTAAATCTGGATATTTGGGTAATGTGTAGATTCTAGAGCATAGAATTCCTATGTTGAATGTCTGATCTTTTAACTTCTGCTCAAGGGGTAGATTAAACTATTTTCAGGTTGAACATTGGGAAGGGTATACTGCAGTAGGGATGCCATAAGTAGAGATAACTTAACACTCAGTATTGGGAGATATCTGTAAGGCAGGTATCACTTATATCCCCTTGAAATCTAGTTTTAGTTGTTCATGCTGATCATTCACAGGTGTATGTCTGCTGACTCCAGGCCCTAGATAGGCACCAATCTTGCTTTGTGTTTGTGTTACAACCAAGTCCAGCTTTGCATCCAAACTATAAATCAGAATCTAAATCTAAAACAATCTTTAGGATATTAGAATTAGTTTAGGATCCTCAGTCCTCTGTCTACAACTGCAAATAGGCCCAAAGCTAGCCCCTTTGCTCTTATCTTTCAGTTTTGGTCTACTTACAAGAGGACTTATCTGCTTTCTGTCAGCATCCCAGCCTTGTATGCATATCCTCATGGATGTTGAGTAGGGAATACCCGCCTAGGTCTTGCAGAGCCTGAAGAAGAAGAGGAGATAAAATATAGAGTCTATCTCCTATACTGTTGGCCCCTGGCCCAGAGATCCTATTGATCACTGATGGCTACCTTGTAGGGAAATCTAGGAATAAGCATCCAGTCTGGGAAAAAACCAACAGAAATTGGTGACTCTACTGGGGATTGAGAAGTAAAAGTACTATCTAATCATCTCCAGTAATATATATGTGACCCATCTGAGTCAGCAACAGAAATAGAAATACTCTATTGGGGAACGGTGATTTGAAAATTGTTATTTGTGAAAGAACCCTGGTTTTCAAAAGAAAATAGTTCCTAGTAATAGGTGGCGACTCCGAAGTAATCTCCCAACCGGTCAAAGTAAAATTTATATGCAGGGGAGAAGATCCCAACAAAATCCTTTATTTAAAGAGTTACTAGTAACAAGAAGAATGATGTATAGAAGAAAAGGAGTTGTCTCAGTTAGTCATGAGGGTTCCCCCAGAAAAAGTGATGATATGCAAGATAACCCTAGGCCATCAGGACAGCATGTGCCTTACTTTTCAAATGCAGAAGCTGATATTCAAGGTCCATATGAGAGGCAACAGGGTGGTAGCATGAGAATGAGGTCAGAGGTGTTCCAAGAACGCCCATTTCTAGACCCTAGTGAAAGGTTTGAAGAGGCAGAGTCTCTGAGGGATGATGAAGATGATGACCAGAATGGTATGAGACCATCTACCTCCATGCCTAAGGATGAACAGTTAGCTGAAGAAATCAGAAATCTAAGAGCAGAACTAGAATATCTACAGGCCATGAAAATCAGAGATGATATGAAGCAGAAAGTGCAAGCTTTAAGAACTGCCCAGAATGATTCAATTCCTACCCTAGAGAATGCAAATGTGCAGAGACATCAGCAAAGAAATGAAGTGCTACATCAGCATAATGATGAGAGACAAAATGTGAATGATGCCAGGATACCACTCAACAATGTAAGAAACCAGAATGCAAACAGAAATGTCAATGTTAATCAGTTAAACAGACAGCCAATGCAGTTAGATAGATTCAGACAGCTGGTGTTTGATGGTATTCCTGGGTATCCTAACCCCATTGATAAGCATCTGAGGCTGCAAGTGCCTAAATTTTTAGGAAACAACACAGTGTCAGTAGAAGATCATCTAAAAGCCTTTCAAAATGTCATGGATAACTTTGAGGTTGAACATGAGGATGTTTTCATGAAGTCATTCATGCAATCCTTAATAGATGAGGCAAGAGAATGGTACAAGAGTCTGCCTGACCGGAGTATTTCATCATGGGATGATTTTAAAAGGATGTTCAAGGAGCAATATGGTGACAAAACTGACCCTAGCTTTTTTGTAAATGAGTTCACCAGTATCACTAAAGGGTCAAATGAGCAGGTTGCAGATTTTAATGCAAGATTTACTAAAGTGTTAAACAAATTGCCACATCACATGAGGCCAAATGAACCAATGTGCATAATATTGTATATCAATGCCTTTGATGCAAAAACTGCATATGGATTAAGAGATAAAGGTCCTGCTACTCTCAGGGATGCTTTCAGAATTGCAGTGAATATTGAAAACAACAGGAAAGCATCGGGCAAGACAAATAGAAGGGATGATTAAAAATTCTGCAGAATCCAAACAAGCCTCAGAACACTCAAGGTAATACATCTGCCCCTGAAGATAAGATAGACAAATTGGCAAATGTTGTTAAGGACCTAAGCTATAGATTAGCTAGAAGTGAAAAAGGGATGGGTCCTGATAGGCAAGTCTATCAAAGGCAGGAAAAGAGGCCATCATTGCATGATATGCCTTATAATACCAATTGGCATGATGGTAAGCCTATTTTCCCATGTAACCACACAAATTAGAGGGCCCAACATGTCAAAGAAACTCCTGATCCTCTAAAGAAAGCTATAAATACTGTTGATAATGCTCCATGGTGTATAATCTGTCAGATGCCACATTCACAATTACAGTGTATGATTGCTCAATCCTTGTATGATAATGCTACATCTTGTAATGAATGCAATGAGCCACATCATGTGCAGGATGATGATGTTAATATGATGTCCATAGGCAATGGATACACTCTTTATGATGCTGATGAGAGTACAAATGATGGAACTCAGGCCTGCCAACAATTCCCATATGATGAAGATAATGAAGATAACTATGTGTATGCTCAGAGCTCACACAATTTTCTGAGTAACTTACAACGACCTTCTGATGAGGAAATTAGAGCCTTCACAGCTGCAGCAGTTGCTCAAGTCAAAAGCAACTACAATCTCAGAGGTAAAAATCAAGTAAGCAGCCCACATCAGCCAAAAGGTATTTCTGCAGGTCAGCTAGTGTATGGTCATAAAGGAATTGAACCACAAAAAAGGCAGTGGGTAAATGATAAATAGAATTTCAGACATAGAACAGGTCATGAATCTCAAAAACCAGAAAACAAAATCCCTCAGGCTGAAGATCAAAGTAAAGGTTCCCAAGACAAGAATGATGATCGGGGAACTATGAAAGTAAGAGCTAAATCAGTTCAGGATAAAAATAGGATTGTGGAGCAAGCTACAGCTGTTACACAAAATTATGCTCCATTTGATATAGCTCAAGTTCTCTCTCAGGTAAAAGTCTCTGTTCCACTTATGGAACTAATGAAAGTGGAAGAAATCAAGAATAGGACAATATCCCTCATCTCAGGGGTACCTTTTCAAGCTAAATAAAATGTTCAGACCCAGGGTGAGAAACATGTCATATGTAATGAAGAAGATGAGGCTCCTGAAGTCTATTTAGGAGTGACTATGACAAAGTGTCCTTCACAAGTGGAACCATTTTATGTTTCCCTGGTTATAAATGGAAAAATAATTAGAAATTGTATGCTTGACTCTGGAGCATCTACAAATGTCATGCCTTTGGCCATCATGCAACAAGCTGGATTGAAAATCGACAAGGCATGTGGAAAATGTTATGCTATGGATGCCAGAGAGGTACCAGTTATTGGAATCATGAAGGATGTAGATTTCAAATTGGCAGCATTTCCTGAGAAAAGATATAAGATGAATATAACAGTGGTTGACATCAAGCCACAGTATGGTATGTTGTTGTCAAGAAGATGGGCAGCACTAATTGGTGGAAGTATGCAGCTAGACCTGTCATATGCCATGATTCCAATGAATGGCAGGGATGTTAAGCTAATCAGAGAACAAAGATCATCAGAGACAGTGGAAGACCAAGAAGCAGAGGAACAGGTATGCTTTGTAGACACTGACTGTGATAACTTCAAGGTTGTCTCAGATGACACAGAAGATAAAAAGAAAAATGCCTGCATTGAAGAATTGGATCAGCGAGGTTTGTGGACCATGTTTTTTGATGGAGCTTGTGCAAAAGAAGGCTCTGGAGCTGGAGTTGTTTTCCTGTCTCCAACTGGTAAGCTCCTCAAATTCTCTTTCTTGCTGAGGTTTGATTGCACAAACAACATTGCAGAATATGAGGCTTTACTCTTAGGCCTAAATATTGCTCTCAAACATGGAATTAAAATGTTAAGAGTATTTGGGGATTCTGAGCTGATTGTATCCCAAATTAGAGATAAGTATGCTTCAAAAAACAAGAGATTGAAATAGTACAAGCATGCTGTTTGGGATACCATTGAACTGTTTGATGCATTTTCAATAGGCTGGGTAGAAAGGTCAAAAAATGTTATGGCTGATTTCTTAGCCAATGTTGTAATAAGGCCAGATGACATCACTCTGTCAGATGTTACAAATGTAGAAGTTAAAATTAGGCCTGCAGTACCAGAAAATATATGCAGTTGGCAAGTGTTTAATGATGATAGGGACTTGTTGAAATTTTTGCACTGCATAGATGAATATGAGAATCAAGAAATTGATTTCCAAGCTTTTGTAGAGACTATAGATGGAAAAGAAACTCTTGTGGGAAAAGAGGTAATTCAGTTGAAGACTAACAAAATCCCTAGAGGGTTAGTAGCTTTGGAAAGAGCCTTTGACAGTAGAGACAAATTGGTCACAAGGACATCTCCTACAAATAAGGAAGATTTAGAAGAGATAAATTTGGGGACATCTCAGGCCCCTCAGAAGGTATACATTGGTAAACAGCTCAAACCACACATTAGGAGTATGTTGATTGCATTACTGAAAAGGTATAAACATGTTTTTGCTTGGTCATATGAGGACCTAAAAGCCTATAGGGAAGATTTATTCCAGCATGAGATCCCATTGAAGCCTGGAGCTAAGCCATTTAGACAAAAGCAAAGACCTATTAATACTACCTTAGCTCCCAAGATGCAAGAAGAACTCAAAAGGCTCAGGGAAGCTGGAATAATTGTACCAATCAGGCATTCAACTTGAGTGTCTAACCTTGTCCCAGTCAGAAAAAAGAATGGTGATATTAGGCTTTGTGTTGACTTCAGGAACTTGAATGTATCCTCTTTAAAGGATAACTATCCACTGCCTAATATGGAAGCTATGTTGCAGAGAGTGACTGGTTGTGAACTCTTATCCATGATGGATGGATTTTCCGGTTATAATCAGGTGAAGGTAAAGGAATCAGAACAGTATAAGACCGCCTTCACCACTCCATGGGGAACTTATGTGTATGTCAGAATGCCCTTCGGACTAACCAATGCAGGTGCTACATTTCAAAGAGCAATGGATGTTGCTTTTGCAGGGTTGATTGATTCAATTCTGGCTGTATATCAGGATGACTTGACTGCTTACTTAAAGAAAGAAGAGCAGCATTGTTTGCATCTGGAGCAGATTTTCATAAGAGCACTAGAGTATGGCATTTCTTTAAATCCAAAGAAGTGTGCCTTTGGGGTAGTTGAAGGAAAGCTCCTGGGACACATTGTTTCCAAGGATGGAGTCAGGATAGATCCAGAGAGAGTGGCTGCTATTGACAGAATTCAAATGCCAAGAATTGTAAAAGGAGTTCAGTCCTTCTTTGGACAGATAAATTTTGTTAGGAGATTTGTTCCCAACTTTGCAGAAACCACAAGGAACATTTCCAAGATGATGAAGAAGGATGCAACTGTCCACTAGGAAAGTGAAGCAATAGAATCATTTCAAAGTATCAAAGAGGCAATCAAGATGGCCCCTGTTCTTAAATCTCCTGATTTTTCTAGGCCATTCCAAGTATTTTCATTCGCTTCCTTTCATACTGTTGCTGCTTGTTTGCTACATAAAAATGAAGATGGTTTTGAACAGCCCATAGCTTTCTTTAGTATGTCCTTGCAGGCCTCTGAGTTGAAGTATGATATTATGGAAAAACAGGCATATGCATTAGTCAGAGCCATCAAAAGTTTCAGACCATACTTGGTAGGATCACATATAATTGCATATGTACCCCATGCAACAGTCAAAGACATATTCACTTAGTAGGAGGTGACTGGAAGAAGGTGCAGATGGATAAACAAACTGCAAGAGTTTAACATAGACATACAAGTCACCAAGTTGATAAGAGGACAAGGATTAGCCAAGATGATGGCACAATCAAACTTGGAAGCATGCCAAGTTAATGCAGTCCAAAATGAGAGTGTGAATGTACATTAGGATCTGAATGGTACAAGGATATTATCTACTACTTGCAAAATCTGAATTGTCCTTCCCATTTCAGTGACAGTCAAAAGAGGACTTTAAAGTTACATGCAATCAGGTATGTTATTGTTCAAGGTGAGCTATACTGGAAAAACCCTGATGGTGTGCTGTTGAGATGTGTGGATAAGGATATGGCTAACAATGTTTTGATTGATATGCATAAAGGATTGTGTGGTGGACATTACATTGCCCAAACAATAGCTCATAAAATTCTCAGAGCAGGATATTGGTGGCCCACTCTCTTTTCAGATGCACAAAAGTTAGTAAGGAAGTGTGACCCTTGCCAAAGATTTTCAGGAAAACTGAAATATGATGGTGCTTTACCCCTCAGAGCTGTAACTGTGGATGCTCCATTTCAGCAATGGGGAATTGACTTCATAGGGGAAATTGCAGACAAATCAAGTGAGGGACACAGTTGGATTTTGGTGGCAACTGATTACTTTACCAAATGGATTGAGGCCATTCCAACTAAGAGAGCTACAAGTAAGGTGGTGACAGATTTCATGCTAGAAAATATTATCATCAGGTTTGGAGTACCATTCAAGGTAGTCACTGATAATGCCATGTGCTTCAGATCAGGTGAATTTGTTGATTTTTGCAACAGGTATGGGATAAATCTATCATATACATCACCATATCACCCACAAGGGAATGGTCAAGCAGAATCAAGCAATAAAAGCATCATGAAAATTGTCAAGAGGCTACTGGACAAGAACAAGAGAGCTTGGGACTCAAAATTAAAGTTAGCCATATGGGCTGATAGAGTGACAGTAAAAAGGGCTATTGGGACGTCACCTTTTGAGCTAGTATATGGTGCATCAGCCAGATTGCCCATAAACAATCTCCTACCAGTTTACAGATTCATCTAGGAAAATGATGAGGAGATTGAAGATTCCATGATAGAAAGAGTGAACCAGCTGGTTGCACTGGATGAAAACAGAAGGAAAGCCCACCAGATTAATCTCAAGAGACAACAAGATATGAAATATCAGTTTGACAGGAGAGCTATAAAAAGGAAGTTTCAAGTCAATGATCTGGTGCTCATTTGGAATGCAAAGGGTCAAGAAAAGGGTAAACATGGTAAATTTGAACCCTTATGGATGGGCCCATATCAGATTTGTAGTGCTCATGGGGAGGATTCTTATTTCCTCCAGGCCCTAGATGGTGAAGTTCTGGAATTGCCTGTGCATGGCCAATTCCTTAAGTTCTATTTTGCATAAATGACTTGTCGCTGTGCACATTTGTAAAAAACATGTATGTAGTGTAAATGTCTTGTGCAGTTCGTGCTTTTTGACTTTTTGTTTGGTCTGCCCGGAGATCTGGTTCTCGCTGCAGGTTTTCACCTGCATGTCCCCATTCGGAGCCAGTGTTAGCACTCTTTTTGACCTGGAGGTTGATCTTTCATGATTAGGGGGTTTCTTCATTTGAACCCTATATCTTCTTGCCCATTTTCCTAAGTGTTGGACCTCCTCGGCATTTTTCAGCTGCAGCATCATATTTTCCTGAGGAGGAGGTCATCATCATCATGTTTTCTGTCGACTTGTCTTTCATCAGGATCATCGTATTTCAATATCGGGTGATGTTTGGATATCATCCCGATCCTGCTGACGAGCTACAATGTGCCTTGATTTTCTTGCGGAGGGTGATTTTTCAAGTGTCCGGTGATCTTCCAAGTATCACCTTGCCCTTTTATGATGATGATGTCGCCCCGATCTTCTGAAGGGGTTATTTTCTGAGTTGTTCGACCTGACTTGTTTTTTCCTAAGGGTCGTCTTCATCATGATCATATTTCTGGTTATCACCGTGTTGCTTGCGAGGGTCATCATATTTTCTGCCTGCATGATCTTTCGCCGGGGTGATATTTTAACATCGGGTGATCTTTGTTAAGATCATCCTGATGATGTTGCTGTAAAGTTCTAAATGTGACCCGATTTTTATCGTGGTCATCATATTTTGGACGTCAGGATGATCTTAGTCAATATCATCCTGATGTTGTTGTATCACTTCATGTTCGTTGTTTTGTCATCCTGATGATGTTGGTATCAAGGAGGTAGTTGCCTGTTGGCTTCGTGCATTATCTAGTGGGGGGTGATCTTTTCAAATATCTGGCATATTCATCTATCACCCCGATCTTACAGAGGAGCTACAGTGCAGCATGATATTTGTGCATCAGGATGATATTTCCAAATATCCAGTTATCTTCCGAATATCATCCTGATGCCGACATGTGGTGGTGACGTCATCAAGGTCTGGGGGGTCATATTTCTAACATTATTCATCTTATGAAGATCCCCCAATGTTGCAAATATGATGATGATGTCATCCGGATATGAGGAGGTGCGCAGTAGGCAGATATGCTGATGATGTCAGCAGGATATGACGATGACGTCATCAGGATGTTCATCAGCCAAACTTTTGGTATCGGCTAAGCAGGAGGATCTTCCTCCGATGGATCAGGTTGTGCCGATGAAGGTGATTATCATGCAGGTGATATTGCGATGATGTTGCTGACGTCAGGGTGATTTTTCGAGCAACAGGATATCATGCTGTTGGAGGATGATGATGAAGTCTTATACTAGTGTCGTCAGGAGCAAAAGCACCAACATCATATATGCTCGCGACCTAGTATATAAGGTGATGAAAAGGTCACCACGGGGTGCATGTGGGATAATTGATATCCTGCATATTTGAAATATCATGACGATGTATCTTGGCGGGAAGTGGTTGCGATCGACTGTTTGATGTTTTTCCCAAGGCCGCGGGTTGGTGCGCCATTAATGGCGATTGTTGCAGAGGTATGGGCGATGGCGTGGACGGATCTAGTACCTGATTGAAGATCTGGATCCCTAGGTGGCGGCGTGAGGCTCGAGATTTCTTCCTGTCTCCTCTCCCACCTGCTGCATTGAATGTTTGAGCGCCATTTTTCTGATACTGTGTATCTGGCGGGATTTTTGGTCAACCATGTAATTAATTGCTGTGGTACACTACCTGGCTGTTATAAGCAGGAAGTGATACTCATTTGAAGGTTGTTGAAAGTTGAATATTTTTGGCTCTGTAACTCAAAACAAGCTGATCTGGTTGCTCTGTACAGTTAAACCTGTGAGTCTATGTATCTCTTGTTGTATGTTTTGGCATGAACCCACTGATTTCATGATTAATCTTATATGAGAAATACTATCTTAGCATGTGTTTTGTTAATTCTGTCTCCAGTATTGCATGTATTCTTCTTCTGAATCTGGATATTTGGGTAATGTGTAGATTCTAGAGCATAGAATTCCTATGTTGAATGTCTGATCTTTTAACTTCTGCTCAAGGGGTAGATTAAACTATTTTCAGGTTGAACATTGGGAAGGGTATACTGCAGTAGGGATGCCATAAGTAGAGATAACTTAACACTCAGTATTGGGAGATATCTGTAAGGCAGGTATCACTTATATCCCCCTGAAATCTAGTTTTAGTTGTTCATGCTGATCATTCACAGGTGTATGTCTGCTGACTCCAGGCCCTGGATAGGCACCAATCTTGCTTTGTGTTTGTGTTACAACCAAGTCCAGCTTTGCATCCAAACTATAAATCAGAATCTAAATCTAAAACAATCTTTAGGATATTAGAATTAGTTTTAGGATCCTCAGTCCTCTGTCTACAACTGCAAATAGGCCCAAAGCTAGCCCCTTTGCTCTTATCTTTCAGTTTTGGTCTACTTACAAGAGGACTTATCTGCTTTCTGTCAGCATCCCAGCCTTGTATGCATATCCTCATGGATGTTGAGTAGGGAATACCCCCTAGGTCTTGCAGAGCCTGAAGAAGAAGAGGAGATAAAATATAGAGTCTATCTCCTATACTGTTGGCCCCTGGCCCAGAGATCCTGTTGATCACTGATGGCTACCTTGTAGGGAAATCTAGGAATAAGCATCCAGTCTGGGAAAAAACCAACAATACCTATGCACCTTGTACTATGTCAAAGTTCTAATCATGAGATGAATCATAAAATGAGACAATGATCAATACCTCAAGCTTATCATGAATTTCACACTAAATCAATGATGATTATGAAGCTAACACTGTGCCATCATTACAAACTACACCTTCAATCTTTCATTTGAACAAGCAACCAATAGAATCAAGGCAGGTCCTAATGATGAAAATATTGGAAACATAAAAGTATACCTTGATGCACATTTATGAAAATATGCCCAAAGTCTTAGTACATAAACTATCTGGTACAAACTCCATAAAATACCACTAAGCAGTATTATCCTCAGACTCTGTCAGAGCCTATAATCCTATTGATGAGGGCATCACCCCTATAACCTATGCACCTGGAGCTTGTGCACCTGTCTCCGGTGCTCCTTTGTAGTCTCTCTCTTGCATGACCTTTTTGAGGTCTCCAATTTGATTGGATTCTTATTCCAGATCATTCTCTTCAAATTATCAATTTCTTCCATTAGTAACTTCTCTGGAGAGACCTCAGTATCTCCATGTTTAGAAGGCTAGGGCTATCTTTCACTTTCATGATCTATCTCATCTACCACTCCCTTTCCTTTATTAATAGATAGTCTTGCTTATGTTGTTGTCTCTTGCACTACCTAAGACTTCTCTTTAGTCCTTGGTGCCTATGATTCTGGTGCTTCCATAAGCTAAGCACTTTCTTTACTTTCTATCTCTATTGTTCCTCCAGATGTACGAGGGTAGGGTTCCACCTCTTTTGCAGGGGTCTAGTCATGTGTATGTTCAATCTTAGTTGCATGTGACTCTGCATCACCACCTATTAGTGTTGAGGTCTGAAGTTTTGTTAAGACCTCAACAATAAGTTCTCCATCCATCTCCACCTGAGTCTTTTCCAACTTACATTTACAAGGGTCATTGTACCTTGCATTTAAAAAGCTTTGTCTGTCAATCCAGGGCAGTGTATCTATGGTATTTTGTAGTAGAACTAACAATCCAAAGCTATTCCCTAGAATTAAACTAACTCCCTAGTCAAGCTAATGCATTTACTCACTACTAAAAAATACATCGAGGTTTTGGAAAATAAATCTAATAACTAATAACACACAGTTTCTGGAAAGAAATCTAACTAAGAAGGAATAACTAGTAACCAAGATTTAATCTAGAATTAAATAATCAATTGTAAAATAGAAAACTAAATCACCCTATAGAAAATAATTATTCTAAGATTTGGAAACATTAATTAATCTAGATCAAGCTGAAAATAGATAAGAATAAATGAAATACTAGCCACTCTCCATTAGTAGGAGTGGACCCTTGCTCCACACTATTGGAAAGGAGACTAGACTAACAGCTCAGAATTATAGATATCAAATTATCTTGTCTTTTATTCCAGATTGTTAAAAAACATAACATGCATGCAATTGGCACATAGATTTGAAGGTCCTTTCAATCTATCTTTCCATGCAACAAAATTAACTATCTTCCTACTTCTAATTCTCTATATATATAAGGTGATGTGATACATAGTATTAGAGTAATTATTTCCTACTATAAATCATTACAAATATCCAAGTCTTATTACATAATTCATGCAATCAAATACTTTAAGATAATATGGTGAAACTATAGGTGTCACAAGAGTTCAACTAAAGTTTATAAACAAGCTACAAGGGTTGATAAAAGAGGAATAGAAGAGAACTAAAATAAACAAAATTGTTAACCTCTTTATTGCATAGCTACAACTAGAACTCTTGCTCACAGTCTGAACCTTATTATCATAAGTGTATTTCCCCTTTCTCTAAAATCTTTGGTCCTTCATGGTCCTCATGCCAACTGTAATTCTTTATTCAGCTCTTGATGTCTTCTCTAGAGCTCTTGAGTATCTAGGAGGAAATCTCGAGCTATCTCCAGAGGTTAGATAACTACATGCAAAATGGGTATATTTCTGCAATATTTTTTTAGTGATCATCCTTAATCCTTAAACCATATAACTATGCGACTACCATGATATAACACCTATTTCTAACAAGATTAAACAATATTTCTACCAATTCCTATGGTATAACCAATGTATGATGCCTCATAGGGTCGAAAAGGGAGATAGAACAACATATATAATGAGTGCTACCTATCACTCATTGGGTCATCTCAATAACCATACCATAACCAATACAGATTGAATCCTTTTTATATATATAAAGCACATTGTGATTTGGTAGCTATGAGAAAAGAGATTACATTTGATACACACATCCCTAAACCAATTAAAATAAAAGGATTCAAGCTAACAACTAACCATACATCACAATATCCTAGGTACATCTGTTGGATCTAGGGCATACAACTGAGAGGGGGGGGGTGAATCAGTTGTATAGAACTTGTTCTCTTTCAAACACTTAATTCTCTGTTGTTAGTTAGCAGCATATCAAATAATCATTCATGGAAGCACAATACATAAACACAAGAGCAGATAAGCATCAACACATTGAACACCAAGATTTTGACGTGGAAAACCCGGTTAAGGGAAAAACCACGGGGTGATTAACCCAAGAATTATTCTCTGTTAGAAGAATAAGGAAAAATGAATGGCACATGCCAATAAGGGCTCACTGCCCGAGCACACTGCTCACAAAGAGGCCCACTGCCTACAAGGAGACACACTGTCTACAGAGTGATAAAAATCACAGTCTTGAACTGGAGAATGACATCTCTACCATGTCCGGATCAGTTCCAATTAAGCCCAACAATCTCTGCTCTGCCTTTTGCACCTTTCTTCGCTACACCATACTCATCCACATACTACTCCACTGAAATGAATTCACAAATCATTATTTATACAAGACATCGACTTAGGAACAAGCATCTAAGTCGGCAAACAACCATAGGAGTATCCGCAAGATGAATAACACATCCGGTCGGCTATCACAAGAACATTCGCAGGATGAACAACTCATCCGGTCGGCTAAACAGAGCAATAACTTCATCCGGAAGAATAACTTCAATTCCGGGCTCTACCATCAATGCGGACCAACAACACAACCTAAACATGATTCAAGAGCCTTCACAAGTCTGTCTGAATGTCCGGATACATCCGCACTTCCTCTGCTTACTGGAATCTCTTGTCTTCCTCATCCGGAACTTCAAGAACACAGTCTGTCGCCACTGTCATAATGCAGGAGGTACTTCCGGACCTCCAAATCACACACAAATCAGGATGACACATCACAAGGACATCTAAAACACTCCTTCCAATCCGCAGATTATGATAATACAATTCCGGACCTCACCGGACCTTTTTGTGATCCTCTGTCACCTCCGGATACTTGCCGGACCCGGTTCTATACCGGCAGCCATAACTCCTTCAGATCTTCATGCGGACCTCTGAAATCTTAACTGTAGCATCTCAAGACTCATATCTACTAACCCTTTAATCCGCATCCTCCGGTTCTCATCCTATACAGTATATTTACCTTCTTCTCATCACTGTTCTTCACTGTTCCTGACTGAGGCTAATTTTCTCAATATCCTCAGCACAAAGCTCATCAAATCCTTCTTGTCAATGCAGTATGAGTATGTTGACATCAATGACAACAATGGCTCACCTCATACTTGCAACAATCTCCCCCTTTGTCATTGATGGCAACATATGATGTGAAAAACCATCAAGACAAGAACTTCTCTTTTCTGTCACAGCTCCCCCTATCAACAACCACTCCTCACATGTCTTCCTTTGCTGCTCCCCCTTTGATCATCAACCACTTGTTTTTCACATGTCTTCTCTCCCCCTTTGACATCAATGGCAAAGGGCTCATACTTGCAACTCTCATGCATCAGAATAATACCAGCTGCTCCCCCTTAGTTGCATCTCCCCATTAGTCCGGATCACAAGATATGACTGTGATAGCCACCGGACTGATGCACATCAGTGCATCTTAGTTCATCACCGGAGGGGCCATGACCCCTAACTTCTCCCGGAGATATTCAAAAGAGTCCTTGGGAAGAGGTTTTGTAAAGATATCTGCAATCTGATCCTTGGAGGGAACATACTCCAATCTGACTTCTTCCTTGTTTACTTGTTCTCTCAAAAAGTGAAATTTGATAGATATGTGCTTAGTCTTAGAATGCAATACCGGATTCTTGGAAATATTAATTGCACTTGAATTATCACAGAAAATTGTGATAGGCTCCTCATATTCAACTTTGATGTCTCTTAGCATCTGCTTCATCCACAAGATTTGAGTGCAACTACCTGCTGCTGCAATGTATTCTGCTTCAGTTGTAGACAGAGATATTGCATCTTGTTTCTTGCTTAGCCAAGAAACCAATCTCTTCCCCAAAAAGAATGCTCCACCACTAGTGCTCTTCCGGTCATCCACATCTCCTGCCCAATCTGCATCTGTGTAAGCATGAAGAGAAAAATCCGGATCTCTAGGATACCATAGACCATACTCAACTGTCCCTTTCAAGTATCTAAAAATTCTTTTGATTGCCATAACATGAGATTCTCTAGGATCAGCCTGGAATCTTGCCACAAGACCAACAGCTTGCATTATATCTGGTCTAGTTTGAGTGAGATACAACAATCCACCAATCATTGATCTATACTTTGTCTGATCTGCCTTTGGAGAATCATCATCTTTGCTTAACTTACATCCGGTTGCCATAGGAGTGTTCATAGGCTTTGAGTCTTCCATACCAAATTTCTTTAACAATTCTTTCACATATTTGGTCTGAGAAATGAAGATCCCTTCTTTTGTTTGAGTAATTTGCAGACCCAAGAAGAAATTCATTTCACCAAGCATAGACATTTCAAACTCACTTTTCATCTGATTTGCAAAAGTTTTACACATACTATCTCTTCCTCCAAAAATGATATCATCCACAAACACTTCAACAATCAGAATGTTTTCATGATCAATTTTGAAATATAAGTTGCTGTCAGCAGTACCTTTGTTGAATCCAATCTGCACAAGATGCTTATCCAACCTTTCATACCATGCTCTTGGGGCTTGCTTCAATCCATACAAAGCTTTCTTCAACTTGCAGACCATATCATTATTATCAGACAATTGAAATCCATCCGGTTGTTCAATGTAGACTTCTTCTTCCAGATCACCATTTAGGAAGGCAGACTTGACATCCATCTGATATACCTTGAAATCTTTGAAGGCAGCAAATGCAAGAAGTAATCTGACTGCTTCAATTCTTGCTACCGGAGCAAAAGTCTCTTCAAAGTCAATTCCTTCTATTTGAGAGTAGCCTTTGCAGACCAATCTAGCTTTGTTTCTGATTACTTCACCAGCTTCATTTAGTTTGTTCCGGAAGACCCACTTGGTTCCAATTACATTCCTGTCTCTAGGTCTGGGAACAAGATCCCAAGTATGATTTTTCTCAATTTGCATCAGTTCATCTTCCATTGCTTTGGTCCAATTTTCATCATTGCAGGCTTCATTTATTGTTTTAGGTTCAATCCTTGAAATCAGACAACATTCATTCTGATCTTGAGCAATATTCCTTCTAGTTTGTACACCTTTGCTTCTGTCACCTATGATCTGATCTTCAGAGTGATTTAGTTTTACATACCTTGGAATTTTGGGAGTATCCAGTACTACTGTTTCTTGATCAGGCTCATTTAAACCTAACTCTTCTTCCTGATTTACCGGATCAGGCTGACTCTGTTTCACCGGAGAGGATTGAGTTCCTTGAACACTATCTTGGTCATCTTCATCAAATTCATAAAATCTTGAAGGTTTCTCAATTCCTTCATCAACCTTTACATTGGTACTTTCTATCATCTTCCTCAATCTCTTATTGTAACACCGATATGCTTTGCTTTGAGTGGAGTAGCCCAAGAAAATTCCTTCATCACTTCTAGCATCAAACTTTCCTAGATCTTCATCTCTTTTAATATAACACTTGCTACCAAATACCCTGAAATATTTCACAGTAGGAGTGATGCCAAACCAAAGTTCATAGGGGGTCTTACCGGTGTTGTTTCTGATTTGAACTCGATTGAGAGTGTAGACTGCAGTGCTGATAGCTTCTTTCCAAAACATTTGAGGAACATTTGCTTCCAACATCATTGTCCTAGCAGCTTCCTGGATGGTCCGGTTCTTTCTCTCAACTACTCCATTCTGCTGTGGAGTCTTAGGAGCAGACAACTGTCTCCTTATACCCTGTTTCTCACAAAAGTCAATGAATTCACCAGATGTAAATTCACCACCTCTATCAGACCTTAGACACTTTAGTTTCAATCCGGTTTGATTCTCCACCATAGCTTTGAAGATTTTGAACTTCTCAAAAGCTTCTGATTTTTCTTTTAGAAAGGTAACCCACATCATCCGGGAATGATCATCAATTAACAACATGAAATATCTATCACCTTGCAGACTCTTGATTCTTGTCGGACCACATAGATCAGTATGTACTAATTCCAACAATCCGGTAGAAGACTGATCTTTGCTTTTAAAAGAGACTCTACTTTGTTTGCCTAACTGACATTCTTTACACACACTGTTTGTAGGTTTTATTAACTTTGGAAGATCTCTCACAGCCTGAGTATTGCTTATTTTGATGATGTTATCAAAATTTACATGACACATTCTTCTATGCCATAACCAACTCTGATCAATTTGAACAAACAAACAACTTTTATTTGAACCAACCAGATGAAAGATGTTACCTCTTGTCTGAGTACCGGATGCAATTTCAGTTCCGGAGCTTGTAAAGATTCTGCATTTTCCATTCTTGAACCGGAGATCATAGCCTTTGTCCACTAACTGACCAACACTGAGAAGATTGTGCTTCAATCCTTCAACATATAGTACATTACCTGTTTTGCTCTTACCATCAAAGGAAATAGTTCCCCTACCTCTGATTCTGCCAGCAGAATTGTCACCAAACTTTACCATTCCTCCTTCATATCTTTCCAAGTCTAAGAACTTATTCTTGTCACCAGTCATATGGTGAGAGCATCCACTGTCAATAACCCAATCATCCTTTTCTTCCACTTGAGCAGCCAAGGCTTTTTCAACAACTTTGTGATTGACAGATTCAGAGAGCAAGGAATCTTCTTCCTTGATGGCTATAAACACCCACTCATTTCCAGATTTGCTTCCTGGATCTGATTCATCATCTGTTACTCCTTCATTGTCATCTTCTTCATGAACATAATAGCAATTCTTTTGAAACCTTTGTCTGTGAGTATTAGATCTTGCAGATCTCTCCGGACATCTTGAGGCAAAATGACCAATCTTATTGCAGTTAAAACACTTAAAGGGTAGTTTTCCTTCATACTTACCGGATCCTCTTGGCAGTCTCTTTGCAATGAGGGCTTCAAGTTGAGCTGTTTCTGCTTCTTCTTCTTCCATGTCTCTTCTTGCTTGATCATACCATGACATTTTCCTTGATGAGTTTTCACCCGGATCAAATCTCTGTTTGCCTTTCACATAGGCACTGGCTTTGAAAGCAGATTCAGTCTTGGGAGGATCATCTCCAAACTCGGTCATTTCAAATGCAGCTAGTTTGCCAGCTAGTTGTTCTCTTGTGACTGTTGTGTGGGCTCTGAATTCATCAATGGCAGCAACTTTGATTTTGTAGGCAGCAGGAAGGGATCTTAGGATTTTGCAGACAATCTCATTTTCATCTAGAGTTCCACCAGCATTTCTGATTCCACATACCAGCTCATTTACTCTTGGCATAAAGGTAGTAATGTTTTCATCATCTCTCATTTTCAATCTTTCAAATTTCCCTTTCAGACTTTGCAACCTTGCACTTTTGACAAACTCATCTCCTTCATACAGAAGTTCCAGTTTAGTTAGGATCTCATATGCAGTTGGTAGGTCAATGACATTCGAGAGATCTGAGTCATTCAATGCGCTTAGAAGAGCTTCCTTGGTCCGCAGATTATTTTCAGCTTCTGTGGTTTCATCAGGAGTTGTCGGACCACCTTGTGGGGGTATATATGGTTTTGAAATCATAGCCAAGTATGCTTTTCCCATACATTCCAGATGACACTTCATGCGACCTTTCCAGAGAGTGAAGTTGGTTCCATCGAACTTCGGACTATCCTTCTTGTATGACGACATCCTGGATCACCTCAAGCGGTTAAGCTCCTATCAGAGGAACTTGGCTCTGATACCAATTGTTGGATCTAGGGCATACAACTGAGAGGGGGGGGGTGAATCAGTTGTATAGAACTTGTTCTCTTTCAAACACTTAATTCTCTGTTGTTAGTTAGCAGCATATCAAATAATCATTCATGGAAGCACAATACATAAACACAAGAGCAGATAAGCATCAACACATTGAACACCAAGATTTTGACGTGGAAAACCCGGTTAAGGGAAAAACCACGGGGTGATTAACCCAAGAATTATTCTCTGTTAGAAGAATAAGGAAAAATGAATGGCACATGCCAATAAGGGCTCACTGCCCGAGCACACTGCTCACAAAGAGGCCCACTGCCTACAAGGAGACACACTGTCTACAGAGTGATAAAAATCACAGTCTTGAACTGGAGAATGACATCTCTACCATGTCCGGATCAGTTCCAATTAAGCCCAACAATCTCTGCTCTGCCTTTTGCACCTTTCTTCGCTACACCATACTCATCCACATACTACTCCACTGAAATGAATTCACAAATCATTATTTATACAAGACATCGACTTAGGAACAAGCATCTAAGTCGGCAAACAACCATAGGAGTATCCGCAAGATGAATAACACATCCGGTCGGCTATCACAAGAACATTCGCAGGATGAACAACTCATCCGGTCGGCTAAACAGAGTAATAACTTCATCCGGAAGAATAACTTCAATTCCGGGCTCTACCATCAATGCGGACCAACAACACAACCTAAACATGATTCAAGAGCCTTCACAAGTCTGTCTGAATGTCCGGATACATCCGCACTTCCTCTGCTTACTGGAATCTCTTGTCTTCCTCATCCGGAACTTCAAGAACACAGTCTGTCGCCACTGTCATAATGCAGGAGGTACTTCCGGACCTCCAAATCACACACAAATCAGGATGACACATCACAAGGACATCTAAAACACTCCTTCCAATCTGCAGATTATGATAATACAATTCCGGACCTCACCGGACCTTTTTGTGATCCTCTGTCACCTCCGGATACTTGCCGGACCCGGTTCTATACCGGCAGCCATAACTCCTTCAGATCTTCATGCAGACCTCTGAAATCTTAACTGTAGCATCTCAAGACTCATATCTACTAACCCTTTAATCCGCATCCTCCGGTTCTCATCCTATACAGTATATTTACCTTCTTCTCATCACTGTTCTTCACTGTTCCTGACTGAGGCTAATTTTCTCAATATCCTCAGCACAAAGCTCATCAAATCCTTCTTGTCAATGCAGTATGAGTATGTTGACATCAATGACAACAATGGCTCACCTCATACTTGCAACAACATCCTCATTACACATAAATAAAATCTCCCATAAAATGAAAATAACATACCATAGGTCATATAACACACAAACATAAACCATACAACACAAAGGCCCTTAGAAGGAAGCAAGTGAGCTTTATTTCATTGTGAACATCTAAGTACAAATTAAAAAACATGTCATCATGTAACCTCTTCCACTAAACATGTAAGAGAAATGCAATGGAATTTATTTCTTGGTAACTCCCTCTGACAGTTTCAAGTGAGCTTGTCAACTATTTTTTTATGTACCTCTGCAAGTGAGCTTGATAACTATTTTGTTGTGTACCTCTAAATGTTCCACCGTATAATACCTACATCACAACATCAACATAACATAATTAAAACACATCACATAATCATCTCATGCTGACATTCATCACATTACACATATATCATGCCTATCCATTCATTTGCAATATAGAAATTTATTGATGGTAATTATACTAGAATCTAAAAAACTTTAAATGAATTGGGTCTTGATTAACATCTACATCAACATCCATAAAATAATATGTTAGACACACCAGGATACTAAGAGGAGGGTGAATCAATATCTAAACAATTTTTCAAATTTAACAACTTCAACTTATCTAGAGTAGATCAGAACTCAAGCATCACAACATTAACATGAACATGAAAGATTAATGCAATGCACAACAACACATAACACCAGATATATGTCGAAAACCCAGGAAGGAAAAAAACCACTGTGAGGATTAACTCACAATATATGAATCTCAAATAATAACTTTGTTTTAGGGGCTTTAACCTAAAGAAGATGCTACTCCATAAGTAACTTTGATTTAGGTTCACTCCCAAGGAAGATTCTACTCCCTGATGGCTTTGTTTTAGGGACTTTAAACCAAGGAAGAAACTACTCCCTAATCTGAGAACAAACTCAAAGATGATTACAATATGGCAATCTTTGAACTATCTAACAACTACTTTTGAAGCTCACACATGATGATTGGACTATTGTCTCTTCACACTTTCTTTTGAAGATCTTATTAGTTAGTCACACTCCATACATAGTCACTATCTTAAATAAGTCTTCAAGCTGAATCTAGATAGCATCAACAACACCTACTATTTCACCTACTATCTCTCATTAAAATGTATTTATTGTTCTATTGTCTCCTTGCAAACCTTTTCAATCAATTTGCAATCATATCATCCGCATTAAATTTGATCTATTATTTATACATGATATTACATTGATTACATAGCTTGTCACCCAGATTAAACGTGAACAGTATGTTGAAAAGTGCAATACAACTGAGAGCAGGGAGTGAATCAGTTTTAACCAATATTTCAAAACCATTAACACATCAACCAATCAACACTGTGTTTGTATTTTAACCATGAAAGCATGAAACAAAAAACTTAAACACATTTACACATTCAACATAGGAGACACCAAATTTTTACATGGAAAACGCCATAAGGGAAAACCTCAGTGAGTGTTGGCTCACAATATAATATGTTATAACAATATCAAAAAATTAGAGGGTCACTGCCTTAGGGCTCAGTGCCTAAAATGCTCATTGCAAATGAAGAGGCTCACTACCAGTGGGGTGGCTCACTATTGCTGGGGTGGCTCACTGCCAGATTTGGTGAACTGAGATAACAACATCTACACTATGCCAAATTTTAGTTCCATTGAAGCATAATAGACATCCTCTACTTTGCTCTACTTTTTACTTCACACTTATCTTCACATCTTCGCACTTGGATCCATTTTCAAAGCTTTATTACAAGTATTTATACAATTCATCAACCTTGGAATGATCATCAAGGTCAAAATTATAATCATCAACCATTGGACCGATCTCCAAGGTCAGCAAACACATGTACATTAAAATAGGTCTAGACCTAAACAGATCAATGAAAGAGAAAGAATAAATGCAGAACAAACCACGCCTTAACTGGGACTCAAACACAATTTTCCATGCTACAACACACTATCACAACCTCTAAAGTATAACCACAAGTTGTGAGAACAACCAAGTCGGCTTAAACTGGTGTTAACACTAGAACCTTTAAGTACATGATTAATATTATACTTTGCAGACCAATCAAAAGGAAGGAACACAATCTAGAGACATCCAAAAGAATGTTACAATCACCAAGAACATTCGCGCAACCTCTAAACACGTTATCCATAAGATTCTTCAAACTAGAGCATTTGAACTTTACTGTTGGCCACTGCCTTAAAAGAAAGATCACTTGCAGACCACTAAATCTTGAACCATTTTAACTAAAGGCACATATCCTCATCAAAAACTTAATTCCAGAACCATAGACTGTAAGACTTAATTGCAGAGAAATGTGGAGTAGAATACATTCTCATTGTCACCACTAAATGCACATAAAATTAGTTTTTACTCTAGTGAACATAACTTGCTAAAATCTTCACACCAAAGGCTCAAACTTGAAACATAGAAACTATAGACATCCTTCAAGATAACTTCTAGACCAAAGAAAAAGATAGTCAATTTACAAGATATGCAAAGAAAAACACCACACTATTCTTCTGCAAGCCAAGATACTCTGCAACACATTGTTTCCACTAGGAGAGCAAATTTTCTCAAAATCAGTTGGAAACTAAATACCAGGAACACTTTCAGATTATCTTCAACACTTATGTAAGATAATACAAACCAATTATCTCAACATAGGAAAGCATTAAATTAAGAGTATAGTTGACACCAATGACAACACTGGTAAGCACATATTTGCAACAATCTCCCCCTTTGTCATTGATGGAAACATTGATGTGAAAAACTATAAGCACCATCAAGAAAAGACTCTCCACTGATTACTTTCTCCCCCTTTCTTTTTACACTTTTGAATTCTTTCTCCCCCTAAGTTTTTCACATGATTTTCTCTCCCCCTTTGACATCAATGGCAAAGGACATCACTTTCTCTCTCTGCACATACTTACAAGCAAAGTTATTATGGTCAAACTAGAATTTCTTGGTTAGCAACTCTATAATACTTATTTCTCTTTATCAAGAACTTATATCAGCAACGTCTACATGGTCCCCCTGAAAGGTAGCCTTCAAAACATCAATCTAGATTAGAGAATAAGACTTTGGACACTAGTGGATTATTACACGTCCCATGCATTTTAGTTTAGAGTAGGACGGGTAATAACCCCTAGATTTTCTCTGAGATACTCAAAGGTGTCCTTCCTAGGAAGAGACTTTGTAAGAATATCTAGAATCTAATCCTTTGTAGACACATATTCCATCTTCACTTCATTCTTTGTTACCTTTCCTCTCAGAAAGTGATACCTTATAGATATACGCTTTGTTCTTGAGTGCATCACTGGATTCTTTGAAATGTTTATAGCACTTGTGTTGTCACAAAAGATTGAAATTGGTTCTTCATACAAAACTCTTATATCCTTCAATGTTTGCTTCATCCAAAGCACTTGAGTATAACATGTTGCAGCAATATATTCTGCTTCTTCAGTAGACAAAGAAACTAATTCTTTCTTCTTGCTTATCCATGAAACCAATTTGTTTCCTAAGAGGAAAGTACCTCCTCTTGTACTCCTTTTGTCATCAACATCTCCAGCCCAATCTCCATCTATATAAGCACTAAGAGTGAAATCAGTGTCCTTGGGATACCACAATCCATAGTCTGAGGTGCCTTTCAATACCTCATGATTTTCTTGACTACCATCACATGTGACTCTTTGGGATCTTCTTGAAATCTTGCCACAAGACAGATTGCATGCATTATATCTAGTCTGGTGTGGGTTAGATAGAGCAGTCCTCCAATCATAGACCTATATTTCTCCTAATTAGTCTTAGGTGATTCATCATTCTTGCTCAGCTTGCAGCCAGTTACCATAGGAGTACATATTAGTTTAGAATTTTCCATTCCAAACTTTTTCAACAATTCTTTCACATACTTGGACTGAGAAATGAAAATTCCTTTTTCTGATTGAGTAATTTGCAGTCCTAAAAGAAATTCATTTCACCAAACATAGACATCTCAAATTCCTTTTGCATTTCCTCTACAAATTTCTTACACATACCTCCATTGCCTCCAAATATAATATCATCAAAAAATACTACAACAATTAGAATTTGATCATTATTGATTTTGAAATAGAGATTATGGTGCAGGGGCACCATGGCAAATTTTAGTTTTTTTATCCTCACTAAGAGCCTAGGTGGAGTTTGGATTCATAACTGATGTAATAAAGTCTATTTAATACCATTTTTGATGTATTTGTGGTCACCTAGGGGCAAAGTTTTAATTATTATATAATATTAGACAATCTATTTTTAGCATTGTAGTGGACATGCTATTTTTAGCCTATTTTTGGAATTTTGAGGAATCTCATGACCATGGGAGTCATTTAACGATGGAATATGAGGGAAAACATGTTATTTTGGCCTCATACACCTCAAGGTAGAAAGAGGAGAAGTTTTGGAGAGAAATGAAAAAAGATTTCCAAATTTCTGCACTTTTTTCAATATTTTTGTTGTTTCAGATATTAGTACGGATTTATACTTAATTTGTACAACCTACATGTAGTATTTTTGGAATGATAATAGAATCTACTTTCTAATTCTTTTTGTTTCACTCAATTTCGTTGTGTTTTGTGAAAGTTATGGTTAAATTAGTGATCGTCATTTCTAGATTTTAGGCTTAATTGGCAGGAGGACAGTCCATTTTTTAGGGTTTCTATACAAAATAACATACCTTGATTTTGAGATATGTTAAATAAGGGATAAATGAGTATTTAAATCAAGTTTTATTTCTAGTAGATCAATTCTGGTTTGAAAGTTCTGGCTGAAAAAACCTATTTTCAAATCTAGTCAAGAGTAGGACAAATCAAGATTTAACCTATATGTTCCAAAACAACCCCACCTTAACTTGAAATATGTTGGGTAAGAGGATAATGGGTATTCAAAACAGTTTTTATACCATGGGTTTGAGTTGTATTGTGAAAATTATGTCAAAAAAACCCTATTTGCTGCTCTCATCAAAGCATAGTGGAAGTTTTTGAGAAAAAGTTATTTGTTTGAAGTGTGTTTGTTTTATTAAATCCTCCATGCTCTACATCAATTGGTATCAGAGCTAAAAAACTTTGGCAAAGGAAATTTGTGTGTTTGTGTGTTGTCTTTTTGCAGGTTGAAGGAAGAACCTGGATGCCAAGAGACTAGGTGGTGAAGAAGAGAGGAAACCTAGGTGAGGTGTCCCAAAGACAAGAGGAAGCAAGGTTAAAGGGACTTTCTTAAAGAGAAGATGAATTTGTTGAAAAGGTAATTGTAGGCTGAGGATTCACAAATGAAGAAGCAAGAATAAAAAGAGAGTAAGAGGAAAGAGGAAAAGATGAGGCAAATAGAGGTTGAGAAAGAATTAAGAGAACTGAGGCAAGTTGTTGAAGAGATGGAAAAATATATGGAAAGAATAGTTCAGCAGTTGCAAAGTTGGCACTTATCACTGAGGAGGAAGATTACATGGCCCATCAAGAAAATTGTCCAAAGAATAAGAAGACAAGAAAGGACAACAACAATAGAAGAGGTAAAAAATGAAATGGTGAGTATACCTATGACTGTTTTGACATCAAGCATTGAAGAAGACAAAGTAGACATGGTTGTGGATGAGCCTTAATTTTTTTTTAGTCTCAAGAGAAAGTTGATCAAGTAGAAGGGCATATTATTGTTAATGTTAATAATGAAGTTGTTGATAAGGTTGCTATTATAGAGTTGCAGACCAATTTCTTGCAGTTGGATGTTGTTATATTACATGGATCACCAAAGGAGTGTGAGAAGAAAAGTAAAGAATGTGTTATTGGTAATGGTACTAACCAAGTTGTTTTGGTGTATGAAGTTGTTATTGTTATTATTCCAGTGCAAGTATCTAGAGATGTAGATAGGAAGAAGCTTATGCCATTTGACAGGCCTAAACATCTTAGCAAACAATTGGGGAAGCCCAAACTGAAAATGAAGACTACATGGAGCTACTTTAAGGAAGACATTGGGTAGATCATAGAAGGCATCAAGAAGGAGCACTTAAAGTGGATATCTTTTGTTACCCTCAATCCAAGAGGTCTTGGAATTTCTTTTGGTCGGGTGTATGGTGTAGGGGCACCATGGCAAAATTTGGTTTTTTTTCTCAATAAGATCCTAGGTGGAGTTTGGATTCATAACTGATGTAATAAGTTCTATGTAAGACCATTTTTGATGTATTTGTGGTCACCTAGGGGCAGAGTTTTAATTATTGCATAATATCAGACAATCTATTTTTAGCATTGTAGTGGACAGACTATTTCTAGCCTATTTTTGGCATTTTGAGGAATCTCATGACCATGGGAGTCATGTAATGATGAAATATGAGGGAAAACATGCTATTTATGCCACACACACCTCAAGGCGGAAAGAGGAGAAGTTTTGGAGATAAAAATGAATAAAGATTTCTAGTTTTCTGCACCTTTTTCTATATTTTTACTGTTCATGGATTCGTATAGATCTGTACAGAATGTGTATGACCTAGATGTGGTATAGTTGGAAAGATAATCAAATCTACTTTCTAATGCTTTTTGTTGCACTCAATTTCATCATTTTTTGTGAAAGTTATGGTTAAATTAGTGATCATCATTTCTAGATTTTAGGCTTAATTAGTAGAAGGACAATCCATTTTTGAGGGTTTTCATACCAAAAAAACCTACCTTGATTTTGATATATGTTAAATAAGGGCCAAAGGGGTATTTAAATAAAGTTTTCTTTCTGGGAGATCAGTTCTGGTTTGAAAGTTATGGCCGAAAAACCCTATTTTCAAATCTAGTCAAGTGTAGGACAAATCAAGATTTCACCTCGATGTTCAAAAACAACCCCACCTGCACTTGAAGTATGTTGTGTAAGAGGATAATAGGTATCCAAAACAATATTTAGATCATGGATTTGAGTTGTATTCTAAAAATTATGTCAAAAAAACCCTATTTGCTGCTCTCATCAAAGCATAGTGGATATTTTTGAGAAAAAGGTCATTTATTTGAATTGTGCTTATTTGATTGAATCCTCCATGCTCTGCATCAAATTACTATCTGTGGTACCTTTTCTAAACCCTAACTACATCAAATACTTGTCCAACCTTGCATACCAGGCTCTAGGAGCTTGCTTGAGTCCATACAGGGCTTTCTTCAATTTGCATGCCATGTTACCTTTGTCTGATAATTGGAATCGTTCTGGTTGTTCAGAGTAAATTTCTTCTATCTCTCCATTCAAGAAGGCAAACTTCATATCCATCTGGTATACCTTGAAATCTTTGTGAGCAACAAAAGCCAAAAACATTCTTATAGCTTCAATCCTTTCCATAGGAGTAAAAGGTTCTTCAAAATCTATGCCTCAACTTGAGAATATCCTTTGCATACCAGTCTTTCTTTGTTTCTTACCACTTCACCACTTTCATTGATTTTGTTTCTGAAAACCCATTTTGTCCCAATCACATTTTTATTAGCAGGTCTAGGAACCAATTCCCAAGTTTGTTTTTTTCTCTATTTGCATCAGCTCTTCTTCCATGGCTTTTACCTAACTTTCATCTTTGCCAGCTTCACTTACAGTTTTAGGTTCAATCTATGAAAGAAAATAGTAGTTCACCTATTCCTCAACTCTTATTCTTGTCAATACTCCTTTGCTTTTGTCACCAATAATTTGATCTTCAGAATGATTAATCCTTATATACCTGGGAGTCTTAGCAACACTTTCCTGAACCTTTTCTTCTTCACCAATTTCTTCTTCAGCTTGACTATCCTTTTGTTCATGTTCCACCTTTTCTTTAATTATTGTGACAATAGGTTCATCTGATTCATAAGCTCTGACATCTGATGTTTTGTCTTCATCAACCTTCACATTAGCACTTTCAATGACCTTCTTCAATCTCTTGTTGTAGCAATGGTAGGCTTTACTCTTAGTAGAGTATCCAAGGAAAATGCCTTCATCACATCTAGCATCAAACTTGCCTAATTCTTCATCTCTTCTGATATAACATTTTCTTTCAAAAACTTTGAAGTATTTCACTATGGGAACTCTTCCATACCATAATTCATAATGAGTTTTAGTGCCATTACCTTTGACTATGACTTTGTTTTGAATGTAGACAACAATGTGTATAGCTTCTCTCCAATACCCTTTTCGTAGGTTAGCCTCCATCATAATTGAGCTAGTAGCCTCTTAAACTATCCCATTCTTTCTTTCAACAACTGCATTTTCCTTAGGAGTCCTAGGAGAAAACAATTGTCTCTTTATCCCATGCTCTTCATAGAAAATGTTAAATTCATTTGATGTAAACTCACCTCCTCTATCAAACCTTAAGTGATACAGAGGTAGGAGGACCAACAACTCAACTCAACAAATCACTCAAAACAATGTTCACATGACTCATACTTCATGGCACTTGACTGTTTTAAACATACTTCACAAAATGAAACATTGACATGAAACAACCTATCCTCAATAACTTTAACAAATCAAAGAACTAATCCAATTTCTTTGGTGAGGTTGAGGAGAACATTAATACAAAATTTTTCTCCAATTTTCATGAAGATCCAATGGTAGGAGAGAAAGTTATGACTCTTTTCCCAAAAGTACAAACCCTAGGCAGCGTTCAGACCTGCCCTCACCACAATTGTAATATCTCTCACAAAACCTAATGAAATTCTACCAAACCAAAAGCACTGTAAACTAGAAACACATATATTTCCATCCATATATTATATGCATCAATGTAAGGCTGTACCAGGCCGTAACATGCATGTTTTTAGACTGCATTTTCAGAAAATTAAACTCTGTAGACCTACCCTCAATAAAAATGCCATAACTTATTCAAATCTTAATGAAATTTGATGCAACAAAAAGAAATGGAAATTAGACTTAATAATGTTTCCATACATACTACATTCAAATCATATAAAGTCCATAAAAAGTTGTACCAAACTCTGAAACAACAATTTAACATTCAGAAATGCAAAAACAAGGGTATCTTTTATTGATATCACGTCAAAATGTAACAACCCACATTCTCCAACCTTCTCCAACCATCTCTCCTCATGGGATTCAACTTTAAAAGGCATATTTAAGTTATTACAACTATTTTCTAACTTCCCAACCATTCAACTACCAATTTACCCTTCATCTTCCATTTTATGCACTTTTTTTGCAATTTTACAAAATGACAACTTTGACAATTATTGCAATTTTTAACAAATGACTCTAAAATGACCACCTAAACCCCAAAATGGACTCATACATATTAAAAATGGTCCATTAGACCTTATTACAATAGAAAGACACCCAACCAAAGCAATGTTTACAAAAATGGTCCATTAGACCTTATTACAATAGAAAGACACCCAACCAAAGCAATGTTTACAAAAATGGCCTCATGAAGGCATGTGATCAAATATATTCTCCTCCACCATTAAGCATTTGATCCTCAATTATAACTCATTCTCAACCATTGCCTTAAATGTTTTGAACTTGTTTAGTGATTCTGATTTCTCTTTTAGAAAAGTGACCCATGTCATTCTAGAATAATCATCAATAAGCAACATAAAGTACCTATCTCCTTGTAGACTTCTTGTTCTTGTAGGACCACATAGATCTATATGCACCAGCTCAAGCAATCCAACAAAAAATTATTCTTTGCTCTTGAAACTTGTCTTTGTCTATTTTCCCAGTTGACATTCCTTGCAAATAGTATTAGTAGGCTTCACTAGTTTAGGCAAATCTCTCATAGCTTGTACTGAGCTTACCTTCACCATGTTATAAAAATTTATATGACACATCCTTCTATGCCACATCCAACTCTCATCTGTCTGACCCAACAAACAACAATTATCAGTTCCCCTCAAGTGATAAATATTACCTCTAGTTTTCTTACCAGTTGCAATCACTGTTCTAAAGCTTTCCATGATCTTGCATGAATTAACCCTGAATCTCAAATCATACCCTTTATGACACATCTGACCAACACTTACAAGATTATGCTTTAGACCTTTCATATAGAGGACATCATCTATATTATGCTTTCCATCAAAAGAATTAGATCCTCTTCCACAGATCTTACCAGCTGCATTATCTCCAAACCTAACCAATCCACCATCAAACTTTTCCAAACTTACAAAATTACTTTTGTCACCGGTCATGTAATGTGAACATCCACTATCAATAATCCTTTCATCCTTATCCTTTTCAACCTGGATAGACAGAGCACTTTGTTCCATTGGGTTTTCTTCCTTCACACAACTAGCAGGATAAGTAGACACAAGTTCTTCCTTAATAGAAATAAACAAACATTCATTTGCACTAGTACTATTATCATCAAACACATCATCTATTATACCATCATTATCAAGATCTCTTAGATAATAGCATTTCTTGACAATTCTAGGTATTCTTTCAAATTTCTTCTTTCCTCTTTCCATTCTCTCCAAATATCTGGATGCATAGTGGCCATTCTTGCGACAAGAAAAGCATTTGAATGGTAATTTGCCTTTGAACTTACTGGAACCTCTTTTCATTCTGTCCACAAAGTTGGCTTCAACCTCATCTAGGTCATCATCAAATTCCACAGCATATTTATGAGCTCTTGAAGTCTTTTCTGAAGTGCTGGCTTTGAAAGCAGTCTCAATTTTTGGCAGAGCATCACCAAATTCTCTCACTTCAAAAGTTTTAAGTTTCTCAAGCAACTGATCCTTTGAAACCTTTTGTACACTCATAAGCTTTTTAATTGCTACCATCTTGTGACTGTAGGATTTAGGTAATGACCTAAGAATCTTAATCACAACCTCATCCTCATTAGTAGTATCTCCAAGACCTTTAATTCTAGTGACAATTTCATTAACTCTCTGCATGTAGATAGTTATGTTTTCATCTTCACTCATGTTCAGGGCTTCATACTTCACCTTCAAGTTTTGTAATTTGGCACTCTTTACAGAATCATCTCCTTCATATAAACTTTTCAGCTTATCCTAGATCTCACGAGAAGTCTCAAAATCCATAACTTTCACCAACTCATTGTTAGATAAGTTATTTAACGAAGCATCTCTATCTTTTCCATTAAATTCATATTGATTAATTTCATCTTCATCTGATGGACAATTTTGAGGAATAGTATACACTTTTTCTCTGTTATCTTCCAAACATTATATCCAAGAAAATAAGATAACTTTTCATCTGTACCTTCTAAAGGGAATAATTTGTTCCATCAAATTGTGGTGACTCTCTCCTGTGCACCATCTCGGATCTACCTCGAGCTGTTGGACTCTTTACAAAGGAACCCTCACTATGATACCAATTGTTGAAAAGCGCAATACAACTGAGAGGTGGGGGGTGAGTCAGTTGTAACCAGTATTTCAAAACCATTAACACATCAACCAATTGACACTGTGTTTTTATTTTAACCATGAAAGCATGTAATAGAAAACTCAAACACATTTACACATTCAACACAAGAGACACCAGATTTTTACGTGGAAAAACCCATAAGGGAAAAACCACGGTGAGTGTTAGCTCACAATATAATATATTATAACAATACTAAAAATCAGAGGCTCATTGCCTTAGGGATCACTACCCAAAATGCTCACTACAAATGTAGAGGCTCACTGCCAATGGGGTGGCTCACTGCTAGATTTGGTGAACTAAGATAGCAACATCTACACTATGCCAAAGTTTAGTTCCATTGAGGCACAATAAACATCCTCTGCTCTACTATGATTTTTACTTCACACTTATCTTCACATATTGACACTTGGATCCATTTTAATGACTTTATTACAAGTATTTATACAATTCATCAACCTTGAAATGACCATCAAGGTCAGCATTACAATCGTCAACCATTGGAGCAATCTCCAAGGTTAGAAAACACATATACAATAAAATAGGTCTGGACTTAAACAAATTAATGAAAGAGCAAGAATGAATGCGGACCAAACCACACCTTAGATGGGAATCACACAATATTCCATGCTACAAAATGCTATCACAACCTCCAAAGTATAACCGCAAGTAGTGGGAACAACCAAGTCGGCTAAAACTAGTGTTAACACTAGAACCTTTAAGAAAACACTTCATGTACGATCCAAATTATACTTTGTGGACCAATCAAAAGGTAGGAACATTATCTAGAGACATCCACAAGAATGTTACAATCACCAAGAATATTTGCACAACCTCTAAACACTTTATCCAAAAGATTCTTCAAACAAGAGCACTTGAACTTTATTGTTGACCACTGTCATAAAAGAAAGATCACTTGCAGACTACCAAATCATGAACCATTTGAACTAAATGCACATATCCTCATCACAAACTTAATTCTAGAACCAAAGACTATAATACTTAATTGCATAGAAATGCGGAGCATAATACATTCTACCTGTCACCACTAAATGCACCAAAAAATAGTTTTTATTTTGCTGAACATAAGTTGCTCAAATCTTCACACCGGAGGCTCAAACTTGAAACATAGCAACTATAGGCATCCTTCAACATAACTTCCAAACTGAAGACAAAGATATTCAATCTACAAGATATGTGGAGCAAAACACCACACTATTCTTCTAAAAGACAAGATACTCTGCAACACACTGTTTCCACTAGGAGAGCAAATTTTCTCAAAAGAACTTGCAAACTCAATACCAAGAACACTTTCTCATTATCTTCAACACTTATGTAAGTCCATACAAACCAATTATCTCAATACAAGGAAGCATCAAATAGAGAGCATAGTTGATACTGATGACAACATAGATATGTTGACATCAATGACAACACTGGTAAGCACATACTTGCAACATAGTATATTTATAGGTCGGCCATACAATACACAATATGAAACATGTGGAAGATAGGTCTAATTAGGATAACATGTTACACCAACAGAGGACACAAGCCTTGTAGACCCCAACACTTGCTTAACCAGGTCTAAAACATCTCTCACAACTTCAAAAATCAAGGAATTACCTCTGCACACTCTGCTCATTTGAAAATAGGATAGTGATTTTGTCAAAAGCACTTGGAAACTCAATACCAAGAACACTTTCTCATTAGCTTCAACACTTATGTAAGCCAATACAAACCAATTATCTCAACAAAAGAAAGCATCAAATCAAGAGCACAATTAACACCAATAAAAACATAGATAGTACATCAATGACAATACTGGTAAGCACATACTTGCAACATAGTATATTTATAGGTCAGCCATACAATACACAATATGAAATGTGTGGAAGATAGGTGTAATTAGGATAACACATTACACTAGAAGAGGACACAATCCTTGTAGACCCCAACACTTGCTAAAATGGGTCCAAAACATCCCTCACAACCTCAAACATGAAGGAATTACCTCTGCACACTCTGCTCATTTGAAAATAGGATAGCTTTAAGGTAAGCTCATGAAAACTTGAAGAGTAACAATGATATCAACTAGAGAACCTTGTACGGTATTGTAAACAAGGAAAATCTTTGTGAAGCTCTTCTAGATGAGTCCACATGACTCATACAACATCCCCAAACACTTATTTTCCACCACACATATAATAATTATGCCACACACCTTCAATCATTAACTCTAAGAGCACACTTTTATCTAGAACACACTGCAACATGTTGTCAATTGAAAAACTAAGTTGCGGACCACCAAGAAACTTGAAATAGGAAAGAGACATGAAATGCAAATTTAAGAACATGTTCACAAAACTGCTAGATCAGTCATTTAGTTCTAGAGAAATGCAGAGCATTCCAGTAGGTCTTTAACAATGCTCCATTCTGTCAGAGCACATATCGGTACTTTATCAATCATAACTTTCACTGTGGAGGGAATGGTAATCTGAAACTTTGGAAACAACATATTTACCATCCTCTGAACATAGATCCAGAGACACATAGCTATATCTATAAATGCGGAGGAATGTGGAGCATTCCATTTACCTTTCAACAACACATTACATTGTCAGAGCCTGAACCAAAATTTAGTCACTTATATCTTTCACTACAGAAGAGAAAACATTCTAAAATTTAGGATTTAGCATATTTACATCATGCTCAACTTAAGTCTTAAACCGTAAGACCATAGCTTCAACTTTGGAGGAATACACAACATTCCATTGCCATGCTAGGAACATCTTCACAAAACCCACACTATCTTCGACCTGCTTCTGGAGGCCAAGTTTTCTTTGCATCACCATATAAAGCTTAAAATTAGTAGGGATGATTATACAACATGCTTCAAAATAGGAACATATCTTCAACATCAACAACACAACTTGATTCTTCTAATTCATATTGATCAAGCTTCAAACTCAACTCTAATTTGATTCTCTTCTTTGATTAGGAATGTAACCTTTAGGATCTCTAATGATAAGCTTTCTCTTTTTTAGGAGCATAACATCCAACCATGACTAGTCTGTTACTGTAATGATAGTGTTGACATCAGTGTATGTCATGTTGGCATCAATGTATGTTGATATGTTGACACCAATGACAACACATATGGGCCAATAATAAGCCACATCATAATCCATGAAACATAACACATCATCCATCACATAATCAATATCATAATCCATCCACATTCATAACATAATCCATGATCCATAACATATGCATAATCCATCTCATCATGCATAACATAATCATAATCTATCACAATACCATAATTCATATCAAAATCATCCTTCCATAAACATGAAACCATAAAATCATAACATCCATAACATACGAATCCATACAAACTATCCATCACACCATAAATTACATCATAAACTTCATCAATAATCATATCATAAAACTTCATATAAAGCTGCCCACAAAATGCTCATCATATATATATATAACAAAAATAGGTCATGATACAAAATATGTCCAAAGTCTCAGTACATAAACTATCTAGTATAAAATCCATAAAATACCACTCAGTGGTACTATCCCTAGACTTTGTTGGAGCCTATAATCCTATTAATGAGGGCCTCGCCCCTGTAACCTATGCACTTGTAGCCTATGCACCTATCTCCTGTGTTCCTATCCCCGAGTCCCTAATGGTGGCACTACTAGTACTTGCAATGGTGGAGGCATAGCCAAAGGTGGTTGCATAACTGGCCTTGTAACTAAGTGAGTCCTTAATCTCCCTAACTAAATAACCCCTGACCTACTCTGAGCATTATAATTGGGTTTTCTCTACTACTCTAACACTACTAAATGATACAACCTCTTATAGTGTTATGCCCTCTCTCTTTGAAAGGAAGGAAGGTGTACATAAAATGCTTCCTACGCTAATTTAATGAGGAGAGATGTATGAAGATTCTTTTTAACATTTACAATTACAATGTTATTAACCCAACAACAGAGATATTGTAGCAATACACATACACACAAAATGTAGAAAGAAGAGAGAGACAAGATATAATGTGGGGAAAACCCTTACAAGAGAAAAACCCAACACTCCAAAACCTACACAATGTATTATCAAAACAAGGAATGTTTACAACACACTTGCAATGTAAGTCTTTATAGGAGTCTTTGACACTTGTATCCAGAGATATTCTGGTAGCATAATAGTACCAGTCAATCACACTATGCATCTCCCATCCAAGCACCTATTTATAAAGAACTTTCAAGGCAAAAATGGAACCTTCTTGAGATGGGCATCCAACTTGGCCTCGTGGCCCAAAAACCACGCATAAGGACACTTTTCCAACACTGCAACATGGTTTTGACACTTGTCATATCACCCCATCCCAAAGTGGTCACCTAGTCCCAAGAAAGGCTATGACAGATGCTCTTACACACCTTACAGCTGTCATAGAATCCTGTTGAGTACATGTGTCTCAGATTTATAGTGATTGGCAAGAGTCTCAGCAATCTTGTTGTTCATAGTGGGTTGTTCTTTGTATCAGGTTGATAGGATACCATTGGCGAACACTTAAATTGTTTTACTGACAACATGTATTTCACTGATGTTCGCTTGGTCATCAGGTTGACAGAATACTATCAGCGTACCCATGTTGGGCTTTACTGATGACATGTGTTTCACCGATGGTAGTGGTCATCGGGAAGACTTCCTCTATCGGCACAGTTGGAAGTATTATTGCTGATGAACTATGTCTCGTCGATGATGTGGTCAGTGTGAGTCACTCCGATGGAAGACCATCGAAGTGAGTAGCTTTATCGGCCCAACCTTGAGAACTCACTCCGATGCTTTTGTGTCTCTCTGATGGAAAGGTGTGGACCGACATACATGTAAGCAGTGTATCTGTGAGACTTGTCTTATCGGTGTGGATTAGAATGCTTTCTCCAATGTGCATTGGTCATGCCAATGAAGGATGAAGGCTTGGGTATTGGTGGGACAAGGAACCATCGGTGTGAATGGTGGATTGGTCTCTGATGAGCTTGGTCTGTCTAATGGTGTATGGTATCGGTAGGAGGAACATTGTTGGTAAAGAAGGAAGAAGTCATGTCGAAGGTTTTGGTCACTCCAATGAAGACGTCGGCCAAGGTCTTTTTGATGGTCGGTGAACGGTAGACTGATTGGTCTTGTTAGCAAAAGTGCAGACGGTTATAAAAAATGTGGTCATATATATAAACTAGAAAATCAACTGATGACGGATGCATGTGGGACTAATGAGTTCTCACGAATGTGAACAATTAGAGATGGCAATTTGGACGGTTGGACTGAGTGTAACTGAATCAATTGGTTGCTCAGACGGTTGAGTCAATTTGATTGCTAAGAAGATGGACAGTCTTGGATCGACAGAGTAGGATTGAGAGTTCAATCTAGTAAGCTCTATATTCTTCTTTGGGGAAGTCCTATAGTGTATGTTGTACGCAGCGTGATAATAGTATGTGAAAGGACTAAACTGAGAAAAGGAGAAATAGAGGTCGAGAGAGAGCAAGGCTGATCTTGCCATGTTACTGTTGAGATTCTCTAGATGAAGAACAAGATTTATAACTCTGTGAAGGCTTGAGAGTCTGATATTGTATTGTAACTGTGTATTTTTGTTGCTAATTAATACAACGATCTCTGGCTTTTGGAGTGTGCAGTTTTTTACCCGGAAGAGTTTTCCCCATGTAAATCTATGTGTTCTTATTATTGTTCTTTCATGGTTATGATTCTGTAAGTTGAATTTGTTGTCTGTTGTTGAAACTGTAAAGTTACATCAGTCTTTTCTCTGAAGGTTCAATGATGGGGAAATAAGCTATGTATGTTTCTGCCTTGTGGCATAGTTGTGCGTGTTTTTGAAGTGATTGAAATAATTTTAAATCTGTCGAAGACACCACTGTTCTTAGAAATACGTTCTGAGATGCTCTTATTTCCTTACAAATCCGTCATAATTAACAACACTTACAACTGTAAGTGAATCTATCATACACTGACTAAAAGTAGCATATTCCTATTACAACATGTCATAACCTCCCTTGGGTGACCAAAGATGCCTTCCTCAAAGATGCTCTTTGACACATGTCCTCCCCTATCATAGGATCATCTATTTACGACTCTTACGCGTCATAGAATCTGTCATGAGCGTTACACATCAAAATTCCTTACACACTACTCAAGATGCCAACACATGGTAGAAAACCTCTACCACAATATGGGGCGCCTATATCCACATGGAGTGAGTTGATCATCCTAGTCACCTTACAAGTGGAGTGACAACTCATCATGCCACTTCACACTAAATGACAAAATAGGATGTGCAACTTAATTACATCATAGGCTAATAAAATAAATACATTACAAATAATAAATACAAGGAATTACTAAGGTTGAGACACCTTAATTCCCAACATTATCCCACTTGTCAAACACCTTGTAAGAGCCAATTGAAATAACAGGATTTAACTAGTATAGGACAAGAGGCCCATAGAATCTGAACACCATTTGAACTTCTCTGTGCCCATTGGTTTTGTCAATGCATCTGCAACATTCTTCAAAGTGTCTACCTTCTCCAATGTCACCTTCCCATCCTCTACCATGTCTCGCACAAAATGAAACTGTACATCAATATGCTTTGTTCTGGCATGGAAAGTTGGATTCTTTGGTAGTCAAATCACACTCTGACTATCACAACATATAGTAATCTATCTTGTATCAACACCAATATCGGAACACAATCTCTTAAGCCAAATGGCTTCCTTGCAAGCATGCATATCTGCCATATACTTTGATTCTATCATGGA
Source organism: Cunninghamia lanceolata (assembly GCA_027924645.1). NCBI lineage: Eukaryota > Viridiplantae > Streptophyta > Pinopsida > Cupressales > Cupressaceae > Cunninghamia > Cunninghamia lanceolata. Next base: position 250,787 of record BSBN01001389.1, read on the forward strand.
CCAAGTGACCATAGGTTGCCTCTTACTCATCCAACTAATTGCACTACTGAACATAGTAAATACGTAAGCACTGGTTGATCTCCTGCTATCAATGTCACCTACCCAATCAGAATTGACAAATCCATGAATACATATAGAATGTGAAGGTCATGTAGGATGACCATGATAACATAGGGAATACTCAGAAGTAACCTACAAATATATGAACACTCACTTTATTGCATCCCAGTGTACCCGTCTAGGATTAGCCATAAATTGACTAAGGACTCCCACTTCTTGGTCAATGTCTGGTCTTGTGTAGACCATAGCATACATCAAACTACCAACAACACTAGAATAAGGTACTCTGCTCATGTCCTCCACCTCAGAAGGAGATTTTGGACAATCATTAATAGATAACTTTGTCCCCAAAGAAATAGGAACACACAATGGTCTAGAATCTGCCTGTTGAACCTATCCAACACAGTCTTCACATACTTACTCTGGCTTAACCAATGTTTTCTATTATCTCTGTCTCTTCTAATTTCCATTCCTAGAATGTACCTGGCTAGCCCTAAATTTTTCATTTCAAATTGTGCTGACAACTCAGACTTCAAATCAGAAATCATATTCTTACCATTCCCAATTAACATATCATCAACATACCATGCAATAATGAGAATGCGATCATTGTCAAATTTATATTACACATAATGATCTAATTTCAACCTCAGAAATCCAATCGGTAACACAAAGGCATCAAATTTCATGTACCACATCCTAGGAGATTGCTTCAAACCATACAAAGACTTATTCATCTTGCAAACCAAATTTTCTTTACCTTTTTCTATGTAATGCTCTGGCTGTGACATGTAAATCTCTTCCTTCAAATCACCATGAAGGAATGTTGTCTTCACATCTATTTGCTCCACCTCTAAGTCATAAGCTACTGCAAGAGATAACAAGAACTGAATAGATGTCATCTTTGCAACAGGAGGTAATATTTCACCATAATCAATCCCCTCCACTTGTGAGTACCCCTTCGCAACCAATCTGGCCTTGTACTTTTCAACACTACCATCTGCACCAAATTTCTTCTTGAACACCCATTTACAGCCAATGGGTTTCCATCCTTTAGGCAATGGTACCAAGTACCAAGTTTTATTCTTCTCCAAAGAAGCCATCTCATCTTCCATGGCCTCCTTCCAGGAACCTGCATCTTTCATACCCATAGCCTCTATCACAGTTCTAGGCTCACCAGTGTTAGTAAGCAAGTCAAAAGCACAACTAGAATCTAGCAATGAATAACCAAACCTATCAAGTTTCTTCTTTGTTTGTGTAGACCTCCTCAAGGTCTGAGGTTGAGGTTCTATTTCTTCTTCTAAGCTTTCAGAGCTGCTAGAGCTCTCCTCATCTTCAGGTCTCAAAGGGTCTGTCAGTTTAGTCTTCTCAGGGGTAAAAGGAAACTAAACTAGATCCTCCTTTTCTTTCTCTTCTGGCTATAGAACCATGGAAGAAGGTGTTAGCTCTATGAAAATAACACTTTTGCTATACAACACTTTTTTGGCCACAGGATCCCAAAGCTTGTATCCTTTCACACTGACACCATAACCAATGAAGATACACTTAACAGCCTTGTTCTCCAATTTTGACCTCGTCTCCCTAGGCACATGAGCATATGCCTCACATCCAAAAACATGAAGATGTCTTACTGAAGGCTTCTTACTAGACCACGCCTCCATGGGTGTCTTACCAACAAGAGCTGATGTAGGGGACCTATTTACCAGGTAGCAAGTAGTGGCTACAACTTCAGCCCAAAACTTTTGTTCGAGGCTTGCTCCACTAAGCATACTCCTAGCCATCTCCATCAGTGTCATGTTCATCCTCTCTACAACTCCATTTTGCTGCACGGTGTATGGAGTTGTCTTATGTCTTTCAATCCCATGTTCTATATAGAACTTATCAAACTCTGTACAACAAAACTCACCACCATTATCAGTTCTCAAAAACTTAATCTTTTTGCTAGTATGATTCTCAACAAAAGCTTTAAACTTTTTGAACCAATTAAAGACTTCAGATTTGCTCCTGATGAAATAAACCCATGTCTTTCTACTATAGTCATCTATGAGTGATACAAAATATACAAATTTAGAGATCGAAGGAACATTAACTGGACCAAACACATCAGAATGAATAAGATCCAACACACCAGAAGACTTATGAGAACTTGAGTAAGACTGAACATGATTTTACTTTCCATATATAAAATGTTCACAAAAGTTGAAATTGAGATTACAATCATAGAACCCCTCAATGAGGTTTTTATTTTTTAGGGTTCTAAGACCCTTCTCACCAATGTGGCCAAGTCTTTTATGCCATAACATTGTCTTCTCAGTAGGAATCTTAACTTCCAAAGCATGAGCACCCATGGGTACCCAAAATACACTACCATCAAACTTTGATACAATAGATCTTTTAGTTTCTAGTTCCAATGGTGGGGATGAAGTGACTGCATCTCTCTTCTTTGAGTCAGAAGAACTATTGCATTGTGAAGTGCATGCCTCCAGCTAAAATAGAGTACCTCTCTTAGTACCCTTCGCAAGCACCATAGATCCTCTAGTCATCTTGCATCCTTCTTTCGAGAAGACAACCTACACACCTACATCATTCAATTTACTTATAGAAAGCAGGTTCCGTGCTAAGCCTCAGATGTGCATGACCCCATAGATCCCCTTCAATCATCCATCAGGGAATTGGATAGAGACTCTTCCACCACCAACAATCTTTAGATGAGAATTGTCACCCATGTACACTCTTCCACCATCAAACTCTTCATACTTTGTAAACTAGTCTCAATGTGAGGTCATGTGGAAAGATGCACCAGAATCAATCATCCACACATCATCAAATGCATGGGTGGCCAAGGCTGCGATGAAAGCATTACCATCATCTTGTGACTTGTAAGAATTTAAATTTAGGACATTCTTTTTCTTTTTCTTCTTCTCCTCTTTGCATTCCTTTCAAAAATGCCCAATTTTTCCATAGTTCCAACATAGAGCCTTGGACTTTCTAAGAGATTTGGATCTACCCTTCTCAGCTTTCTTGTCCTTCTTTTTCCCTTTCTCCTTGGGTCTTCCACAAACTGCAAGAGCCTCTTTGGCTGACTCAAATTATTTTCTCTGCATATCTTTAGATAACAATGAAGACACCATTTCATCCATCTTAAAGGTGGATGTGGTACTCCTGATGGCCATTACAAGATGATCCCATGAATCTGGCAAAGAACAAAGAAAGGTCATACAATGATCCTCCTCCTCCATCTTCACACCCATGGATGTCAACTGTGCAACTAGCATGTTAAAGGCATTTAGGTGATCTAGAACGGATCCTCCATCCTCCATCCTCAGAGAACATAGCTTCTTTCTCAGGAATAGCTTGTTCACCAAGGACTTGGCATGATAAACATCTCCTAGCTTCTTCCAAAGTTCTTTCACGGTCTTCTCCTCATGGACATTCAATAGGATTGAGTCACTAAATAGAGTCTCACAAGACCATTAGCTTTCCAATCTTTGAGATCCCAATCAGCTTGGGACATAGCCATAGGTTTTGTACTAGAAATTGTTTCCCATAGGTCTTTATCAATGAGCATGTCTTCCATTTTAAGTTTCCACAAGTCAAAATTGATTCCGTTAAACTTCTTCACCTCTACTCTTCTGGATGTGCCTACCATCTCCTTCCTGCAACAAGATTACAAAATACTTTGCATAGACTCCCACTCAATCTAAGATCAGCTCAAAAAACCCCTACCCAACAACTAGGACCAAAGGTGATCAAGCTCTGATACGAACTAAAAGGAAGCAAGGTGTGCGGAAAACACTTCCTATGCTAATCTAATGAGGAGAGATGTATGCAAATTCTTTTTAATTGTAATGTCAAAAATCATCCTCCTATATGGAATGGTACAATTTCCCTTAGTTTAGCTCCTCACTCTTGGTGACCTCTAAACCTTTTCTTTTTCAGCCTTCCTAAAACCCTGATTGACTTAGCCTAGAAGCAGCCTGTGATGGGTAAAATGGGATGAATAAAATTAAATATGAAAACCCAAAACATCAATGGAATGTGCAAGTAAAAATGAATAAAAACAAGAGAGAGATACTCACAACCTTTTTACCTTGCAATTTCCATTGTTTGCCTATTCCCGCTTGATCTTCAATGGTGAATGTAGCCCTCATGAAGCTTGCTTCCTTGCTTAAATTCCTCAAGATGGCAAAAGGGAAATGGCTTGGATATTTGTAGTGTTGAAGGTGAGCTTCAACACAACATGAAATGGATGATAGATAGTGGTGGAAATGGGTGCCAATGGCGTGCTATGTATTCTGTAACATAAGTTTACTTGAAAGCTTGATGATATGAGAATGGAAGAAGAGGGTTGTATTTATAGGCTCATGAGAGAGAGGATCAATGGTTGAGAAAAATTAAGAAGATCAATGGAGGAAAAGACATGAGAGGATGTGAACAAATAGAAGGACATGTGTCATAGAAAAATCTATTCTCTTTGAGTTAACTACTTTCATGACAAAGATAAGATTTGTTTTCACAAAATTAGAATGTTTTATTCTAATTTAAGAGTTATTGATAGAAACAAGATTGTTTAAAATCAAAACTCAGCTTTTGCTTTTGCACGACAAGGAAGAATTATTTTTAGAAGATTTGGAAGATAAGAAAGCAAATTTAAATAAGTTAAATTTATTTAATTTATTTTTAGAAGATTTGGAAGATAAGAAAGCAAATTAAATAATTAAATTTATTTAATATATTTTTAGAAGATTTGGAATATAAGAAAGCAAATTAAATAAAAAAATTTATTTAATTTATTTTTGGAAGATTTGGAAGATAAGAAAGCAAATTAAATTAATTAATTAATTTAATTTATTTTTAGAAGATATGGAAGATAAGAAAGCAAATTAAATAAATAAATTTATTTCATTTATTTTTAGAAGATTTGGAAGATAAGAAAGCAAATTAAATAAATAAGTTTATTTAATTTATTTTTAGAAGATTTGGAAGATAAGAAAGCAAATTAAATAAATAAGTTTATTTAATTTATTTTTAGAAGATTTGGAAGATAAGAAAGCAAATTAAATAAATAAATTTATTTCATTTATTTTTAGAAGATTTGGAAGATAAGAAAGCAAATTAAATAAATAAATTTATTTCATTTATTTTTAGAAGATTTGGAAGATAAGAAAGCAAATTAAATAAATAAATTTATTTAATTTATTTTTAGAAGATTTGGAAGATAAGAAAGCAAATTAAATAAATAAATTTATTTAATTTATTTTTAGAAGATTTGGAAGATAAGAAAGCAAATTAAATAAATAAATTTATTTAATTTACTTGCACATGATTTTGGAAGAATAAATAAAATATTTAATTATATTTTATTTTTGGAGAGAGACAATTTAAATAAATTTAAATGATTTATTTAAATTTGGAGGAATAGACTTGACTTAATTAAATAATTTAGAATTATTTAATTACTTGGAAGAATTTAATTAAATAAAAGATTTAATTTAATTTTGACTTTAGAAGAGATAATTAAATATTTTGATATTTAATTAACTTAGAGGAATAAGAATTGAATAAATAAATTTATTTATTTATTTATTGATAGAGGAATTTAGATGGAATAAATATTAAGAATATTTATTTAGATAGAGTCGTGTCATTTTTAGGTGTATACACAACCTATTCACTTTTTGAGCTAACTTGTTGATAGAACCTGGAAAGAGATTTAAGATTTAGGTCCCTAGGACCCCCAAAAATGTAGATCTGAGCTGAAATTAGGGGTTAGGACTTGGGCACTCATGTTCTAGTCCTCCCTGATTTCACGGGATTTTAAATTTTGGTAGGGTGTTACTTCCCGCTAAGTGCCTCGGGATTCCATTTTCAAATTCTCAGTTTTCACGCGATATCGAGACATTATTTTGAAATTTGAATTCCCTAAATCTAGATATAAAAAGACATTTGCAATTCATTTTATAACACACAATTCTTATGCAAGCTTGATGCCAAATCTCTGTTGCAATTGTCGTTGAAGATCAGTGACTTGTTGAAGCTATTTGAAGTGTTCTTTGTTTGCTATCTTGGAGACCATGGATGAAGATTCAGAATCACGATCTTGAGTCTATCTTTCTCTTTCTAGGTTTTGTACACCCTTTGCATGATCGGGAGAAGGGTTGAAGCCACCAACAGCAACCTTGGAGATCCTCTGCAGACATTGTTGATTCCCCTTCTTGATCATGCAAGTCTTCATTTGTCTCATCTCCTTGAGCTAAAGTTGTATGTATTTATTGATGCAAAGCAAGTTGTTCATCTTACCTGGATTGAGACATCTAGGGTTTGATTTTTATGCATACACACATTGCTAGGTTTGCACACACTTCTATAAATCCTTTCCTTTGGCTATTATTGAGGTAGAAATATCGAAGACAAGGCTTGACTGAGGCAAGCTCCTATATAGACACAACAATTTCCTTCTTTTGTATGTGCAGATCATGTTTCGCAGGTTCCAGAGAAAAGAAGCTACAGAAAGAAGGATATTGTGCATATAGTTGCGACAGACTTTCAGATTTTTGGATTCTAAGACTTGCAGGACATTAGAGCGGGTGCCCTAGTCCAACAAGGGCTTTATTCTGGGATCTGGAAGCCTTTCAGCAGTCTTAAACACACTGTGTGGAAGATTTTCCTATTCGTGAACTTTCAGGACACTGGAGTGGGTGCCCTAGTCCATATAGCCCTTAGATTCTAGGTACACTGTCTCGAAAACCCTCCTTCTACACTTTTGTAATAAGTTTTACCAATTACTTCATCAGTTTCTATATGTTTTCAATTTAAGGCATAATTAGGGTTTTACTTGGATAAGAGGAAAACACTTGATAAAATCTTGATTAGGGCCCTAGGTTCTATAACCACATGAGCATAAAGGAGAGACAAATTGATTAGAAGCTTGTTCACAAGCTCGATCCTTGTCCTCCCAATGCTTAGTGGTGGAATTGGTGGTATTTAACCTAGTTAAACAAACTATCATTTTTCACCCTAAACATTTTGGTGAACCCGAGCTTTAAATAATTTGCATCCTTTTAAACTTCAGATTTGAAATAATTTTTTGTTCTAGAGCATAATTGGATTGAAAAACCTCTTTGGTGAATTTGCATATGTTAAATTGTGGGTTACATTCTTTATCTTTTCACTAAAATAGTTGGAAATTAGCATTTATTACCGAAAGTTGTATTTCATTTGCAAAGGCCATCATTGTGCATTTAAATCTTGGTTTAAATAGAGCATGTTAGATTGTTAGATTATTTTTTGCAATATTTTCATGCTTATGATGAGTCATTTAGTAGTGATGACTTTGATATGTTAGATGAAGCCCTTGAGGACTTTATCTCGATTGAACATTCCACTATGGCCTCTAAGCCGTCACTATTTTAGAGATTTGTAAATGTAATTTATTTGCCTAAGTCTAAAGAAGAGATTGAAAAACTGAAAATTGTGGTTACCCTATGTGTAAATGTGGTTCAACCACCCTCTAAACCTATGCTTGTGGTTAAAGGTCTTTTATCTTCTAAATCTCTTGATTACATTTATGATTATGCAAAACAAATAGCGAAACAAGACTACCAAACTAATCATAATGTGGTTGCTCATGCATATAACACTCAAAATAATAAACAAAGTACACAACAAACAAGTGTTCTCATATCTTTACTAGCTTCACAACCTATGCTTCCTCAAGCACCTCATTTATCATATAAAGGTGGTAAAGAATACGATCTTGTAGAGCAGCTTCACGCTACTTCTACAAAGATATCTCTTTGGGAACTTATACAAACTTCACGTACTTATCATGGAATGCTACAAGAAGCTTTACAAAAGGTGATTGTTCCTCCTACCGTTAAACCAAATGATGTTGCCACTTTACTAGATTGTATGTATGCAACGGAAACAAACATTTTATTTCAACAACATGAGTAACCATCTCTTTAGGTTTAGAAGCAGTATGATCCTTTGGTTATCTTTATTACAATCAACAAAACATTGGTTAAAAGAGTTATGATTGATAATGGGTCATCCCCTAATATTTGTGGTATTGATTTATTACATAAGGTTAAAGTTGATATATCTGCTGTCAAACTAGAATCATTAAGTATTTGTGGATTTGATAATGTTGGATGACAATCTATAGGCACTATAACTATACCTATACAAGTTGGACATGTGATGGTGCCTACCCTGATTCATGTAATGCCTTGTTCTTTATCTTATAACATGATTTTGGGTAGACCTTGGATACATGCATTAGGAGTGGTTCCGTCTACTTTACACTATTTGATCAAGTTTATATTTAATGGTAAATTGCATACTATACATTTGGATCCTGAACTTGATAATTGTTTGCAAATAGAAGTGCATAAGCATGTTGTTGGTCCTAAGATTTTAAACAATCTGAAAGCTAAATTGTCAGCTTCTCTTGCCTCTAAGAATGTTATGCAAGAGACCAAGCAATAGAATGCATTTGTTGGTGATGATTGTGGTTCATTAGATTTTGCATCTTCCTCCACAGGAGAGTATAAATTTAAAAACCCCGTCCTTGAAACATCAAATATTGCATCGATCACATCACATGCTTCGAATGATAAACATAAGACCTCTAAGGTGACAAATAAGGACAATACTCTGAGTTGCACTACTGAATATGAGACTTATGAAGCTCCACCTTCGTCTAAAGAAATAGTCTCTCTCTATGGCAGAGGATTCCAAATGCTTTACAAAAATTGCGACTATGTAGGTAGTGGTTGTGGCATAAATCAACAAGGAATCAAAGTTCATATAGAATCTACTTCGCAAAATTACTCAAGTGGCATTGGATACAATCTTTGTAAGGAATCCAAAGCCAAAAAATGCCCTACTCTAAATGTGAATACAATATCAACACTTAGTTTGATATTCCCTAAGATGATTGACACCAATTGTCCTCCAGGATCACTTCCGTTAGATATGTTTATGGTGGGTAAAGCAAATGGACTTGTTAGGTTCTTATGATGGTATTCCTTGTTATCACTACAAACGTGGCCTACCTTATTGTTTAAACAATGATGCATATTTTGGAAAGACTACTAGCACAATAACTGCTATAGTAGAGCATAATGAAGAAATTGAAGAACAATTACAATCCTACAATCCCCTTGACCATAGTACTCTCCTTAATGGAAAGACTATTGATGTTGTTATGGATAAGGATAATCCTGAAAAAGTTATCCCTATTGGCGATTGTTTAGATGCGGAAGAAAAATAACAAATGACTAAATTATTGAGTGAATTCTTGGAATTGTTTGCTTGGAATTATTTAGACATGCCTGGTATAGATCCCCAGATTGTAACACATAATATTGTATTGAAGCCAGATGTTAAGCCTTTCAAACAAAAGATTCATCGAAGGCATTTTGGTGGAAAATTGCTGGTGCAAAAATTGTTACATATGGGGTATTAATGACAGCATATGGAACAAGATTCCTTTGCTTATGTCAAGCGATGCCCGCAATGTCAACAACATAAACACCTAATCCATGCTCTTGCTCAAGAGCTTTGTGCCCATGTGTCACCATGGCCATTTTCTATCTGGGGCTTGGATCTCATTGGTAAAATTTCCCCACCCTCCTCTCAAGGACATATGTTTATAATTATTGCTACTGATTATTTTACAAAATGGGTCGAAGCGGTCCCTCTACAATCCACAACCACTGACATAATATGTTGATTTATACAGGATAACATAATTTCTCAATTTGGAATACCTTCCTCCTTGGTTTTGGACAATGGTACACCATTTAAGAACAAGGATGTGAAAAAATTGCTTGAAAAATATCATATACAACATCACTTCTCTACACCTTATTACCCTCAATCCAACAGCCAAGTAGAAGCTTCAAACAAGGTTATTGGATAGATTCTAAGAAAAACCATTAATAAACATAAAAAAGATTGGAATACACAATTATCCTATGCCTTATGGGCTTACAGAATGAGTATTCGAATAGCTACTAGTAAGACACCATATAATCTTATCTATTGCACATACGCAATAATGCCCTTAGAGTTAGAAATTCCTTCCTTGTGAATTTCCCTAAGAGATATCATGGATGATGACATAGAATGAGAGAAAAGATTACAAGAACTTGAGATGCTTGATGAAAGATGTATTAACGCTCTTGAACATCTCAAGGCTTATCAAAAATGAATACAACGAGCCTATAATGTGCCAGTCATACAATGCTCGTTTAATGTTAGAGACTTGGTTCTTTATGAAAATCAATGCAATGTAAATGCACTGCTTGGCAAGAAAGGTAAGTTCAGTCCCAATTGGCTTGGACCGTATATAATTATTGAGGCCTTTGGATCCAGAGCATATAAATTAGCCAATGAGCAAGGTTTGCTGCTTAAGGAACCTATTAATATGACACATCTCAAAAGATTTTATGCTTGAGATCTAATGTAAAATGTTCCTAAGCTAATTTAGCACATAGATTAGCTTCAATTTTGACAAGCCATTACTATTTTGTCTTAATTCATTTTGCATTATAACTTTGTTTAGTTGATCATTGTTGTATTGTGTTTAAGTAAATCATTGGTTAGATCACTTTTGTATTAACGGAATGTAGCATGGAAATTAAAGTTATGTGTAAAGTAATTGATCATTATGTTTGTTACTACATGTTCTTTATATAAGTGTTAGTATATCACAATAGCATTAATTATAACATTTAGACCTTGTCACTAGTTGCATTTTTAAAAATCACATGTGATAGATCAAAAGCCATTACACATAGATAAAAAGAAATAAAACATTATATATATATATATATGTATATGTATATATGTATATGTATATATATGTATATGTATATATGTATATGTATATATGTATATGTGTATATGTATATGTGTATATGTATATATGTATATGTATATATATGTATATGTATATATATATATGTATATATATGTATATATATATATCTCAGTTTCATGTATACATCCGAGTCGACTATCCCTCAAAATAAAATGGGATGTCATATTACCTAAAGTTTATGAATCACATAGCTGAGCCTCAATCGCCAGTACCCTTAGGCCCTCGTCGTGTGCGAGTGATAGAACCCTGGCCATGTGTGGCTACGGATCGTGAATGACTCCTAGAGACGCTTCACAATCGTAACCCCCTGATCTCGACTCTCATCTCTATCATATGCTCACATGCCTCTTGGTACATCCTATGGTATCAGTCTCTCTCAGTCTGAGCACTATCTTTATTAGCTCTTGCATACTGGACCTCCTGTAGTAAGAACCCACTGATAGCTGGCTCTCCCTCTGTTATAGGAACTGCTACCATCTTCTCTCACTGTGCCCTGAGCTTAGCCTCGACACACTCAGCTCTCTGTCAAAACTCCTCTCTCTCATGTAGACTTCTATAGCATGGCCTCTGTAGTAGTCCTATATCTGACAATAGGCATAAATAACTCAGCGTGTCGCCCAGCGGATGATCGTGGTGAATAACTCGCCTGAACCCATTGCTCTGAGGCATCTGTCGGTACTATGTGTCTGATGATGCGACTCACAAAGTCTTGCCATGCGTCTATCCCAACTGTGAAACAGAGGATGAGATAGATGTTAGACTCCCATATAAAATTCATAAATAATAAACTATACAAAATATAAACTAAGAAATCCAACCTTACCTGGATTTCCATCTTTCCAGGATGGATCTTAGATTTCTGATGGTGTGATGAGCTTTGCTGTCTGATCTACAGATGGGGGCATATACCTACTACTCTCCCCTCACTCTGTCTGACTGGGCCTTGCATCATCTATAGGAGTAGGACCACGATCCCTGGACCGTGGTCTCGACCAGGTCTCCTCATCAGTGTCTGCCTCTTGCTAACTCTGTCACGATCTCGCTCTGAAGACGTATTGTGATGGGACCTCCTCAAACTCATCCTCATCCTCCTCCATACCCTGCTCAAGATTGTACTATCCTATGAAGTGACTGATGTTGTCCTCCACCCCTATGTCACTAGCATGACCGAGCCAAGGTCAGGCATCTCTTTTAGGGTGCCCGGGTGGAAATATAGGTGTAGGCCGTGCTGTGTACCACCAGGTATGATATGCTTAGGTACACCTGACATCATCTATGCCTGATACTGGCTCTTGATATTTAGGACCCTTGTTGTCACTGGGTGGTACGTCTGCTATAGTCGGTCATCGAATAGTATTGGCTCTGATTACACTCTGAGCTGCACGTGCATAGCTCAGACGAACTACAGGAACATCTTGTACTTGTCTGAACTGTCATGCCACCCTACCAAAGTAGAACTAAGATACAGCATGATCAAGGTGACTGGCCATCAGTCGATCCCTCTACATCCAAGCTAACTGCCTTTGCTCGCTAGGCCATCTGATGAAACCACGATATAGTCTCTAGATGATGTCACCAGGTTGTAATCTGTCAAATACTACTCTCAAGTAGAACAGATTGTCGTGCCTCCAATACCTGAGTTATGGGTAGGCATAGACGCGCGGATGTGCGAATGCTGCCTCTATGGGATAACCCATCGTCCATGTGCACCTGATGTACTCAAAGGCCCAAACCTATAACAATGTGTAGACCATTAGACTTTGCATCTCGTAGTGGAAATATCACCCCATGTCGTGATATAGGTGCACAAGCATACTGTGCCCCCATGCGTAGACGGTCTGATGCTCCTCCATTGCTTTGATAGTGTGAATGAGACCCCCATGAAGGTGAGTGCCTTGTCCATCTGGTATGATGGCTAGTGTGACTGTGGCAATGATGATCCTTCGTAGTAAGGGAATGTCTCTACATCCCTGCTCTAGTAAACAAAGCTGAATGTGTCCTCACTCTACCCGTGAAACAATATGACCTGACCGATATAGATGACTCTCCCGAGTATAATCCTCTGAGCGATGTCTAACAACCCTCACTATCTCTCCTTGGATCAGTAGTCAAAGGATCCTGAATACATCCTTTAGTGTGAGGGTAATCTCTTTAGTTGGTAAATGGAATGTGGATGTGTCCACATCCCATCTCTCCATTAGTGCCATAAGCATCATACAGTGGAATCTAATTGTGGGCATCTCAAATACCCACCATAGGCCCATCATTTGTAAATGTTCTCTCTCTGTGGTAGTCAAAGTGCTAGCACACTCTCACAGGAGTGCCATCCGATGACCACCTATGTGCTCACCTATCTCAGAGACATCCTGCAGATCGAAAAGAAAGCAAGAGTATCAGAATCCTCGCTAGAAACTAAAGTAATCTATCAAAAACTTAAAAGAGTTCCTGTACCTAGGGCTTGTGTCCTTTATGGACCAGGGCACCCCAGGGAGACTAGGGTGCCCTAGAGGGACACTGGTGCCACTGTGGGACTAGGGTGACCCAGAGAGACTCTGGTGCCCTAGGTGGACCCGGGCACCCATGTTTGAGAACCCTGTCCACCTTCCCCCTTGGCACAGACATCGATAAACATGAAAGTGAAAGTATAATGAAAGATGATAGAAGGATGGAATCAAGACCCTACCTCAACCTCAGAGTGTCTCTCTGCCACTTGGGCTTGGAGCATATCCAGTCGTGGTGGATGGTATGGACGTTGGCTCAGCATGGTTGTTCTCGTATTCTCCTTCTCCTTTCTACAATGATAAGAAACAAGAATGAGTTAAGAGATAAGTGACAACTCCCTTTTACATCAAGTAAGTGAGTGGGAAATCTTATCCCTAAATAGGTGCAAAAGTGTGCTCTTTCACTCTGGAGCCCTTTTCGTGAGCTGTCAAACTCCAATTTCAGTGTAATTTTTTGCATTGGAATCTTGGTTCTGCTCCAATTCTCACCCAATGTGTTATATATGAGTGTTGTTTCTTCAAATGACCTTCATAACACATTTCCCTTGAAATCAACGTGCATGGACATCTCCTTGTTTCTACTCTCGAACTAAGCAAGTAGAAACAAGGAGGCATATATCTCCCTCAATTTCCTCCCTCACCATGTTTCAACACTCAATCCCCTTAGCATTTTTGATATTGACTCATTAGTGGTGGATGCAGGTTGATTTAGTTTTTGATTTTTCTGACAAGTGCTCCTTTGTAGGATGCAGTTCCTAACTTTGTGGTCTTGTAGGATTACAAAATTGGGGGCTTCTCCCTTCTCGGTGACAACGATTCGGCTTCCTCTACAGTATCCTTTTGGGTATCCTTTTCATGATTGATGCATTTACTTTACTTTAGGTGCATATGCACGTAGTGTCATATGCCAACTAAAGTGGGGGCTAAATGTAACATCAAAAATTGTACTCTTGTATGGAATGTTACAATTTTCCTCAGTTTAGCTCCTCACTGTTGGTGACCTCTCAACTATTTCTTCTTTGGCCTTCCCGAAACCCTGATTGACTTAGTCTAGAAGTAGCCTATTCACTTTTTGAGGTAACTTGTTGATAGAACCCAGAAAGAGATTTTAGATTTGGGTCCTTAGGACCCCCAAAAATGTAGATCTAAGCTGAAATTGGGGGCTAGGACTTGGGTGCCCACGCCCTAGTCCTCCCTGGTTTCACAGGATTTTGAATTTTGGTAGGGTGTCAGTTCCTGCCGAGTGCCTTGGGATTCTATTTTCAAACTCTTAGTTTTCATGCAATATCGAGATGTTATTTCAAAATTTGAATTCCCTAAATCTAGATATAAATAGACATTTGCAATTCATTTTATCACACACAATTCTTATGGAAGCTTGATGCCAAAACTCTGCTGCAATTGCCATTGAAGATCAGTAACTTTCTAAAGCTATTTGAAGTATTCTTTATTTTCTATCTTGGAGACCATGGATGAAGATCAGGAATCAAGATCTTGAGTCTATCTTGCTCTTCATAGGGTTTGTGTACTCTTTGTATGATTAGGAGAAGGGTTGAAGCCTCCAATAGCAAGCTTGGAGATCCTCTGCAGACATTGCTGATTTGCCTTCTTGTTCATGCAAGTCTTCATTTGTCTCATCTCCTTGAGGTGATGTTGTATGTATTTATTGATGCAAAGCAAGTTGTTGATCTTCCCTTGATTGAGACATCTAGGGTTTGATTTTTATGCATACACACATTGATAGGTTTGCACACACTTTTGCAAATCTTTTCCTTTGGCTATTGTTGAGGTAGAAATACCGAAGACGGGGTTTGACTGAGGCATACTCCTATATGCCCACAACAATTTCCTTCTTTTGTATGTGCAAACTATGTTTCATAGGTTTTGGTGAAAAGAAGCTATAGAAAGAAAGATATTGCACATACAGTTACAACAGACTTTCAGATTTTTGGATTCTAAGACTTGCGGGACATTGGAGCGGGTGCCCTAGTCCAACCAAGGCTTTATTCTAGGATTTGGAAGCCTTTCGATAGTCTCAAACACCCTGTGTGGAAGATTTTCCTATTCTAGAACTTTTAGGACACTAGAGCGGATGCCCTAGTCCATGCAGCCCTCAGATTTTGGGTACACTATCTTTGAAACCCTCCTTCTACACTTCTGTAATCAATTTTGCTAGTTACTTCATCAAGTTCTGTATGTTTATGATTTAAGGCATAATTAGGGTTTTACTTGGCTAAGAGGAAAGCACTTGATAAAATCTTTATTAGGGCTTTAGGTTCTATAACCACGCGAGCATAAAGGAGAGACAAAGTGATTAGAAGCTTGTTCACAAGCTCGATCCTTGTCCTCCCAATGCTTAGTGGTGGAATTGGTGGTATTTAACCTAGTTAAACAAACTATCATTTTTCACCCTAAACATTAACCTTTATAATTACAGTGCTATTAACCCAACAATAGAGATATTGTAGAAATACACATACACATAGAATGTAGACAAAAGAGAGAGACAAGAAATAATGTGGGGAAAACCCTTATGAGAGAAAAACCCCACACTCCAAAACCTGCACAATGTATTATCAAAATAAGGAATGTTTACAACACACTTGCAATTCAAGTCTTTATAGAAGTCTTTGACGCTCATATCTAGAGATATTCCAGCAACATAATAGTACCTATCAATCACACTATGCATTGCCCATCCAAGCACCTGTTTATAAAAAAGTTTCAATTAAAAAATGGAACCTTCTTGAGATGGGCGTCCAACTTGGCCTCATGGCCCAAAACCCATGCCTAAGGACACTTGTCCAACACTGTAGCATGGTTCTAACACTTTTCATATCACCCCATCCCAAAGTGGGCGCCTAGTCCCAACATAGGCTATGAGAGATGCTTTTATGCACCTTACAACTGTCATATAATCTGTCATAATTGAAATCACTTATAGGTGTAAGAGAATCTATCATACACTGACTAAAAATAGCATATTCCTCTTACATGTCATAACCTCCCTTGGGCACCCAAAGATGGTTTCCTCAAGGATGCTCTTTGGCACATGTCCTAACCTATCATAGGATCTTCTATTTATGACTTACGCATCATAGAATCTATCATAGGAATCTGTCATGACTGTTATGCATCATAATTCCTTACACACTGCTCAATATGTCGACACATGGTAGAAAACCTCTACGACAATATGGGATGCCTATATCCACATGGAGTGAGTTGACCATCCTAGTCACCTTACAAGTGGAGTGATAACTCATTGTGCCACTTCACACTAAATGACAAAACAGGGTGTGCAACATAATTACATCATAGGCTAATAAAATAGATACATTAAAAATAATAAATACAAGGAATTACCAAGGTTGAGACACCTTAATTCCCAACACTCTAAACTTCGTCGACTTACCTTGTATCCATGTAAGGTCATGCCATATGTCTGATAGCCCAGCCCCTACCACTGCCTGTTGTGTTGTATCTCTCTCTACACACAACAATGCCTCTTGACACTTGACCCTCTACTGTAATATCTAAGTTGTATCTCTCTGTAATAGCTATATTACACTCTTGAATCACATGAGATAGCTCTACAAGATCCACACTGCCTCCTTGCACTATAGATAAATTTATTATCTATCCTTGAGAAGTCCTAAGATCCCCCGTAGCCTATCCACCTCTACATTAGATACTGCCAACTGAGCCTCTACAATGTCTCTCTCCACCTTGGTGCTAGCCAACTCCTGCATTAGACTCTAAATCTCATCTTGCAGAACCAAAGGATCCACCTCCTCCTCCCCACCTCTTCTCAAGCCACTCACCAATGCCTCTACCCTCTAGAAAACTTAGTGCCAACAATCGCCAACTACCTCAGCCACCTCTTCCATATCCATGATCTTTCCCATCATTGTCCTCCTCCTCATTTCTCTTGACCTCTACCAACTGTCCCAATGGAAGGATCAGCCTTATAGGCTAGTACTCTTCCCACCAGACATCATAGTTTCATGTAGTCCCAGCATCCACCACATCTACCCACCACTCCCACTGAAACGACACTAATCTGTCGAATGCAACAATAACTATGTGATGATCAATGGGAACTCCCCATCTCTTCGGTCCCTGCCTTGTAACCCAAGGGAACACAACCTCTATTTGTGGCTCTTCCTACCACATCCTAAATTGTCTCAATATGAACTTTGGCATGTATTGATTGATAATATGCTTTGTCCTCCCCATGATGTATCTACACTATCAAGCATAGGGTAAATAATCTGTGTCTCCATGCCATCTCTTGCATGCTCTCAATGGTCATTGTATCACTGAGTCTAAGTCATCAAAGACATACCTCCAGTATCTCAAGGCTCCTAAGAAATAATGTTCTAACAATCCTGCATACAAATACACATATGGTTGACCTGTTGTCTTGGCATACACAGAAACTAGTTGTGTAGCGTCTATGTGCTCCCAAGCCCACACATGGAGAAGAGTGACTCTGTATCCCAGGCTATCCACTTACCCATAAACTACTAGGTGCATATCATGATATAGATGGGATAACACACACAGCCCCCATGTGTACATAGTCCCCTCCTCATACATACTCTCCAATACAAATCCATAGCCAACCAAGAAGCTGCACAATCTCCTATTTGTAACTAGTATGCCACCAATTAGTGTCGCAATATATAATGTCGTGCCCTCCAAAGAGACCATTGTATCCCACCATATCATCTCTTGACCTCTCCTATCCAGTGGAATGACATCAGGAGAAAACACTCATCTCAGCATCGTTACCCCTGCATCCTGGTCATATACAACCCTCTCTCCATTTATCAGGATTTGTAGGATCATCCAGACATCCTCTAGAGTGATTGTAATCTCCCTTGTTGTAAGTAGAAAAGTGAACCAATCACTCTACCATCTCTCTATTAATATTGTCATCATGGCCCTATGGGCCCGAATGTCTGACACAATCCAATTTGCTCCAGTACTAGCACATCCCCTGGTCTGAACCACTCCAAGAAAGATAAGGGAGGTGGCCTCTTCTCCCTCAATTGTAATGCACATAGACCCTCCTGCATCCATCATGCTACTTAATTAACTATTGTCAAAAAATTGTGCAAAAGCACTAAGTCCTCCAGTGCTAGTGTCAATAGATGCATATGCACTAATAGAACCTGCATTTGCTCTAATCCGTGCACACTCATTAATAGAATCCATGTTTGTGCTAAATCACACACAAGTGCTAACCTCTCCTATGATAGGAGAAGGTGCCAATAGTCCTCATATTTGCACTAAACTCCCACATAAGTGCTAAACCATCCCGCACTAGTCTTGATTGGTGCTTAGGTGCTATTTTCTCTCCTGCTAGTTGGTGCAGGAGCACTAAGGAGACCATATGGATTTATGTCTTGTCTTCATGTTGTTCATGTTGTCTTGTTGATTCAATAAGGCCTTGACAACCATTTTCATGCATTGTAATAAGGGCCATTGCAAATGGATGCCATGTTGCTGTCATAGTTGAGGCAGTCATAAAGATTCATAGTTGTAAACCTTTCTAAGGCATGTAGGGAGGTGTCAAGAGGTCTAATACCTTGTCCAAGGCTTAATTGTTTTTTAATGGTGTTTGAAGACTTTTTTTGTATGCCAACCCATGTTACATATGACAAATCAATGTCATTAGTTGCAGTCCATATCATAACAGGGCAGTTAGATGGTTGAAGAGTAGTTATATACCTTCCCATAGACCAAAACTGTCTTCCAAGAGGTCTGTCAAGATGTATGTAGGATTAAAAATCCTTGAACATGATCATTTCAATGTAGAAGGGGAGTTTGAAGTGATTGGGAGGAGAAAATAAATAAAGAAGTTTAGTTTTCTGCTTAAATTACTGTGTAATTCGCTGATACAGGTCGTACCCTATTCCTGTACAGACAAATTGTGGAAAGTCATGATGATGGCATGATAGTAGAGTGAGTTGGCTTCCTTTTGCATTTGTTTTGGGTTCTTGAAACATTTCTAGAGCATAGATAATTGCACTTTTCTGAAAACGGTCTGAAAAACCCTCATCTAGGGTTTCTGATAGAAGTTATGCCTTTTCTCTCCATTCCACTGGTTTGACTTGCTCCTGATTAGTGGAATGGATTGTTTTAAGTCTATTTTCATGTGTTATGATAAGATTTGGGTAGGGTATCTGAGAAGGAGGAATTTTTGTTGAAGAAACCTAACATCCTCATGTGTTAGGTATTGCATAGAAGCCTAGAAAGGGAACAACATAAGACCAATCAGTTGTAGTCCATTTTGGAGACCTAAAACCTATGGAATCCTTAGTTTTATCATGCCCCTAAGATGTCTAAATGATTGGTTGAGTACTATAATCAAAATGGAGGGTGGTTGCTTCACAAAATAGGGCTAATTAGGGCTCTAGGCTACTAGGAGGGGCTATAGGTTAGACTATATTGTTCAAAACAACCCATACCCAATTTGGGATATGTTGGAGGGAATCCAAAAGGGTATCTTAGGATTGTCTAAGATTTGAGTTTGCAGACCTATATCAAGGGTTATTTCTGACTATTCTTATTTCAAGGGCTACAAGGAGTTTAGTGGCTTAAAGAAGGAAGTCCCAATTCAAAGCTTGTCTAGCCTTAGAAAATGGTTTGAATGTGTCATATGGAAAGCCAAACAAGCCTTAAAATGATGATTTCAAGAAAATTAATTGATGTTCCCACTTTTGCATGATGATCCTTAAATTTGGTTTTTGAGTGTGAGAAGAAAACCTTGTCAAACAGTTGAATCCTCAACCTATCCTAAGTCCTCTACATCATGGTGGTATCAGAGCCATAAAAGGTTCTATTTTTGGTTGTGTAAGACCTGGTATATGTTAGCAGAGGAGAGTGGAGGAGAGGCTAGCAACATGCCTCCAAAAGGGATGACCACTGAGGTAGTTAAGAAGTTTAAGGAGATGGAAGAAAAGATTAAGAGTGGAGTCAAGGAAGCACTGCAAGTAGAGTTGAAGGCACTGATGATAGGGAAGAGGATAGATGAAGGTTCTGATGAAGAGGAAGAAAAAGAGGAGGAAGAAGAAGATCAAGAAGAGGCAGATATACCTACATATCAGAAACATTTCCTTGAAGCCATTAGGGCAATTGGCAAAGATTCTTCAAAGGCTCGGATGTAGATTCCAATGTTTAGTGGCAAGATGAATGTTGATGAAGTTATGGAGTGGATTGAGGCCCTAAATAACTACTTTGAATACAAAGAAGTTCCTGAGAACAAGAGAGTGAAGTTTGCAAAAACTAAACTCAAAAGTGTTGCCCTTACATGGTGGAATTACACCCAAGGAGAGAGGGTAAAGAATGGGAAGAGAATGATCTCTTCATGGAGCATAATGTTGGAAAGGATCAAGTCCCAATTCCTTCCATCGGACTATGAGGTGCAGATCTACAAGAAGATGCAAAATCTCAAGCAAAGAGATTCGGATGTGACCACCTACATCGAGGAGTTTCACAAGTTCTCTCTTCATTGTGGATATATGGAGGATGAAAAAGGTAAAGTGGCAAGGTATATAAATGGTTTGAAGTTTAATATACAAGATGAAATTAGTATACTAACCCCTCAAATTGTAGACAAATTCTTTCAAATGGCATTGAGGGATGAAGAGAAGTTGAAGAGGAAAGGTGAGCAACATAATAGAGGAAGAGGTGGTAGAAATTTCAAAGGTAGGGGCAGTTTTGGAGGCATAACTCAGTTTCAAAGAAGCCAAGGGGAATCTAGTTCCCAAGAACAAAGTAGAGAATCAAGTTCTAGAGGAGGCTTTAGAGGAAGGAGACCCAATGGAAGGGGTAGATTTGGTGGACCAGGGAGAGGTCCTAATGTCTTCACAGGAAGGTGCTACAATTGCAACCAAGTAAGACATCCAGCCTTCAAATGTCCTGAAAAGCAAGCCTCAAGCTCTCATGGAGGAGAGAGAAGGAACTAGTTGATCCAAGAAGAAGATTGCCAAAGTGTTAACTCTCTAATTGGAAGTGCAGCCCCAGTCCATGAAGGAGAAAGTTTGATGATGAGGAGAACCATGTTGGAGGTGCCTCAAACACAACAACCCCCTCAAAGGAAGACATTATTTAGGACAACATGCAAGGCCTATGGTAAGATTTTCAAGGTAATTATTGAGTCAAGCTCAACTAAAAATTTGGTTTCTATTGAAATAGTAGACGAGTTGAAATTGAAAAGACTTCCTCATGTTAGTCCTTATAAAGTATCATGGTTGAATAAGGGGCAACAAGTTTTGGTAGATGAACAATCTTGGGTAGAATTTGAGATAGGGGAGTACAAGGATAAGATTTTGTGTGATATAATTCCCATGGATGCTTGTCATTTGCTGTTAGGATGTCCATCATGATGTTTAATCCCAACATGATGGTAAATCTAACTCCTTCATTATAACCAAGAATGGTAGAAGTACAAAATGGATCCATTGCTGGATGAGAATGTAGAGAAGAGTGTTGGGTCAAGTGTCATGATTGTGAGTGGTAAAGAGTTTCTAGACACCCTTAAGGAGGAAGGAACCCAAGGGTATGCTCTAATTTTGAAGCCTAAAAATAGTCCTAATTTGCATGGTCCTAGAGAGGAAGAGGTTCCCAAGGAGGTGCAATAATTGTTAGCGAAGTATAAGGGTATCATGGTAGAGGAGATGCCTAATAAATTACCACCTATTAGGGACATAAGCCATCAAATTGATTTCAGACCAGGGTCTACTTTGCCAAACAAAGCACCCTACAAGATGACACCTTCTCAAAATGAAGAGATTGCCAAGCAAGTGCAAGAATTATTAGATAAGGGATTGGTAAGAAAGAGCCTTAGCCCATGTGCTATCCCAACAGTCCTATCCCCTAAAAAGGATGGTAAATGGAGGTTGTGTATGGATTCTAGAGTTATTAACAAGATTACTATAAGATATAGGTTCCCTATGCCAAGGATTGAGGACCTAATGGACTATTTGGGAGGGGCTAGATACTTTTCTATGATTGATCTTAAGAATGGGTATCATCAAATTAGGATAAAGCAAGGGGATAAATGTAAGATAACATTCAAAACAAATGAGGGTCTTTATGAGTGGTTGGTGATGCCATTTCGCCTATCCAATTCTCCAAGTACTTTTATGTGTCTCATGAATGAAGTATTGCAAGATTTCATTGGCAAATTTGTTGTGGTATACTTGGATGACATTCTTGTTTTCAGCAGGACTAAGGAAGAGCATTTGCAACATTTGGATCAGGTTTTGAAGATGTTGCATGATGAACAATTGATGGTTAACATGGAAAAGAGTGTCTTCATGAAGGAAGAACTCACCTATCTTGGTTTTGTCATTTCCCAAGGTAGTTTGAAGATGGATCCAACAAAGGTAAAGGCCATTTTGTCATGGCCAACTCCTAAAACAGCAGGTGATGTAAAAAGTTTTCATGGTTTGGTAACATTTTATAGGAAGTTTATAAAGGGTTTTAGTCTTATTTGTAGACCTATTTTGGATACCATCAAAGGGGGGTAGAAATGCAAGTTTTCTTGGACAAAGGTAACCAATGATTCTTTTGAAATTCTGAAATAAAAGGTAGCACAACAGCGCATTCTTGTTTTGCCCAACTTTAACAAGTTGTTTGTGGTGGAATGTGATGCTAGTAACCTTGCTATAGGGGCTGTCTTAAGTTAATAAGGCATGCCAATTGGTTTCTTTAGTGAAAAATTGAATGATGCTAAGAGAAAGAATTCTACTTATGACTTGGAGTTGTATGTAATGGTGCAAGCTTTGAAAAAGTGGAGGCACTATCTTTTGCCTAAAGAGTTTATTGTTTATACTGACAACCATGCACTTAGTTTTCTGAATTCATAGGAGAAACTCAATCACAGGCATATGAAATGGGTTGAACAACTCCAAGCATACATCTTTTCCATCAAACACAAGAAGGGGCAGGCCAATAAAGTGGCAGATGCATTGAGTAGAAGGGTGTGTATGGTTCAAGAAATTTAGTTGCAAAGTGTGGGGATTGATGCTCTCAAACATATGTATCAGGATGATGCAAATTTCAAGGAGGTATATGAAGTTTGTTCATAGTTTTTAGACTCTTATCATTCTAATTTTTCTAAGTTTTTATTGTGGTAGGGGTTGTTGCTCAAGGGTAGCCAATTATGTGTTCCTAGGTGTTCTATGAGGGAGAACATCATAAAGGAAAAACATTGTGGTGGACTAGGAGGTCACTTTGGGATGGAGAAAACATTGGATCAGGTGAAAAGGTTTTATTTTTGGCCTAAAATGCAATCAGACATCAGAAAATTTATTGAATGTCGTAGTATTTGTCAAAGAGCAAAAGGAACTTCATCTAATGCTGGTCTATATCAGCCACTTCCTATTCCTCATAGGCCATGGGAAAGTATTCGCATGGATTTTGTCATTGGTCTTCCTAGGCCTCAAAGAGGACTCAAATGGAGTGGCTTACCCATTGAATATGCCACTTGGATGAGTGAAGAACACATCTTGAAGCATGGTGTCACAGTTGTTGATCTACTCCCTCAAGAGACTTGAGTTCTTTTCCACCCGAGGAGTATGGTGCAAGAGCACGAAGGAGACCATATGGATTTATGTATTTTCTTCATGTTGTTCATGTTGTCTTGTTGATTCAATAAGGTCTTGAAGACTATTTTCATGCATTATAATAAGGGCCATTGCAAATGGATGCCATGTTGCTGTCATAGTTGAGGCAATCATAAAGATTCATGGTTGTAAACCTTTCTAAGGCATGTAGGGAGGTGTCAAGAGGTCTAATGCCTTGTCCAAGGCTTATTTGTTTTGTAATGGTGTTTGAATACTTTGTTTGTATGCCACCCCATGTTACATATGAAAAATCATTGTCATTAGTTGCAGTCCATAACATAACAGGGCAGTTCGATGGTTGAAGAGTAGTTATATACCTTCCCATCAACCAAAACTATCTTCCAAGAGGTCTATCAAGATGTATGTAGGATTAAAAAGCCTTGAAAATGATCATTGCAATGTATAAGGGGAGTTTGAAGTGAATGGGAGGAGAAAATAAACAAAGAAGTTCAGTTTTCTACCTAAATTATTGTGTAATTCGCTGCTATAGGCCATACCCTGTTCTTCTACGGATAGATTGTGGAAAGTCATGAGGATGGCATGATAGTAGAGTGACTTGGCTTCCTTTTGTATTTGTTTTGGGTTCTTGAAACATTTCTAGAGCATAGATAATTGAACTTTTCTGAAAATGGTCTGAAAAACCCTCATCTAGGGTTTCTGATAGAAGTTATGCCTTTTCTCTCCATTCCATTGGTTTGACTTGCTCCTATTCAGTGGAATGGATTGTTTTAAGTCTGTTTTCATGTGTGATGATAAGATTTGGGTAGGGGATCTGAGAAGGAGGAAGTTTTGTTGAAGAAACCTAATGTCCTCATGTGTTAGGTGTTGCATAGAATCCTAGAAAGGGAACAAAATAAGACCAATCAGTTGTAGTCCATTTTGGAGACCTAAAACCTGAGGAATCCTTGGTTTTATCATGCCCCTAAGATGTCTAAATGATTTTTTTAGTACTATAATCAAAATGGAGGGTGGTTGCTTCATAAAATAGGGCTAATTGGGGCTTTAGGCTACTAGGAGGGGCTATAGGTTAGACTATATTGTCCAAAACAACCCATACCCAATTTGGGATATGTTGTAGGGAATCCAAAAGGGTATCTTAAGATTGTCTAAGATTTGAGTTTACAGACATATGTCAAGAGTTATTTCTGACTATTCTTATTTCAAGGGCTACAAGGTGTTTAGTGGCTTAAAGAAGGAAGTCCCAATTCAAAGCTTGTCTAGCCTTAGCAAATGGTTTGAATGTGTTATCTAGAAAGCCAAACAAGCCTCAACATGATGGTTTCAAGAAAACTAATTGCTGTTCCCACTTTTGAATGATGATCCTTAAATTTGGTTTTTGAGTGTGAGAAGAAAACCTTGTCGAACGGTGGAATCCTCAGCCTATCCTAAGTCCTCTACATCACTAGTGCTGAGTGCTAATCCCCTTAGTACATGCACTGAATGACATGAAGCTACTACCTTACACTACACAAGAGCCAAATCGGGTTGCATGCACTAAACTGCCCATCAAAGGTTCTAAACTACCCTATCTAACTAGCCATAATTAGCATGACAAATGTGCTATTCTGCAATGGATATGCTAAACTATAGTGAAAGTGCTAACTACTCCACCTTAGGCACTAAGCATGACCCAAATGTGCTAAGAGAGTACTTTAGCGCATTCGTTGATCCTAACCTATCCCATATTTAATGTGACATAAATACCTGAAATCCAATTCACAAAGGAGGGATAGGCCATGTACCTAATTGCTAGCCTCTAGTGATCACCTATACTCTCAAACACTCTCCACATGATGCTTGTGTTGTGGAATTCTTGTCATAGCTTCCTCACTCTATCACTCTTCTCTCTCCAAATCACTCAAGCCTAGGTGTACAAATGATGATTATGGGCCCCCCATAACCTATTTATAGATTCCACCTAAGCCCTAACCCTAATTTTTCTAGCCTAACCCTAATATTTCACTCATAGCTTCATACCATATTGATTTTCCCCCATTTTTTATTCTTCTGGCCCATTTTCCATCTTGCATCTCGTCTTATCTACCATTTTCTTCTTTTCGAGTGTTTCCTCAGATTTTTTTCATCTTATCTCTTGAGGGGGCATATCCCACTCATTCATCATTTCCCTTCGATTGGCTAGGGAAAAACATTCTTTGAGATGATGTCAGTCCCATACAATTGTAATGTCATTCAAAAATGGGGTAAAATGTAAAGATCTAAAAATGACAAACCCTATATGGTCATTTTCATGCATCCCATGTCATGCTAATTTATCCCCTTTCCCATAATTAATTAAATAAATCAATTTATTTAATTAATTTGTCAAATCCCCCAGAGTCACTTACCCATAATTAATTAAATAATTTAAATTTAATTACTTACTCTCACTTAACCATTGTCTATAATTAATTAAATAAATAGTACAATTTATTTAATAAATTATCCCATCTTTTGTCACTAATCTAAATTAATTAAATAAAGTCTATTTATTTAATTAATCCACCTAGCTTATAACAAAAGCTATGATAATTAAGTAAATATCATTTATTTAATTAGCTACCCTACCCTACATAGCCCCTATGATAAAATTACTTAAGTAAACCTCTACTTAATTGATTTGAGCCACTATGTAATCCATCTCCTAATTTCCACCAGCCATATTAATTAAGTTAACACTAAATTAACTAACCTGATCCCTCAGTATCCCATCTCCCCACAATTGATTAAATAATTAACATTATTTAATTAATGGGAGTCACATGTGTGTCCACTTCACCTTTCCAAATCCATGCAAGTGAATTATTTAATTCATTTTGACTCACACATGTCTCCACCTCACCTTTCGAAATCCATGCATTTATCACTTCTCATCCTAGTCACCCATTAAAATGAATTTTAAATTCATTCACATATCTCTATCCTCATAAATGCAAAGTATTCCCAAGGTTTAATTTAAAATTCTAAAATATTATGAGTCTTTCATCTTTGATGATGAAATCCTAGCCCTTAATTTCACTATGGAATCTCCAATCTTGGATCTCACCTTTGTGTAAGAGTTGGCTATGATGGTAGCCTCCCAAGATCTAGGACTTCATGAAAGCACAAGAGAGTTCAAATGAGAGAATAATTTTATTCTAACAATGAATGCAAAAAAAATTTTGTTACAATGTACATGATACGTCTTGCTTATAAAGACAAGGATGGGATGTAGGATGTTGTAGTCATGTGACAAGTGTCTTATTCCAATGGCATGAGACAACTAGAGGATAAAATGCCAACTATAGACAACTATAGACATCTAGAAACAACTAGAAACAACTAGAAACAACTAGAATGCTTCCTAAGTCAACTTACCATGTGAACATGTGTGAATAGCTCTAACTATTGACTAGTTAGATAATGTGACTAATTCACATTAAAAGGGTAGACTGGATAGGTAATAACCCTATTCACACCAACACCCCCCCTTAAGTGCAACTTAGGGATATGTATATAAATGTAAAGATGCATGAAGATGGGTAAAGATGATGATAGGTCCTAGCTACTAGGACATGTTAGGTACCCATGTACAAACAATTATCTCACAAACAAAGTAAAGGAGAAAAACCTGTAGGAAAAAAACCCTCTCCAAAAGAGAGAAAAACATGAAAGTGAAAGAAGTGAAAGAAGTGAAAGAAGGAATGACTCAACATGACCCCCCAAGGACTACTTATATCACAAATATAAAATCAATTATCCACTTACAGGAGAGAAAGAATGATATGATAGATACCCCCCACAAAGAAGTAGCTCATATGCCAAAAAATGCTCAAAGACAAAGTACAATCCACTGCCTACAAACAACATTTCTCCCCTTAGGAAGAAACAAATCCAATGGTGGATGTAGAAGAAACTCCCAAAACATGGATGAAAAGATAATCCAAATCAATATGTGTTCCTCAAAATACAACTCATGTGTTATCATGCTTGAAAATGATGTCTTCTCTAAATTAGGAATGAAATGACCAATCAAGGAAGTAGAATTGGTGCAGTCATGGTAGGAGGGTTCACAGAATGAACTGTCCAGACCATGCAGCAAGAGTAAACACAATGGAAGCAACTCAAAGAAATGGAACAAATGTAGATTCAGTCATTCAGTAAATCATAGAATTCAAAATAGAGATCTGCCGGCAACATGCGGGATTAAAATTGGGCTCACAGGCCTGATTACATACAAGTGCAAGATAAAGCTTTGAAGCTCCAGCGCAAAAAAATCCAAACTATTAGATCATTCTTATGTGAATAGATGCTTTCCTAAGGATCTATTAAATCATTATATATCTTTCCAGAACAATATATTCCTCCGCATTGGCCGCAAGAGATTCAGAATCCCGATGAAGAGGTGTAACGTGTGTTCTTGGATAGGTCAGACCTATCAGCTTGAAAATCCTTCTTCAATGGATACAATCAAGTGCAGACCTATGACGAAGGTTGGCCACGAACCAAGGAACATTGTAGAATGAATCTTCAAGATCCACAAGTCAGCCAATGCTCCCAGATCTTCTCCTTCAGCTAATTACTCATGACTTTTAGAAAGCTCTGCACTGAGAAAACAAAGGATCTTTTGATAGCGATAACTTTCTGGTAATTGATCCAAATGCTCTGCGGACTCAGAGTGATGTTTATGAACATGTCTAGATGCTAAATCCATATCAAAAACACTTGAAGTGTTTCTGAGACAGAATTCTGATCAAGATGCTGAAACTGCTTACTGACTGAACTACTTGAATTTAACAGGAAAGGAAAGAAACAAACTGAAATACAAATGCTTTTGGTTGATGCAAGGTTGCTCTGAACCAAGGATGCTCCTGCATCAGACATCCAAGGTTGTTGAAAAAGTGAGTCCCTCACTTTACTGGGGCTAGGGGAGAACCAAGACGGTCCACCTTAGCCTGAGAAATCCAAGATGAATCTTCTTCTGGTCTACCTTTCCACTTCACAAGGTATTCTTTGTATTGTCTTCCTCTGGTGCTGCATCCAACTTTGCTATCCAAAATCTATTCAATCTGTTCTGGTGCTTTGTGTGGTAATTGCTTCTTCAAGGCTTCTTCCATGATGTCACTGAACTCTGCTTCATGATATTGGTAAAGGTCTGCAATGTTGAAAATAGGTGATATTCTCAATGTCTTCGGTAACTCTACTTCATAGACATTCCCTTAATCAAATTTCATGAGTATCTTTCAAGGTCCAAACTTCTTCATCTTGTTATATGTCCCAATTGGAAATCTTTCTTTTCTCAAGTACACCATCACTTCATCCCCAACTTCAAATTCCTTATGTCTTCTCTTCTCATCTGCCTTCTCTTTATACTTTCCATTCATATTCTCCAAATGCTTCCTCACTTGATTATGCACTGTCTTCATATGATCTGCAAATTCTTCTACTTCTGCACTCCTTTTTTCTTCCATACCAACGTCTCTTAATTCTGTTACTCCTTTAGGGTTCACTCCGGTAATAATCTTAAAAGGTTTTCTTTCAGTACTTCTATTCACTGAATTATTGTATGCAAACTCTTCTTATGAAAGAATCAAATCCCAACTTCTAGCTTTCTCTCCAACAAAACATCTCAACAAGTTTCCCAAACTCCTATTCACCACCTCTGTTTGTCTATCTGTCTATGGATGAAAAGATGAACTAAACTTTAAATCTGTCTTCATCTTCTTCCAAGGTGTCCTACAAAAGTAACCAACAAACTTTGTATCTCTGTCTGAAACTATACTCCTAGGTAATCAATGCAATCTCACAATCTCCTTGAAAAACAGGTCAGCTACATGCACTGCATCATTTGTCTTCTTACAAGGTATGAAGTGAGCCATCTTTGAAAAATTGTCAATCACTACAAATATTGAATCATGTCCTCTTGATGTCTTAGGTAATCCCATTAAAAAATCCATGCTTATGTCTTCCCAAGGTCTCTCCGGTACTGTCAAAGGTTTATACAATCCAGTGTTCTGACTACTCCCTTTTGCAACTTGACAAAATTGACAACTCTACACAAATCTTTGAATATCCTTATGAATCTGGGGCCAAAATTAATTTTCACTCACCAAAGCCACTATCTTATCAATGCCAAAATGTCCTGCCAATCCACCACTATGCTTCTCCTTGATAAAATTATCCCTCATTGAACTTCTAGAAATGTAGAACTAACTTCCTTTGGACAACATATCTTCCTCAATAAAATAATCCAACCACTTACTTCTATCTGCTATAACATGTTCTTTACATGCTTTCCAAGGTTTTGCAAAATCAGTGTCTCCCTCATACATGTTCTTCAATTAATCAAATCCCATCACTTTAACTCTTATCTCTGTCGTCAAGTTTCTTTTCCTACTTAATGCATCAGCAACTTTATTTGATTTTCCACTCCTATGCTTCAGCACAAAAGTATAACTCTGCATGAACTCTACCCATCTCATATGTCTCTAATTCAACTTACCCTAACTGTTCAAATATTGCAAATCTTGATGATCTATATACAACACAAACTCCTTAGGCAACAAGTAATGTCTCCACTTCTTCAAGGCTTGAATTATGGCATAGAGCTCTTGATCATAAACTGAATATCTTTTCCTTGCATCATTCAACTTCTCACTGAAATATGCTACTGGTCTACCTTCTTGACTTAATATTGCTCCTATTGCATTTCCACTTGCATCACAATCAACTTGAAATACCTTATTGAAATTTGGTATTACCAAAATAGGTTGGTCAGTCACTTTCTGCTTCAAGAACTCAAAACTTTTATTTGCTTCTGATGTCCAGTTAAAATATTTTCTATCACCTCTCATTGTCTCTGTCATAGGGTTACAAACTGAACTAAAATTTCTGATGAACTTCCGTTAGAATCTAGCCAAACCATGAAATGATCTAACCTCTCCAATGCTCTCCGATGTAGGCCATTCAACAATTACTTTCACTTTCTTAGGCTCCATCTTCAATCGTTCCGCAGAAATCACAAATCCCAAATATACTAATTCTTCCTTCATAAAACGACACTTCTTGATGTTTATCAGCAATTTCTCTTTTCTCAACCTCTACAAAACTTGTCTAAGGTGCCACAAATGTTCTTCTTTTGTCTTACTAAAAAATTAGAATATCATCCAAGTACACAATTATAAACTTAACCAAGAATTTCTTCAAGACTTCATTCATCAATCTCATGAAATTACTCGATGCATTTGTCAATCTAAAAGGCATCACTAACCACTCATACAATCCTTCATTTGTCTTAAAAGTAGTTTTCCATTCAACACCTTCTTTGATTCTAATATGATCGTATCGACTCTTCAAGTCTATCTTTGAAAAATATCTTGCTCCACTCAAACAGTCCATGATATGATCCATCCTAGGTAAAGGAAATCTATACTTAACTGTGATCTTGTTTATAGCTCTAGAATCAGTACACATTCTCCATTCTCCATCCTTCTTAGGTGCAAACACAACAGGTACTGCACAAGGACTCAAACTTTCTCTAATCAAACCTTTTCTCAACAACTCTTGTATTTGTCTATTCAATTCTTGATTCTCTACCAGTGTCATTATATGTGCTACTTTATTAGGCAAATTTGCTGCCGGTATAAGATCCATGTGATGATTGATATTTGTTATAGGTGGTAATCCTTTAGGTACATTATTTGATATGATGTCTTCATACTCTGTCTGCAAATATTTCATCTCTTCTAGTTGTGATTCCTCAGTCTCCTTCAATGCTTCAGGTTTCTTAGGAATCAAGGCATAACACATATTCTCATGTCTCAAACCATCCAAAAATTTTCTTCCATCTACCAAATAGATTCTAGCATTCCCACATACCACATCTTTAGGATCCTCTTCCAAAGGTATCAACGTAATTCTCTTTCCATTTGATGTTATAGTATATATATTATTTCTCCCATCATGTATATCTTTTCTATCATACTACCAAGGTCTACCCAATAAGATATGACAAACATCCATAGGCATAATATCACATAAGACTTCATCATGATAAGATCCAATATGAAGTTTTACCAAACATTGTTCACTCACCAGTACTTTATGATCATCTTGAATCCATGCTATCTGATAAGGCTTAGGGAGTTTCAATCTTTCCAACTTCATCTTAGTCACCATCTCCTCTAAAACTAGATTATCCAAACTACCACTATCAATTATAATTTTACAACACTTACCTCCGGATTTGCATCTTGTCCTGAACAAACTTTTCCTCTGTGATGGATCCTCATTTGCCTCTCTTTGAAATAGTGCTCTCCTCATCACCAATGATTCTCCTTTCTTTGGATTGCCAACTGAACAAGGTGATTCAACAGGTTCTTCTTCAACATAGGTTGCGCTTCCACTATTCTCTATCTTCTTGCTTGTACTACCCTGATTACACTCAAATGCTCTATGACCTTCACCTCCACACTTGAAACAAGTACCTATAATGTTCTCTTATCAAATCCTCTTCCTTTTCTTTTGTATCATTCATTCCGGTATGAGTTATAGTTGCCTCTGGGATGAAAATTTCTTTCATTCCTCCAGTATGTTTTACTATCTCTGTGATCCTTCCTCAATGGGTTGTCAAACTTGTTCTACTCCACAAATGATCTGTCTCCTCCGGGAAATGTTCTTCCTCTCTAAAATTTACCTCCTTTGCCTCTTTGTCTCTGATCATGTCTTTTATTTAGCTTCCCTTCAACTTTTACGGCAAACTAATATGCTTCTTCTAAAGATGCCATCCTTACCAAGCTTAGTTCTTCTTGAATGTTCAATCTCAACCCATCAATGTATCTAGCCACTTTCTCGTTGCTTGCTTCACTATGTCCTATCCTTATGATCATCTTATGAAATTCTTCAGTCCACTCCATAGATTTCTCCTTCTGCCTCAAGTTTTGCAATCTCTTCAATACCTCCAACTCATAGTCAGCAGGTATAAACTGATTCTTCAACTTTGTCACCATTCTGTCCCACTTTGTAATAATTTCTTTTCCTCTTCTATTTCTTTCCAATTGAACTTCTTTCCACCATATAGTAGCATGTCCTTTCAATTTTGTCTTCACAAATTTCACCCTTTCTAGATCTTCAACTTCTTCATATTCAGAGTATTCTTCCATGTTATTTATCCAATCAATCAACTCTTCCAGATTTAGATTACTAGTATAGTTTGGCACATCAACTCTAGGTCTTTTTCCAATCTTTGAAATAGCTCACAACATCTTGATTTGATATGATTCTTCTTGTTCATCACCTTCTAGGGTTTTGCCAATTTGTTCAGCAGATTGAAATTCTTCTTCATCATCACTTTCAACATTAGGTCTTGGTGTCAATCCTCTTGGCCTATCTTATTCAAAAGCATCCAAATGGATTCATATTGTTCTCATTAGTTCCATCATTTCATCCATTCTATTAGCCATTGTAACAACAACAAAAACTCTCCTTGGCGGCATTCTTCCTAGGATCAAGTGTAAACTTCTTCAAATTTGGTATTCGGTCTATAAGGTGATAACTGCCTCACAATTAGTGATTGGTTGCAACATAAGTAAATTGCCTCATATTAATGATTGGCTCACAACAAGATCTTATGGAATTCCTCACCAACTTCGCTCAATTCACTCCCAAAAGATTCAAATTTTCACTCTAATACAACTTGGTGCAGTCACGGTAGGAGGGTTCATAGAATGAACTATTCGAACCGTGCAAAAAGAGTAAACACAATGGAAGCAACTCAAAGAAATGGAACAAATCTAGATTCAGTCATTCAGTATATCATAGAATTCAAAATAGAGATCCGTCGGCAACATGCAGCCTTACAATTGGGCTCAAATGCCTGATTACATACAAGCACAAGATAAAGCTTTGAAGCTCCAACGCACAAAATCTAAACTATCAGATCTTTCTTATGTGAATAGCTACTTTACTAAGAATCTATTACATCATTATATATCATTTCTAGAACAATAGATTCCTCTGTGTTGGCCACAAGAGATTCAAAATCCTGATGAAGAGGTGTAACATGTGTTCTTGGATAGGTCGGACCTATCTGCTTGAAAATACTTCTTCAATAGATACAATGAAGTGCAAACCTATGAGGAAGGTCAGCCATGGACCAAGGAACATTGTAGAATGAATCTTCAAGATCCACAAGTCAACCAATGCTCCCAGATCTTCT
The DNA here is from genome assembly GCA_027924645.1 of Cunninghamia lanceolata. Taxonomy (NCBI): domain Eukaryota; kingdom Viridiplantae; phylum Streptophyta; class Pinopsida; order Cupressales; family Cupressaceae; genus Cunninghamia; species Cunninghamia lanceolata. Next base: position 285,074 of record BSBN01001389.1, read on the forward strand.
CCTTCAGATGATTACTCATGACTATAGGAAAGCTCTACACTGAGAAAACAAAGGATCTTTTGATAGTGATAACTTTTTGGTAACTAATCCAAATACTCTGTGGACTCAAAGTTATGTTGATGAACATGTCTAGATGCTAAATCCAGATCCGCAACACTTGAAGTGCTTCTCAGACAGAATGCTGATCAAGATGCTAAAACTACTAACTAACTGAACTGCCTGAATTGAACAGGAAAGGAAAGAAACAAACTAAATTGCAAACAAACTGAAAAGCAAATGTGTTTGGTTGATGCAAGATTTCTCCAAACCAAGGGTGCTCTTGCATCAAGAACCAGGAGAGGAAGGATAGTCAACTGCATCTAAAAACACTAAAGATGTGATGACATCATGATAATCAAAGAGGAGAGATAACCCTTCAAATGTGTCCTCCGAATCATCAATGTGAGACTCCACAAACAAAGAAGCAATGTCTAATAAGTAGGAATCCCAATGAGGTGGATCAAAGAATCACTAGAAGCTCTCAAAGAAGCATCTATGAACTCTGATGTAGCAATAGGTGATGGTGGAGCAATGATCTCAATAGGAGGAGAAGAGATCTCAACAAGGAATTGGAAAAGATGATGTGAGAAATGTGGACACATCTCTTTCTCATGCTGATTACTCCCACAATATCTACAATTTGATTTATGTTGATGATAGAAGCTCATCTCCTTAAATGATTAGAGCTCAAAACTCACAAGATTGCCCCCAAATTTTACTCAAACATGAGATCACCCCAAGGACTTTATATTCAATCCAATTATAATTTCCACAAGATAAAACAATAAAGTGGTCTTTGATTTGGGTACAATGCAAAAGCCAAAAATGGGCTAAAAATGAAAGTATAATTGTAGACACCCAAAATTGACCTAATTATCATTAGTATCAAATATTGCATTATTTATCATTTGCATTTGTCTAACACACTTGAGCAATTTCTCTATTTATCAAAAGCATCTATTTCTTCTATTAATTAAATAAATTTATATTTATTTAATTAATTCATTATCTATTTCTTCTAATCTATAATTAAATAATATTTAATTATTTAATTATGTCTATTTCTATCTATTTTAATTAAATAAATCTTATTTATTTAATTAAAATTCCCTTCATAAATCCCACTTCCTAATTAATTAAATAAATTTTATTTATTTAATTAATTTCTCTTATCATTCATCTTAATGAGCTGACATGTGTGCCTCTATCATTTAAAACATGTGTGGTACTACATCTTTTATTTATTATCTTTCACATGTAGTACTTTTTATGTACACAATCGCACATAAGCCTTATCTTCCCTCCACTTATCATCTACACATTCACCTATGACTTTCAATTCATCTTAGCCATTCACATAGCCACTGAATCTCCACCGTTGATTGATTTTGGTTGAGTGTTATATAAACACCCTCTCATTCCATACTACAGATATCCAGCATTCTCATAGTGTCTACATTATCATCTTGAGCATGTTGAGCATTTTAGAATACATCTAGCATATTATCATTATCATTCATCCATCATGGTAGCTTTGATCTTCATAATTGTTCATTGTTAAAGAAGCAATCCACATCGCAAACAACGAATCATACAATCTAGGTGATATTGTTCTTGAATTGCATGCTTTTTGATTTCACTTGGATTCGATTCTTTGATGGTGGTAGGATTAGGTTTTCATTTGTAATGCTTGATCTTATTGACCTGATTTTTACCTATCACATTTTGGCACGCTGAGTGGGACTCACGTCCTTGATTAACTTTACTATTTAAAGTTGTTTTTATGAAGTTCATATTTTTTGGATCACTTGCCATAAGTTTCAGTCGCTTCTGAGTGAAAACCAGCCACCTGTTGAACATACGCATCACTTTTAAGCTGAAACCTACTGCTTCTAGTACATTCAGAATCACCTTTAAGCCAATAGTCATCGCTTTCAGTCTTTTTTGCATCGCTTCAGAAAAAACATTCGTTGCTTCTATCATAGTTTGTGTCACTTCCAAACTAAAACTAATCGCTTCTAGCTGTTTGGATCACTTTTTGCAAACTAGGGTTTTTTGTTTATATCTATTTTTTTTATAGATCTAGGTCGCTTATGAGCAATAATAGTTCACATCTTCATTTTCTGCATCACTTTTGAGCCCAATTAATTTGCATTTGGGTCTGTCCACATTACTTTTGACTAGTAATAGTTCACTTTCAGCCGAATATAGATTGCTTTGGATCAACAATTGATCGCCTCTAGTAACTATGTCGCTTTCAATTTAATCATTTACAGTTCAGTTTTCTTGGCTACTAATTAGTTATTTGTGCAACATCTTATCGATTGTCCAAGAAAAGAAGGTTGTGAAATTACTAACATATCTGTTGTAGCCCCAATCGGTCCAAGACATTGCATTTTATCACTAATTTAGGAGCATTTGGGCTTGGTGCCTAAAAAGAATCATTATTTACTCTGTGCTTGTTTTATCTTTATTGATTGCTTGATTGTGCATGTTTGTAACCCAAATTTAATAGCAAAAGCATCCTCTCCCCTTGCCTATCAAATAGATCTTGGGTGTATGACAACTTGTTATTATCTTTAGAGGGCCTGCCTTCCCGGTGTGAGAAGGGGTACAACCCAAGTGGTAATGGGCTAAAGCCAAGTCCTTCTGAACCGCTATATAAGAAAAGTGTTTATGTCAAAATCCACAAACAACAGGTGTTGTGTTATACCAACAACCAACCTCACCCAAAACCCTCCAAGGCATAACCCTTGAAGGCTGGGAGATTCCATAACAGAGAGTAGCGATGCCGCATGTATAGCCACTCAAATGGATGTCCTTACTAGCAACCTTGTGTAGTAACCAAAAACCCTCTATTTGTTGATGCAAAAGGTGGGACCTTTAAAGCTACCCCAATTCATGTGGTTCTTAGTAGAGATAGCAGTGACAATCCTAAGGATTGGTGGGGGGACAAGCCTTGGGAAACTCAGACCTTGGTATGTGTGAGAAGTGAGTGTCGTGGAGAGGAGCCAGTGCTACCAAGATCCTAAAGCTATCTACTTTGAATAGGCACAACAAGGGGACTCAACAAATACAATCCTTTCCTAGCGTAGGTTGTACAAGTTTGTGTATGTTGTGAGTGTGTGACTAAAGTCACTATTTTCATGTCAAAAACATCATTCAAACATATTCCCTGTTAGACACAGATCACCTTTGAACCTTAACTGCTCCCCTTTAGACATCCAAATCACTTTTAAACAGTAGTTGTTCACTTTTTACAAAAACTAAATCACTTTTAACCCACAGCTGCTCGCTTCTAGCAAAACTGTGTCACTTTTAAACAATAGTAAATCACCTTTGACCTATAATTGATCGCCTCTGGTAAACCTTCTCACCCTTGGTCAACACTACAGTTTGTCATCTAAAACATAACTATATTATTTTTGAGCTATTATCTGTTGCTTTTGGCCTTATCTTAGTCACTTCTGAGCTATTACTAGTTTCTTCTAGTCAAATATCAACAATCAGTATCCATCTAGCCTAATCAGTAGCACTTTCAGATATCCTTAGCTTTGTCATTAACTTTTAGATAGTCCTTTGAGCATCTACAGTCACCTGAGCATTATCTCCTATCTTGAGCCAATCAAACCATTAGACTTTTGAGCTTTTGTCCTTTTGGGACCCCAAAATAGCAACCAACTAGCTAAACTAGCAACCAAACATTATTCTTTTGGCTTTACCTAGCCCTAGCAATACTAGCAAACAACATCAATAACTAACTTTTCCCTTGAGTGTGTGAGCCATCCTCTAGGGAAGTTTATCCAACAAAGAAACCCAACAACAACAACCAACCATAACAAAAACAACAACCAAGCAAGTAACCCAACAACAACAACCAAGCAAGCAACCCAACAACAATAACCAAGCAACCCATTAGCAAACCAAACAACCAACAAACTAGCAAAACAAACCAACACCAAACAATCAGCCAACCATCACCTTTTGGGTGTCAACATTGACAAGCCAAGTCCAACTTTCAACATCAACCATCATGCCTCAAACTAGGAGCCAATATAGAGCTAAAATGGAAGCAAAATTGTGAGCTTAGATGGAAGCCAAAATGAAACAATCCTGATCCACACCCCTTAGAGATGCAAATCAATTCATAATCGATATGCCTTCTTACATGTTTGTACCTGAAGGATACACTGCTTGACCATCATCTTCACAGTAAGTGCAACCTCAAACATTTTTAGAGACCTACGATGAGCAATCCCAAGAGGACTTATCTAAATTTAGAGACACACACATATGGGACCAAGATGAGAAACTTATGTTATCTGATCCAGACCATCATTTCTTGCAAAATCAATATCCCATATGGGAGCCAAGTTACCAAGCGACTTTGACTTATCTTCCATTTGTAAACAAGATTCAAATACTCCTGCTGCTGTTACAAAGGGACCATCCACTATAGTCACACCATTTCATGACATGTCCATCCAATCTCATCCACCTTCCAACCCATCTCCTTCATTGCATATTGCTACACCATCAAGCCCACCATGTAAGGAGTACACTGTAGAACCTTTGATAACACTAACCAAGATACTTCATTTCCTTTCACAAAATTTGAGTGTTCCACCTTTCCATGTTTCACAACACACCCCCACTTCTACCATGATCGTATCCGTGCCTCAAACATCACACGCTATCCATGTTTCACATGTGCAAACTCTACAAGTCTCACAAGCCATCTTCATACCACAAACTCTGGAAGTTTCACAAGCCATCCCAACTTCACAAACATTGCAAGGATCAAAATCCATTGCAATATCCCATTTCTCGTATCCATTCCAAGTCTCCACTCCTATTACATCACATGTGGAAACCACACCCCACACTCATATCCCCATCACATGTAACATGGTCACCACTATTTCCATGAATCTGTCTCACATACCATATAATCCCAATGTTAGTCTCATTGACACGAGTGACCCACGTACTATAACACAGGAACATCCTAGCACCACCATCTCTTATGTTCATCAACTTACATAACCCTCTCCACCTCCATATAATCCTTCACAAACAGTTAATTTGTCTTATGCAACTCAAGGATTAACCATTGTCACCCAACACATGCCATATACCAATCCTGATGTTGTCCAAAACACAAACCCAAATGTCCATCTTTCCTCCTCATCCACTAATCCTTCCATCGCTTACTATAATCCAAACCCAACCTTTAATTCACAGTCATTGACCAACATCAATCCATCCTTTACTTCCCATGTGATGCAAACTCTTGGAGCTAATTCATCGCAATATACCCAACCACCACTTGTGTTTCAAGGACAACAATCCTCAAACACATATGTGTTACATACCAATCCTTTGACATATAATGTGAGCACACAACCTCAACAAACGGTCATACCCACATACATTCTGCAATAGCAACCACAATATACACAATATTACACTTCACCTCCAAACCAATTCTATCATAAGCCTTGTCATGTAAAATCCTAAGTCTACTACCTAGAATGGGGCATGTTATTCCTATCTATCATAGTCTTTGGAGATCACATCCTTTCTCTCTTACGCATGCATCCATTCTATTCCATGGCTTATCCTTTTTATCCATCCATATATCATGAGCTTTCCGTTCTATGACCCATCCTTTATCCATCCCTCTATCATGAGTCTTCCATCCCATCCTTGTATGATGAGCCTTCCATCCTCTTTACTATCACCCATCCTTTTATCCACCCATCCATTCATCCAATCCATCATCCCTTACACCTAGACTTGGTTTTCTTCCCTTGTCATTGGTATTTAGCATAAAGGCTACCCAAATTGTAAATCCAATGCCATCCCAAAACATCTAAAAAATCCAAAAAAAATCTAAATATTCTCAAAAATCTAAAAAAAACAAATATTCCCAAAAATCCAAAAAAAAATCAAATATTCCCAAAAATACAAAAAAAATTCAAATATCCAACATTTCAAAAATCCAAGCAATAAAATCAATCGAATCAATCAAAATCATCAAATTAAATCACAAATCCATCAAAACAAAATCACTCCAACCCACCAAATCAAATCAATCCACCAAATCATCGTCAAATCATCACATCAATCAAATAAATCCAATTCATCAATTCTTCAATCACTTCATCAAATCAGTCCTTTCATCCAATGAAATCAATTCCAAGCAATGATCCAAATGCAAGCCCACCTTAATCCACACCAATCAAGTTAATCAATGTTGTTAAATTATCCAATCACATCAATGGTCTTGATCCTAATCTTGTTGTAAACCAAAACAATCAATCAATCATCATCATTATCAAACATCCTTGTGTTGATCTAGGGATATAAGTGTTCCCCACAATGACAACACTATCAAAACAATCAAAACAATCAATTAATCATTAGTTTATAGCTTAATAGGGGCAATACCTTGTTTGTTTTTGAATCATTTGTGCATGCTTGCTTGCTTGCTTGTGTCTGTTATCATTTTTAACTTGCATTTGTATCACATCGGTATCATTCCAGCTAATATTCATGTCTTGTGTATGTTGGAATAGCTTTTTGTGCTATCCTTTACATCTAAGGTCATATCAAACCTTTTCTTCATTAGGACTCTAATGCTCTAAGTCTTCTTCCTCATACATTTAGACAAGGTTATATTATGCTGGGGCACAAGACACATCATCACCTTGGTTCTTATACCTTGGTGCATAATGTCTAGTGCTATATCAAACATCATGGTTGCTCACTTTCATTGCAGCATAATGCATCATTCGTTTCTTCTATCCATCCCATTATCTTCTTGACCAATTTATTTTCTTTCGAGAGCCTACCCATGTTTGTCCAACCCACATATCCTCTCGAGGGGGCATCATCACTATCCTTTTCCTCTATCAATACATTAGCTTCTTTGAATTGATGTTACTCAATATAAATCTTATCATCTCAAACATCATCTCAAAGAGGGGGAAAATGTAGACACCCAAATTTGTCCATGTCTTGCAACACCTAGTTAAAAACATCACTTAGACATCATGTAGCATTTTGTCCTAAATCCCACTCTTAGTCCCACTAATCCGTTAGCTAATTAATTAAATAAATTTTATTTATTTAATTAAAATCCCATCATAATCCTTATCCCACTTAGCCAATTAATTAAATAAATTTTATTTATTTAATTAATTTCACATTCATTATCCCACTTTCCAATTAATTAAATAAATTTTATTTATTTAATTAATTTCCCATTCATATCCCAATCCTATCCTAATCATCTTCCCAATTAATTAAATAAATTTTTATTTATTTAATTAATTTCCAACTCATATCCCAACTAATTCAAATAAAATATTTGAATTAAGTCCTCAACTTTCATCACATTTTGACACTTGTCCACCTCTTAATTGAATCATGTGTGGTACTATATTTTTTATTTAATATCTTTCACATGTAGTACTTTTTATATACACAATTACACATGTACTTTTTGTGTACACGGTCACATATGAGCCTTATCTTCCATGTACACTTGTCACATAACTACAAATCCCTTGAAGAGTGGGAATAACTAATCAATCCTAGCCGTCCACATCAATCATTTAGCCTTTTGATCTGAACCATCCATTTGAACTAAGCCTTTCCTATAAATCAACCCCCTCACAAGCCATTTTTAAGATGCATTGAGTTGGAGTATCCTTATGCTGCTAGAATCGCATTAGAGCCATTGCATTATTCATCCATTATCATTCATCTATCATCTTTATCTTATCATTATGTTGCAGAAGTGAGCACCCAACATTCCTCCAACAATCATCCTTCAGAATCTTGCATGCTCATTCAAGGTGGAGAAGAGCAATGAAGATAAATCAAGCATAGCATGGAGATTGGTTTGCATTTACATTTGTTATTTTGATTTTCATGTTGTCTTGTGCTACATTGTGCATTGTTAGGGTTTGATCATTGTTGTTTATTCATTTACCCTATTTGCAATTTTACCCTAACTACATTATTTTTTGAGCAAAAATAGATCAAATTGATAGTAGATATGGAAAGCACTCAAAAAATTATGTAGTTTCAAAAACAAATTCTCCAAAAAATGTTACCGTATGAGCTTGAACGAGGCCTTTGAAGTTCTAAAAATGGGAACCGTTCAGGTATAGTGATGAAAAATTGTAATTTCTAGACAAGCCAGGTACCAAAATCAATTTTTGATTCCACCACTGTAAATCCTATGAAATTCTAGACCAAATAAAAAAATTGCTCGAAAAAAGGAGCAAAATTGAGCAAGATATGAGCCTTTGAAATTGGACTGTCAAAATGAAAACTCCAATGAAGGGGGGCAAATTGGGCCAAGTCTATTGACGCAGTGCTAACGTCAATAGAATCCTTGGTGAAATCTAATACCATGTAAGAGTTGGCTATGATGGTAGCCAACCAATATCTAGGACTTCATGAAAGAACAAGAGAGATCAAATGAGAGAATAATTCTATTCTATCAATGAATACAGAAAGAGTGTTGTTACAATGTACACAATATGCCTTGCTTATAAAGACAAGGATGAGATGTAGAATGTTGTAGTCATGTGACATGTTTCTTAATCCTATGACATGAGACAACTATCAACATCTAGAAACAACTAGAATACTTCCCAAGTCAAATTAACATGTGGACATGTGTGAATAGCACTAACTAATGACTAGTTAGATAATGTGACTAATTCACACTACAAGGGTAAACTAGATAGATAATAACCTTGTTCACACAAACACTTTGAACCTCCACCATTGATCTAAAAATCCTCAAAAATCTATAAATAAGAGCTTCAAAGGCATTTTTTACACTACACTACTATACACAAGCTTGATATACCATCCTTATGCTCCAAAAATTCTCACATCCATAGCCAAAATTATAGCCAATTTGACATCCAATTTGCATCTAAATCCTTACTTCCATTATGTTGTATTTTCTTATGAATTCCACATTAATTTGCATTGGGTGCATGCATTTCCTCCAACTGATCAAGGAGACTTGAATGGAGGAGATTTAAAGGTATAAGTCATTTTTTTTGGTTTGCTTTGTGTTTCTAACATCTCCTACTTTGTAGTATCTTAATAATCATTTTCATTCTTTGGCAATATAGCATTGTTATTGTTTGTCTCTTATTGTGGAAGGTTGTTCTGATTGTAGGTGATCCTAGGCATCTATTGAGTCTATTGTGTGACTCTTACATGGTATCCAAGTTTTTTATTTGTGATTCACTTCCCTCATTTTGGAGATATTTTCCAATAAGTTGCATACAATGCACCCAGGTGTAAAATGGACCTCACCATTGTGTCTAAAAGGCTCAAACTTCTAGATGAGTTTTAGCATATAACACTTCATATTTGGAGCAAGAAAAATTTTGGGTGTTTTCATGGGTTTTCATATTTTTTGGCAAAAAATAATTCCATACAATTCATATGGAATATATATGGTCCTTATGGATCCATATTGTATAGACTGTCATACAATCTATATAATTGTTTGCACCATCCAGGTACTATGCAGTCATCAGCAAAAGATAATTATTAACTAGCGGTCACTGTTGTTAATTGACAGGGATTCGACATATTTAGGGAATATTCTTGTTAGAGTGGCATGATTTCATTTTCTTGAGGGTATGATGATGTCATCTCTATGTAATTTTTATGATGTTTGAATGGTGGTTAGGTATCATTATCTAACAATTTCAGCATTTGTTGAGTAGTTACTAATTGTTGGAATTTAAAATAGGTGGGAATTTAAATTTTTGAGTTGAAGCCCTAGTCATGTCAGGCCAAAGCCCTCAGTCCACTCTAACTAGGGGGCTGAACACCCAAATCTATGGTTGAATTCTATCGCTACAACCTAGATCTATGGCCATTCCACTGCTAGTCACTAGTTGCTCTGCCCTAGAACTGTCGTCAGGCCACCTGAACAATGCCAATATGGCCCCTAGGCCCATCTACATGCCCTAATAGGGCATTTTCATTAGAGCCATAACTTTTTTCCATCCGATAAGATTTTTGTGTTGGAAAGCTAATTTTGAGCACTTCATAGTGGTATAGTTATTTTTTGTATTTTTTGTTGTAAGTGCCTAATTTTTCTATTTTAAATCCATATCACCTTTTCTGGCTTTTGAGATCATCACTTTCACCCAGTATCTCTAATTTTTTAGATCGAATATGTGTTGGAAAGGTATTGAGGAGATATACATGGCCATCCATGTACTTTTTATAGATTTATCCCTAGGTATCTTTTAAATGTTTGTTAGTTTTATACATTTTGGTTGATAACTTGAACATCCTGACACCTAGAGAAGTTCTATTTTTTTATGGGCTTCATATTAGCATCATAATTGCTACAATTTAGTTTTATGATGTAATCATGTCTCCTCATTTGAGGAAATTAAAATGTAATTATTATGGAAGAAAAAGGCATAAAAATGATGAATGCATGTAGAATGAACTTGATAATTTGGAACTACTCTTTTAGCTTCATCAATTAGAACTTTACATTGCCAATATAATTAATTTTCTAGATTCTTAGATAACCCAAGATGTCTAGACACATCTACATCACTTTTTGCTACTTCAGAGTTCAGAGATTTTTCTTTGAGATCTTCAAGTGATTTCTTGTAGGAGGACCACATCAATCTTCCAGATCCACCTCACATTAAACATCCTTGTTTGTGGAGTCTCACATTGTTAATTTGAATGACACATTTGAGGGGTTATCTCTCCTCTTTGATGATAGTTATGGAATGACTATTGCCACACCATCTTTATCTTTGGAGATTGTTGATCATGATTTTTCATCTTGGATTGTCACATTCTTTTGTTAGGCATGAAGTTATTTATTTTGTGACATATTTTGATTGTGACATGTGGACACTTGAGCAATTTTTAGATACATCATCCTTCATGAGACTTCTTTCCTCATCTCTTGTTTTGGAGTTTGAGTTTCTTCTACATACACCAGCGGATTGGTTTCTTCCCACGGGGAGAAATGTTGTTTGTAGGAATTGGATCATTTTTGTCTTCTATCATTCACCATTGGCATAGAAGCTACTTCATTATGGGGGGATTCATAGTCTTATTATTTCCCTATTATGGGGGAGCTATTGATTCTATATTCATGAAGGATGTAGTTCTTGTGGGGTCTTTGTGTTAACTCTTTTTTTTGTCACTCCATCACTTGTACATGTTTGTTTACATATTTTCTCTCTTTTAGTGAGAAGCTTTTTCCTACATATTTTTTACTTTTACTCTATTTGTGAGAGATATTTTGTACATGGGTACCTAACATGGCCTTGTATCCAGTACTCGTCTTTTCATATTTTCATTTATTTACTTCTCCCTAAGTTGCACTTATGGGGGGTGTTGGTGTGAATGGTACATATTACCTAATTGGTTTCATATTAGGTCCTATTTACACTTATCTAGTTAATTTTACTTAGGAATTTAATATTTGTTTCTCATGTCATAGGATTAAACAACTTTTCATGATCGAATGTTGTCCTAGGTCTCAACCTTTACTATATAAGCAAGGGATCTCAATTTACATATGTGTGGGTCATATATTGTGTATCATGTACCTTATATGCATCATTTTCATTCTTTGGAAATATAGCATTGTTATTGCTTCTCTTGTTGTGGAAGGTTGTTTTGATTACAAGTGATCCTGGGCATCTCTTGAGTCTATTGTGTGAATCTTATAGATTTCGAATGCCACATGATTAGCAATCAAAGGGAAGAAGATCTTCAAGGATAGAAAAATGGGGGAAGAGGCTAAGGAGTTCTTCATGTGTAATCATGAGTTGCTAAAATGTTATTGTGTTGGATATGTTGTTAATTCTATCAAGTATCCCTATAACACAGTGGCCATGGCTATTATGAAATACATCACTTTGGAAAGTGTATTCATGACCCTTTTCACTTATCACTTTACTATCCTGCATCATTTTTGGTTCCACCATAAAATTTCTATTTTATTCTATTTGTTATCATCTTTAGAAGTTGTGGTGAAGGAATTTAAGAGGGAGGTGGGTAATTAACTTTCCCGTGCAGGATTTATTTTTTTAATCATCAATCACTAGAAAAGGATCAATCCTAAAGTGAATGCTAGCCCTACTCTAACGAAGAGGAAATAATTGATGTGTAGTTCTCAAGCATGGTGGATGATAGCTATGAGGATTTTATTTAACTAGTAGTTCAAAGGGAAATGATGTTTCTATTGAAGTGTTTGAAGAACAAAGGGAGAATGACCCTGATTTAAAGAATATTGGGAATGTAGAGGAGAAGGATAAAAAGAGTAAAAATAAGGGCAAGGCTAAAGCCTATGAGGAACTAGTCATTAGGGTTTACTTCTTTGAAATCCCCAATTTGTGTTCCCACCCTTATGGTGAAAATGAGATAAAACCGTGTGACAAAACCTCCTTGGAGGGAGCTATATGTGTTATTAACCAATTGGTGGGCTTGTTGGTAGGGCTTGTGCATGAAACAAAGATACACCATTAGCTTTCTCAATGGTTCTTCATTGAGATTAACCATCTAAATATTAAAATTGTTACATTAGTATAGAAATATGAAGGCAAAATCCTAGTTCCAGAGGATGAAGACAAATTGGCTCTCATGTATGGAATTCCATGTAGGAAATCCTTAATCTTAAGACAGAGAATGATAAATTGAATGCCATATTACAACTTCTTGAAGAGGATGGCAATGAATTGAAAGGGTGTTTGAAAAAGAATGGGAATGTTGAAGGCTCATAATAGGGGATGAAGGACAAAGGTCTTGTGATGCAAAAGGGAAAAAGATATAATACCCATATCAGTACAAGCAATGACATTAGTGGAAAAGGTGCCAACATCTTTGAGATGGGCTTCCTCATGTTAAAGCTGGAAGTAGCAGAAGTGCTACACAAAACATTAGGTTGTTTGGGTCCTGGTTTCTCTGGTTCTTATTTTTTGTCTTGCTGTTACTTTTTGTGGTTGCCTTTGGGACTATTTAGTTGCTTGGTAGCTCTCTTTGGTTCTCATTATAGCTAGATGATTGTATTTTAACTATAATTTTTTCTTTGTAAAGGGTTTGTGGTCCCTACAAAACAACCTTATCCTAATCAAAAGACTATCATATTTTTACAACAAATATACCATTTGTATAAAATTGTAATGATGCAATTTGTATGAAAATCAACATTTTTTTAGGTTGGTTTAGTAGAACTTAAATTCATATAGTTTAAAGTTACAATTTTTATAGCAATTTTTTATTGAGGGTGTTTAAATTCCATTTTTTCTAGACTATAATTTTGGTAATCATGATCTTTTTAAACTCTTGTGTCTTGGATTTCAAAGTATTATCAGATTGACACTTGTCTGTAGTTCTTCATTTGGAATATTAAATGGGACTAATTAACTCTTTCACAATCACTTTGTCATAGCCCATTTATCTATGTTTCCTCAAATTATTTATCTAAAGATACAACTTAACCTAATTATTATATTATTTCAAATGGATTTTTATTAATTTTTCAATTATGAAACAAATACTATTATTACAATACTTCAAAAGAACGTACTTGTCACCATGTGGCACTTGTTAGTATATGTTACACCTCTCAAAATAATTAAAATAAAAAATATAATTGACAAGTCCTTTAATTCTAAGTTCACATTGTTACGTCAAATAAACATTTAAATATAATTTATAAGTATAATCATTTTAAATTGCATATTATTGCAACCAATAAAAGTGGAATATAATTATTAAAATAAATAAATTATGATCAATTCAAATTTGTCATCATGTAGGCTATCCATGCTAGTAGGTGAAAATCTTTGTTAGATATACAAATTGAATATTTGTTAATCATGGTATTGGCATGTATATCACTAGCAATCACACCTTGGCATGCAATGGGTACGCTAAATAGTTGTGGAAATTCAATTACCTTTTCTTTAAGTAAATGAGGATTTTCTTGTATCCGTATGGATCGTGTTCTTTTTTATCTTCTTGAGTGTCATGAATTAATTTGTATAATCTTAACAGATTTCAAGATCATTGTGTTTTACTTAGTAGGTACTTCAAATGTGTCATCTTCTATGTTTGGTGTCTAGTCTCTATTTGCATGTATCCCCTTTCTATATTCTTGTTCAATTGCATTCCATTAATTGTTGCATATGTATATTATTTGAAGCATGTATATTTGTTTAGCACAAACCTCATATTTTTCCTCTCTTTCTATTGATCTATGTATTTCTCTCTATCTCTCTCTATTTGTCTATCTTTGTATATGTAGATATCTATCTCCCCTTCTCTCTTTCACTCTTTCTATCTTCCTTTATATCTTTCCTCTCTTTGTCTTTCTATATTTCCCCATCTCTCCCTTCCATCTCTCTCTTCCATCTCTCTCTCTCTCTATCTTTCTCTCTTTGCCCCCTTCTCTCACTCTCTCCCCTTCTCCCTCCCAAGATGTGCATAATTTGACAAAATGAAGACTTGATGAAATGAATAATTAAACTGGAGGTTTTAATCTCATAATAGGTGGAAGCCTCTATAATAATCTGATAGGAAACAAGAAGAACATAAGGTATGGATAGAGATAGGAAGAGATAGGGAGAGGAACATATAGACTTTCACTATGTGATAGACTTAAGGTTATGGTCAAGAATTTCAATCAAAAACCCAACATTAAAGATCAGGCTATGATTGTTTTATAATGTAAAAGATGGAGCTTGGTGCAGGTTGGTCCAGATCATTTAGTGAGATTGATATAGAGATGGGTATAGAGATAAGGGAGAGAGAGGTATAGAGATAGAGAGGGATAGAGAGATGGTGAGAGAAGGAGAGGATGAAAGAGAGGGAAGGAGAAAACTTCATAACTATCATAGAAAATTTGCTTCACAGGAAAGGTTAACTTTTAAATTTAGGCCTTAAAAATCTGAATCCCTTTAGTGAAAGGTAATGGTTGATTCATGTGCACAATCATTTGGAATCCCTTACCATTTCTAGAAAGGTATAAAGACTAATAAGTCTTCTACTACCCTCTATGCTAGACAAATTGACCATCATTACAAATTAAATTCATGGGGTGTTAATGTCATTTAGTTGTGTGAAGGGGTAGTCATGTGTTGCAAGTATGTGCAGTTGGTGTTGTCATTGATGTCAACAAGCTTGTGTTGTCATTAGTGTCAACTACATGAGTAAGAGTTGTTGCAAGAGTGTGAGCAAGTTGGTACTATGTGGATGTTTTCTCTAATGATGAGGAAGTGTTGAAGTTGGTGATAATATGATTCTAGTGCTTGGTTTCTAAGTTCTTTTGAGAAAATTTAAATAATAAAGGAAACAATGTGTTGTAAAGATGTTTTGTGTTGCAGAGTAGTGTTGTGGTTTCTCTCCGCATTTATTATATATTGAAGATCTGTTCATATGGTTTGAATATGTTGTTTAGAGGTGTTTTTAGATTCTACATTAAGGATTTGGCATGCTATATTGTTGTGTAGAGGGAGGTGTGTTCACTAATATGAAGATTGTGATTTACAGAGATTTGCAGAGGTGTCTCGGAGAAATGTCTTTTCTCCGCATTTCACTGCAAAGTGGTTTCAAGTCTTCCAATTCTAGAAGTGTGCTTATAATGTTCATATCTTTCTTCTATTGAAGTTGTTCATGGTTTGATTCTCTAGAAGATGATTTCTAGAGACACAATGCATGACAGAGATAGTTAAGCATACTAGATAAATAGGATAAGGCTGTGCGGAAGGTGAAAGTTGTTGCAGAGGAATTTGTTAGTTTTCATGATGTTTCAAGATGGTCATGGAAGTATATAGATTATTCTAAAGCTTGGTATATCATCCACAAAGTTGTATTTACCCTTGAGGAAGTGTGTACTTAAAATTTCATTATCTTAATATAGGTTTGGTCGACCTTGGGTGTTTACACTAATTACGAAGTTGCATAGATGATTGTGGAAATGTGGAGTGGCATTCTTAGATGAATTTAGATCTAAGATAAGTTGTGTTGTGCTCCACCTTCATTCATTTCCAATTTAGGAATGTTTTGGGTATAACCTAATTTGAATTTGCAAAATTAAGGAGCCTTCTCAACTATGGAGAATGCTTTCAAGGTTGAAGATTATATAAATAAGTATCAAGGGATCACGAAAGGAGTTGTGCGCAATGTATGTGATGTGAGTAATAGTGTGGTAGAATTTGTGGTGCAGTACAAGCTTTCATGGGTTAGATTACTAGATGTAGTGAGTAGAAGGTGTCTATAATTCTTCAGTGTGACTACAAAGGTGTTGATGGTGTTGTGGTGGTATTCTCTGTTGCATTGAGATAGTCCTCTCCTTGTAATAATCTTCTCTATCTTCTTCTCTATTCTGGTAGTGAGGCTTTCTTTTAGGTAGTGAGCCCTTTAGCAGTGAGCCTATATTACTTTCTACTGTGAGCTGATCCTCACCATGGTTTTTCCCTTCTTGGGTTTTCCACACAAATCTGGTGTTCTCTTGTGTTTGATGTTGATTTGTTTCAGTCTTTGTTATTTTATTTCATGCTTAATCATCATAAGTGTTTAAGGGTTAAATGAGTTGATGTGAATCTAAATATGCTTGAGGGTTTTGGAATTATAAGTTACAACTAATTCACCCCCCACCTCTCAGTTGTCTTGTGCATTCATCAATTGGTATCAGAGCACAGGTTCCTTGGAAGAGAGCTTAACCGCTTGAGGTAGATCCAGGATGGCATACAAGAAGGATCTTCCCCTATTTGATGGAACAGATTATGTATTATGGAAAATAAGGATGGAAGGTTATCCAATTTATCTTGGATACAAAATCTGGAAAAAGTTAAAAAGTATTTATGAAGGAGATGATAAGGTCAATCAAGCTAAAATGCAAAATTTGAAGCTCATGTTTCAGACCATGGGAATGTCTAAAGATGAAAATAGTACAAGCTACTTATAGAAGGTGGATGAAGTTGTCAATGGCATCAAAGGACTTGGTGGAGATGTGGAAGAAAAAGAGGTAGTATTGAAGGTACTTAGAACTCTTCCTAAAGCTTACAGTCATAAAGTTTCTGCTATTGAAGAATTACAAAATCTGAATCAATTTACCAAAGATCAATTGCTTGGTACTTTAACTACTTTTGAAATGAGAGAATTTGGTACAAGTAGTGCAAAGACTAAGAGTGCCTTCAAGGATGGTTAACCTGAGAAGATTGTGGAATCAGATCAAGAGGAGTCTGATGATGTGGAAGCTAACTTTGTGAGAAAAATGAACTTGGGTACTGGTAAGTACAGTGGTAAGTTGCCTTTCAAGTGTTTCAATTGTGGTAGGATAGGTCATTATGCTTCAAGATGTCCTAAAAAAATTTCTAGAAGCAAGAATAGGTAGAAGAAAAGTAGAGTGCCTAGGAAAAGCTACTATGTTAGAGAAGATGCAAGTATATTTGATGATGAATCTGATTATGAAAATAATGAGGATAATGAATGTATGTTCATAGCTTTAAAAGATGATATTGTTTCTGCTAACTCTAAGAAATGTGTGAAGGAAAGGGCTCTAGAAATAAGTCTTAATACTGAAGGTACTTTGATATCTGCCTTTCATACTAGACAAGAAAAGAAATTCTGGGTCATTGACATTGGATGCTCAAATCATATGACTGGTGATAAGAGTAAGTTTGTGAAACATGAAAAATATTATGGAGGACTAGTTAGATTTGGTGATGATTCATCTGCTAAGATATGTGGAAGAGGTTCAATCAGTTTTGATGGAAAGCATAATACTGATGATGTTCTCTATGTTAACGGTTTAAGGCTTAATCTCTTGAGTGTTAGACAAATGTGTAGAAAAGGATACAATCTTGTGCTTCAAGATGGTGGTTGTGAAATCAGGAATGACCCCAGAACTGTGATAGCTACTGGAAAGAGGACAGATGGAAATGTTTATGAGCTCAAAGGTGGTGATGGTTATTGCTTCATAACTCCAATAAGTGAGAGTTGGATATGGCATAGGAGATTGTGTCACATCAATTTTGATAGCCTAGTAAAAATAAGTTCAATTCAAGTTGTGAGAGATTTGCTAAAGATTACAAAGCCTATCAATGCTATTTCTAATGAATGTCAATTTGGAAAGCAAGAAAGAAGTAGTTTCAAAGTCAAGGATCAATCTTATACCAAACTATTAGAATTGGTGCATATAGATCTTTGTGGTCCTACCAAGATAAGGAGTTTTCAAGGTGACAGGTATTTCATGCTACTAATTGATGATTATTCTAGAATGACATTGGTTACTTTTCTCAAAGAAAAATCAGAAGCCCCAGATAAGTTCAAAACATTCTAAGTCATGGTTGAGAATGAAATAGATATGAGAATCAAATTCTTGAGGTCTGACAAAGGTGGATAGTTCACCTCCAATGAGTTTAACATGTTTTGTGAGAATTGTGGAATAAAGAGGCACTTATCTACCCCTAGGATTCCTTAGTAGAATGGAGTGGTTGAAAGAAAGAATAAGATTGTTCAAGAAGCTACAAGGACAATGATTAAGGAAGGAAATCTACCATATGTCTACTATAGAGAAGCAATTCATACTATTGTTTATATATATTGAACAGAGTGCAGGCAAAAGCAAACAATACAAGGACTCCCTATGAGTTATTGCATGGAAGTATTCCTACTACCATGTACTTTAGAATGTTTGGAAGCAAATGTTATATCTAAAGGGATGAAGAAAACCTAGGAAAGTTTAATACAAGATCTGATGAAGGTATCTTCCTTGGGTATTCTAATAAAAAAAAGCTTATCAGTGCTACAACAAGAGGCTAAGAAGGATTGTTGAGAGTGCAAATGTCAAAGTTGATGAAGATCTACAAAAGAATTTAGAAGTAACTAGATATGAATTAGATGAATCTTCTTGCGGAGAAGAAGAAAATGGTAAGGTAAAGGAATTGCAGGTTGAAGAGGAAGAAGCTCTGGAAAAGACTCCTAAAACTCCCAATTATGTGTAGAAGCATCATTCTAAAGATTAGATAATTGGTGACATGAACAAAGGTGTGCTAACAAGAAGTAAAGTTGTTGAAGAAAAAGTGAACCTATGTTTACTCTCTAAAGTTGAACCTAAAACAGTAATTGAAGCACACAACGATGAGTATTGGATCAAGGCTATGGAAGAAGAACTAGTGCAAATTGAAAAGAATCAGACTTGGGCACTTGTCCCAAGACCAACAAACAAAAATGTGATTGGAACTAAGTGGGTATTTTGGAACAAACTGAATGAGAATGAAGAAGTGCTAAAAAACAAGGCAAGGCTTGTGTGTAAAGGTTACTCACAATTAGAAGGAATAGACTATGAGGAAAATTATGCTCCAGTGGCAAGAATGGAGGCAATCAGGATTTTTTGTCTTTTGCAGTAGATAAGGATTTCAAAGTATATCAAATGGATGTGAAGTTTGCTTTCTTGAATGGTGAATTGGAAGAAGTATACATATAACAACCGGATGAATTTCAATTATCAGATAAACTAGATATGGTTTACAAGATGAAGAAGGAACTGTATGGATTGAAGCAAGCCCCCAGAGCTTGGTATACAAGGTTAGATAGGTACTTATTATAGAAAGGATTCAATAAAGGTACCACAAATAGCAATCTATACATCAAAGTAGGACAAGATGAAATTATGACTGTCGAAGTGTATGTAGATGATATAATCTTTTGTGGAAATTAAGGCATGTGTAAGAGTTTTGCAGATGAAATGCAGAAAGAATTTGAAATGTCAATGTGTGGGGAAGTGAACTTTCTCCTTGGCCTACTGATGAAGAGGAAGACAACATTTCGTACTTTGTGGACAAACAAGAACAATGGGAAAGGATGGTTTCAAGTATTCTCAAACCCTCAAACTAACCTATTGCTATTTGGGATGATGCAACTCTTCCTTTCCACCTTCTCAAGATTCACCAATATTCCACAACCTCTACAGGGTCTTATCAAACCCTAGCTCCACTGTGGCAACTAAAAAAAAAGACAAAAATTCACTAAACCCTTGAGGGTTTACAAGGTTTACCAATCTCTCTTGCACTCATACCTACATAACTTTCACCTACAACACTTTCAAGACCCCTCATTTGGTAGAACCTTGGACAGAAGTTAACTGAAGATTTCTACCAAGTTTTAGATTTTTCCCATGATTAGAACAAAAGTTATGGGCAAATCTTTACCGCTAGAGACCCTAGTTTCGGAGCAAAGCAGTGAGCACTATTTTGATCATAACTTGAGTGAAACTCAATGAAATCACCTCAAACAAATTGCATTTCAACCTTAAGACATGCCATTATCATCTTGCACAAACAAAAACCTATAATTTGACCATACATATCTTTACACATATGTTCTTTTGTTGTTTTCACAAAAAACTGTCATAAAATTATTAAAACAAGGTATATCTCATGAAATCTTGCTCCTCAACTTCTTGGAGTGTTTTTTTTTCATTGATTCAGCATGAAAGAACTTTAAAAAATTAGTTACTACTCGAGCATAAGTCCTTTTTCTTCCATAACCCTAATGACTATGTCATTAACCTTTACAATTCTGCCCTTTTTGCCACTTTTAACCTAGACCTAAGAAACAAAACAAGTAAAAAAAAAGACCTTACATAATGTCCATGGTCCTTTTAAGAATTTATTATGCTTATCAGACCAAAAAAAAGACTTGAGAAACAAATCTCAACCTTGTAACAAGCCAAAACTCCCTAGGAATTCAAATTTGACTTTTTGGTAGGAAACCACAAATTTGAATTTCTAGCCTATTCAACCTATCTAAACCATTCGATTATGATCCCAATGGACCTCCTAATCCTGAACCAACTCAATATAGACTCTTATCATAAAAAAAAAACATCATAATCACATGTTTGATTGATGCTCATGCATCATACTCCCTAGGTGGAAGAATTTGCACTCCAACTCAAATATGAATCTTCTTTCTTGTTTTCTAGTTCTTTGGCATGCTTGCATTGTTTTCTTTTTGCTAGATCTCAACTACATTTGTTTGAATTAGTTCACTTGTGCTTTTCATTCCAACAACATGCTTCTTGAGCCAAGGCCAACTTGGCATTATATATCCATGGGTTTTTGTTTGTCTTCTCATTTGAGCTTTAGCTTTGACTACAATTGTAAATTTATTTTCTCTTTCATCCATTTTGTCTTCTTTACCTACACAGGAAAATCAAATATTAAAGAAATCATATTCTTTGTCTTCATACTTCACTTCTTCATCCACCTCATGTTGTTTTCCATATATTCTTTTCTCTTCATTATTCTCCAAATATTTGGCTTCACCTCAACCATACTCAGCCATTCACTTTTATTTTTGAATTTCTCATCTATTCTTTTATTCACCTTGACATCAACATTCTCATATCTTGGTTCTTCTCTTGAGAATCATGCTATCTCCTTATCCTCCATGACTATATTCTCTCTTTGGACTATTCATGAGTCCTCTACAACTTCTTTTGTTGTTTCTTCTTATTCTTCCTCAACATCACCCACTTCAACATCAACGTCACTATTACATTCATTAGTTTGAGCAAATTCAAAAGAAATTTCATCCATTTCTTTTTCAACTAGTTTAAACATGTTGTTTTAAAAATTAATTACCTCATTTGTCTTTTCTTCATACTATTGTACATCTGTCTTCTCACTTAACAAAAAGCTTGCAATTCCTGTGCCCTCATCCTTCAAGGATGCTAATACATATTTCTTCCCATCCTTTTCCAACTCATATGTGTTGTCTTTGCTATTATACTTCATTGTCCTGCTATAATGCCACAACATTCCAAAAAAAGTGTGACATACATCCAAATGCATAATACCACAAACTATTTCATCCTTATAATTGCTTCTTTGTAACTCAACTTTGCATTGCTCACTTATGGTTACTTGGTTACCTATTTGAAGCCAACTCATTGAATAGGGCGTGGGGTGTTGTATTATTTTCAAACCTAAGTTATCTAATATTATCCTTGTAGTTATCTAAAATCACAACTTGACAACATTTACCTTTGGACTTGCAAGTAGTCCAGAATAACCTTTTCTTAGCCATATTTATTTTTTTCTTGGCTACCATTTCTTCCTCCTATTACTTCTTTGCAACTTTGAACAATGTATCTAATAATGCTCATGCCCCTTGCCCATCTTTTGTCTTATTAAGAGCCATCTTTAAACATCAAATCTCACTAAAACACATAAGCCAAAATAATAAATCATTTCCCAAAGAGCATTTGGCTCTGATACCAAAAATGATGCAGATGAAGACAATGTTTTGTACTTTGTGGACAAATAAGAACAATGGGAAAGGATGGGTTCAACTATTCTCAAACCCTCAAACTGACCTATTACTATTTGGGATGATGCAACTCTTCCTTTCCACCTTCTCAAGATTCACCAATGTCCCACAACCTCCATAGGTTCTTATCAAACCCTAGCTCCACTGTGATAACTCAAAAAAAGACAAAAATTCACCAAACCCTTAAGGGTTTATAAGGTTTACTAGTCCCTCTTGCACTCAAACTTGTATAACTTTCACCTACAACACTTTCAAGACCCCTTTGTTGGTATACCCCTAGACAGAAATTAAATTAAGGTTTCTACCAAGTTTTAGATTTTTCCCATAGTTAGAACAAAAGTTATGGGCAAATATTTACCGTTGGAAACCTTAGTTGCATAACAGAGCAACGAGCACTATTTTGATCATAACTTAAGAAAAACTCAATGAAATCACCTCAAACAAATTACATTTTAGCCTTAAGACATGTCATTATCATCCCATACAAACAAAGACCTACAACTTGACTGTACATATCCATACACATCTGTTCTTTTGTTGTTTTGATAGAAAAATGTCATAAAATTGTCAAAACAAGGTATATTGAGCATGAAATCTTGCTCCTCAACTTCTTGGAGCATTTTTTTCATTGATTCAGCATGAAAGAACTTATAGAAAATAGTTACTACTTAATCATAGGTCATTTTTCTTCCATAACCCTAATGACTATGTCATTAACCTTTACAATTATGCCCTATTTTCTACTTTTAACCTAGACCTAAGAAAAAAAACAAGTATAAAAAAAGACCTTACATACAATCCATGGTCCTTTTAAGAGTTTATTATGCTTATCAAACCAAAAACAAGACTTGAGAAATAAATCTCAACCTTGCAACAAGCCAAAACACCCTAGGAATTCAAATTTGCCTTTTTGGCGGGAAACCACAAATTTGAATTCCTAGCCTATTCAAACTATCTAAACCATTGGATTAGGATCCCAATGGACCTTTTAAACCTGAACCAACTCAATCTAGACTCTTATCATCAAAACAAAACATCATAATCACATGTTTGAGTGATGCTCCTACATCACCTATAGATCAATCAGACAGAGAAAGGTATTTTCATTTCATAATCAAAGTATGTCAAGGAGATGTTGAAGAAGTTTGGAATGGAAGACTCTAAACTAGTATGTACCCCTATGACAATTGGTTGCAAGCTAATCAAGAATGATGAATCTTCTAAGGCTGATCAAAGCAGGTATAGATCAATGATTAAAGGATTGATATATTTAACTGCTACTAGACCAAATGTTATGCATGCAATTTGTCTTATGGATATATTTTAAGAAGATCGTAGAGAGTCACATGTTGTAATAGTGAAAAGGATATTCAGATATTTAAAGGGCACTCTAGATCATGACTTGTGGTATCCAAAGGATACTGACTTTTCTCTAAGTGCTTATACATATGCAGATTGGGCTGGTGGTGTATTCTTTCTTGGTGGTAGAGTGGTGTCATGGTTAAGTAAGAAGTAAGATTTAGTATCTTTATCTGCTACAGAGCTAGAATACATTACTGCAGTAGCTTGCTGCACATAAATGTTGTGGATGAGAAAAACCTTGAAGGATATCAGAGTTGTATATAATGAACCAATTCCTATCTTCTGTGATAATACAAGTGCTATTAACATTTCAAAGAATCTAGTGATCTACATTCAAGGACTAAACACATCTCAATTCGATATCACTTTCTAAGAGAGAAAGTTGCATAGAATGAAGTGAAGCTAGAGTATGTACCTACAAAGGATTAGGTTGTTGATATACTCACTAAGGCTCTTCCTAAGGATACATTTGAGTATCTCCGTGAGAAGTTGATGCAGAGCACGCAATGAAGCGGTCAAAACAGTTCACAAAATACAAAACTATTGTTGTGGTTGAACCTTTGAACCACTTGAAACCTCCAAGTTCATTGAACCGTGAACCCGTCAAACCAAATGAACCCCTTGAATCTTTTGAGTCGGGTGAACTCATTGAACCAAATGGATTAAATGAACCGTTGAACCATTAAACCTTCAACTATCGGTTCAATGTACTTCCATCGCACAGTCTTAACACTGTCAGCAACTATCGGTTGAACCATTTGTATCTCGCTGAACCGTTGAACCGTTGAACTGCTAAACTACTAAACCGTTGAACCGCTGAACCGCTAAATTGCTGAACCGCTGAACCGCTGAACCTTTTAACCGGTTCAACCATTAGTTCAACTATCGGCACCACTTACTCTGATGAACCTATTGAACCCTTTGAACCCTTGAACCGGTTCAACCATTGCTTCAACCAAATGATTTCTACTGTCAAAAATTCTTCTGAAGGTTCTTCTCACCCTGATGCATTTCTTAACTATCTATTGTCGGTTCCTTCTACCGATCCTACCGGTCATTTCTTGTATCTGTAGAAAATGAACTTCCAACACACATGCTATGTTACCATTTTGGCCAGTCATCCCGAATGTCACTCGCATACAACTGCGATGTACACATAGATTTTCTTCAACTTACAATTGCAGGATATACATAAAATATATATTCACATACCATTATGATATATACAGGAAATGTATCTCCAATGGAACAATGCCAAAATTCCTACGCCAAGGATGTCCTCTACAACCTAACTCGCAGTCTCTATTCTGTTGAGTCCTAGCACAAAGAGATGCTAGGCTCTCTATTGCGACAACACTTCCAGAGATTGGATCCTCTGTCCCATTCTGCCATAAGCATGAACAAAAAGAAAATAAAATAGCAAGCTATGTAAATGGTCCATTCCACTAATTCAAAGAAATCCACCAGTGGAATGGTTTCAATCCTGCATCTTTGACAAGAGAAAAATAAACTATGTAATAAACAATTTGATACAGAGAGTATACACAGAAATAATTCGATACACAAGGAATTTATACAGAACACAGAACTTGTGAACACAAATTGATAGAACTTCTATTTCTTCGATAAAAATTCATCTATTTTCTCTTCTTCCCAGAATATGTTTATATCTCTCCCCATTCAGTTCCAACCGGAACACCAGAAGTTGGAGTTGTTACAACTTCCAACCAAAATACTAAAAATCACCGACACATGTTTGGCATACGACATGATTTAAACAAATTAACAAGACACCTAAACATAACACACTTGATTTAATCATCCACATACCCCAATTATCCAAGATGTCCCAATTGGCTTATCAGGATGCCAAATTTGTGACACTTGTTCACATGGTGGGGTCTTTATTACAAACATGAAATCATGACACAAATACTACATGACAACATGAACATACATAGAAATGCATAACACATAAAAACATATTAAAACCTTAGTCTTCTCCCTTAGATGTATATTTGTCTTGTTGAAGGGGTGCTCCTGCACCATACTCCCCAGGAGAAGAAATCTCAAGCCCACTTGAGATTAGAGTTTGAAAGTCTGCACCATATTTTATGATCTCTTCAATCATCCAAACTGCCTCTGAATCAGGTTTCCCATGCCAAGCCACCAAATACTCCATGTATTCTTTGTTCCTTGTCTTCTTTGCCAGTCTTGAGTCCAAGATCTTTTGCAATTTTGGTGGATCATGCTTAGGAATATCATCATCTGCTGTATCCTGCAATGGTTTCTGTTCTACATCTGCATTATGCTTATATGGAGTTAAATCACATACATTGAAAATGGGTGACAATCCAAGATCAGGAGGAAGTTGGATCTCATAAGCATTCTTCCCACACTTCTTCAAAATCTGACATGGTCCAATCTTCCTCTGCATTAGCTTGGTATGTTTACCTTTTGGGAGCCTCTCCTTCTTCAGATTAACTCACACCAAATCTCCCACATCAAACTGTACATCTCTCTTCTTCTTATCAGCATATGCTTTGTACTTCAATGTAGTTTGTTGGAGTTGGGTCTTGACTTGATCATGCACCTCTTTGATGGCTGATGCAAAAGCTTCTCCATCTACACTAATAGACTCTCCTGTAGGTAGATCTTTCAACTCCAAAATACGCCTTGGATGAATACCATATACCACTTGGAAAGGTGACTTCCCTGTACTCCTATTGATAGTGTCATTATAGGAAAATTCTGCTTGTGATAGAATGTTATCCCACTTCTCTCCATGCTGCCTTGTCAAACACCTTAATAGATTTCCCAATGAACGGTTAACAACTTCAGTTTGACCATCCATTTGAGGATGGTAGGCTGATGAGAAGGACAAATTTGTTTCAAGCTTGTTCCAAAGAGTCCTCCAAAAGTGTCCAATAAATTTCACATCTCTATCTGACACTATGCTCAATGGCAAACCATGTATCCTTACTATCTCTTTAAAAAATAGATCAGCAACATATGAAGCATCACAAGTGGTTTTGCATGGAAAGAAGTGTGCCATTTTATTAAATCTATCTACTACAACAAAAACACTATCATATCCCTTCCTTGTCCTAGGCAAACCCAATACAAAGTCCATGCTTATGCTCTCCCATGGCCTAGAAGGAGTGGGTAGTGGCTGATATAAGCCTGCATTAGTTGATCTCCCTTTTTCTTTCTGACATATCACACATGCCTCCACAAATCTTCTCACATCTGACTGTAACTTGGGCCAATAGTAATGCCTCTTCACAAGATCAAGAGTCTTATCTAGACCAAAATGTCCTGCCATGGCCCCACAATGCTTCTCCCTAATGATATTCAGCCTCATAGAACACCATGGAATGCACAACTGTCCACCCTTGAAAAGTAATCCATCTTGGATCAGAAATTTAGAGAACTCAGCATGATATTTGTCACCAAAGGAAGTACATACCTTGTATATTTATCCAAAGTCTTCATCATCATCATACATGGTCTTCAAAGATTTAATGCCAACACTCTCCAATTAGATCTGATTTATGGTTAGAGCCCTCCTACTCAAAGCATCTGCTACCTTGTTCTTGATCCCTTTCTTGTGCTTAAGTGTGAAGGTGAAAGCTTGCAAAGTCTCCACCCACTTCATATGCCTATGGTTCAGCTTCTCTTAACTATTTATGAAACTAAGGGCCTGATTATCTGTGAACACTATGAATTCTTTTGGCATCAAGTAATGCCTCCACTTTTTGAGTGACTATACTAGAGTGTACATCTCCAAATCATATGATGAGTATCTCTTCTTTGCATCATTTAGTTTCTCACTAAAAAATGCAATAGGCCTACCTTCTTGACTAAGTACTGCTCCAATTGTCATGTGGCTTACATCACATTCTACTTGGAAAATCTTGTTGAAGATAGGAAGTGCAAGGACTGGCTACTCTGCCACCTTCTTCTTCAATGTTTCAAATGAATCATCTGCCTCCTTTGTCCAAGTGAATCTGCACTTCTATCCTCCTTTTATGGTGTCAAGCATGGGTGCACAGACATGACTAAACCCCTTTATAAACTTCCTATAAAAGGTTGCTAACCCATGGAAACTTCTAACATCATTCATGGTTTTAAGAGTTGGCCAAGACAATATGGCACTTACCTTCTCTTGATCCATTTTTAGTTTTCCCTATGAGATGACAAAACCCAAATAGATGATCTCCTCCTGCATGAACAAACACTTCTCCAAGTTGATCATTAATTGCTCTTCATGTAACCTTTTGAGGACCAGGTCTATATGTTTGAGGTGCTCTTCCCTTGTATTACTGAAAATCAGGATGTCATCTAGATATACTATGACAAACTTGCCTATGAATTCCCTCAAGACCTTATTCATCAACCTCATAAAGGTACTAGGGGCATTGGACAAACCAAAAGGCATGACCTTCCACTCATATAACCCCTCATTGGTCTTAAATGTAGTTTTCCGTTCATCTCCTGGCCTAATCCTAATCTGATGATAGCCACTCTTTAAATCTATTTTTGTGAAATATTTAGCACCCCCCAAGCAATCAAGCAAATCTTCTATCCTAGGGATTGGGAACCTATACCTGATTGTTATCTTGTTGATAGCCCTTGAATCAGTACAAAGTCTCCAAGTGCCTTCCTTCTTCGGTGTTAAGACAACCGGTATTGCACATGGGCTTAAACTCTTGCCAATTAGGCCTGTCTCCAACAACTCCTGAATCTGCCTTGCTACCTCTGCATTCTGTCCTGGGGTAAGCTTGTATGCTGCTTTGTTTGGAAGTGTAGATTCTGGGATCAGATCTATGCAATGGTTGATGTCCCTTATAGGTGGTAGGGACCTCGGCATTCCATTAGAGATGATGCCTTTGTACTTGTCCAATAGTTCTTGGACAGCTGGATCTATGAACCTTTGCCTTTTGTCTCCCTAGATTTCCTTCTGTTCTTCCTTGTTCACCTTCAGGCATGGAATTAGAGCATATGCAACTATACCTTCTTCTACTATCTCTTTCATGAATTATTTACCTTCTACCATCATCACCTTGACTTCTTTCCCTTTTGATTCCACCTCATTCTCCATCGATGGTAGCAACTCTATCACCTTACCATCCTTAGTGATTGAATATGTGTTTTTGGCTCCATCATGGTGTGCTTTCAAGTCATATTGCCATGGTCTTCCAAATAGGAGATGACAAGCATCCATCTTTGCAATGTCAAACAATAATCTGTCCTTGTATGGTCCAATTTGAAATTCCACCCAAGCCTGCTCTTCCACAACTATTTGCTGACCTTGGGTGAGCCATGAGACCTTGTATGGGTAAGGATGTGGTAGTTTTCTAAGCTTAAGCTTTTCTACCATTTCAAATGACACAAAATTTTCAGTGGATCCGGAGTCAATCAGAATTTTGCATACCTTTCCTCCTGCCCTGCAAGTAGTTCTGAAGAGAGACTTCCTTTGTGGGGGTTCTTTGTCAGGCACCTTCATGGTGGTCATTGCTCTCCTAATCATCAAAGATTCTCCTTTCTTAGGATATCCATAACTGTCAGGATCATTCACACTTTGAAAAGTGTTTGAGCTTGTCACACTTTGTCAATCAAATTCTTGGATCAGATTTATCCTCCTTTCTCCCATTGAACTTGTTGCCTTTTCTAGACATCTACTGGTTATGTGGCCTTCTTGATTACAATTGTAACATTTGAGAGGTCCTCTGCCCTGAGATCTCCCTCTAATTGGTGGTCTTCTGCCCCTAAAGTTTCCTCTTTGATTGTAACTTCCCCCTTGATTTTGACTGCTGTCTCCTTTGCTGTTCTCTTGATTTGATTCACCTTGGTGTCCAAATCCATTTCCTCTGCCTCTGAAAGGACTTCTTCCCCCTCTTTGCTGTCTCCCTCTTCCCCTATTGTTCTGCTCTTGTCTTCTCTTTAATTTCTCTTCCACTTTGAGTGCCAATTGGTAGCACTTTTGGACTATATCTAGGTTATGCCAATTTAAATCTTCATGGATGTTAAACCTCAATCCATTGAGGTACCTTTCTACCTTCTCTTCCTCACCCTCCTTTACCTTTGTCTTGACACATAGTTTCATGAACTCTTCCATGTATGAACTAACATCTAACTCCTTCTACTTCAAATTTTGTTTCCTCTTATGTAATTGGATGTTGTAATCCAATGGAACATAGGCCTCCTTCACTAAAGCCATCATCTTCTTCCAAGTAGCAACTCTACTCTTTCCCTCTTTCATCTTGTCATCTTGGATGAAATTCCACCAAGTTAGTGTAGCCCCTTTCATTTTGGATTGAGCCATCTTCACCCTTTGGTGGTCTGGTATTTCCTCGGTCTCAAAGAAATTATTCAAGGAGTCTATCCACTCCATCATGGAATCAAGTTCCATTTTTCCTGCAAACACGGGCAGCTCTATTTTCATATCCATGGTCCTTCTCTCCATGGACTTGAGGATATTAAGTAAGGGTCTCTGGTCTGCAGGAACCTCTATCTCTTCTTGCCTAGGGATCTCCTCTTCATCCCTGTCTTCTCGCTCACCAGAATCTTCTTCTCCATTCTCTACTCTGTCCTTCAACTTCTCTAACTCTTCTTTCAAGGCCTGATTCTGAGCCCAAGCTACTCTGCTCTCTGCCATTTGCTTCTTCACTAAGATAGCCAACTTAGCATTGGTCATCTTTGCTGGGTACTCTTCTGACCCCTCTCCATCTGACATCTTGTCTTCTTCTTCTACCCAAAGAACACTCCTTTAGCTCTGATACCACTTGATGCAGAGCACACAGCAAAGCGGTGAAAATAGTTCACAAAATATGGAACTGTTGCTGTTGTTGAACCTTTGAACCACTTGAAACCTCCAAGTTCATTGAACCCGTGAACTCGTTGAACCAAATGAACCCCTTGAATCTCTTGAGTTGGGTGAACTCATTGAACCAAATGAACTAAATGAACCGTTGAACCATTTAGACTGTTGAACCGTTAAACCTTCAACTATTGGTTCAATGTACTTCCATCGCACAGGCTTAACACTGTCGGTAACTATCGGTTGAACCGTTTGTATCTCGCTGAACCGTTGAACTATTGAACCGCTGAACTGTTGAACCATTGAACCATTGAACCATTGAATCACTGAACTGCTGAACTGCTGAACCACTGAACTGTTGAACCTTTGAACCAGTTCAACTGTCGGTTCAACTATCAGGACCACTTACTTCGATGAACCAATGAACCTATTGAACCCTTTGAACCCTTGAACCAGTCCAACCGTTGGTTCAACCAAATGCTTTCTACTGTCAAAAATTCTTCTGAAGGTTCTTCTCACCCTGATGCATTTCTTAACTATCTATTGTTGGTTCCTTCTACCAATCCTACCGATCATTTCTTGTATCTGCAGAAAATGAACTTCCAACACACATGCTATGTTACCATTTCGGCCAGTCATCCCGAATGTCACTCGCATACAACTGCAATATACACATAGATTTTCTTTAACTTACAATTGCAGGATATACACAAAATATATTTTCACATACCATTGTGATATATATAGGAAATGTATCTTGAGTGGAACAATGCCAAAATTCTTATGCTGAGGACGTCCTCTACAACCTAACTCGCAGTCTCTATTCTGCTGAGTCCTAGCACAAAGAGATGCTAGGCTCTCTACTGTGACAACACTTCCAGAGATTGGATCCTTTGTCCCATTCCACCATAAACACGAACAAAAAGAAAATAAAATAGCAAACTATGTACATGGTCCATTCCACTGATTTCAAAGAAATCTACTAGTGGAATGGTTTCAATCCTGCATCTTTGACAACAAAAAAATAAACTATGTAATAAACAAATTGATACAGAGAGTATACACAGAAATAATTCGATACACAGGGAATTTATACAGAACACAGAACTTGTGAACATAAACTGACAGAACTTCTATTTCTTTGATCAAAATTCATCTTTTTTTCTCTTCTTCCCAGAATATGTTTATATCTCTCCCCATTCAGTTCCAACCGGAACACCAGAAGTTGGAGTCATTACAACTTCCAACTGGAATACTAAAAATCACACGACACACATTTGGCATATGACATGATTTAAACACATTAACAAGACACCTAAACATAACGCACTTGATTTAATCATCCACATACCCCAATTGTCCAAGATGTCCAAATTGGCTTATTAGGATGCCAAATTTGTGACACTTGTTCACATGGTGAGGTCTTTATTACAAACATGAAATCACAACACAAATACTACATGACAACATGAACATACATAGAAATGCATAAAACATAACAACATATTAAAACCTTAGCCTTCTCCCTCAGATGTATATTTGTCTTGTTGAAGGGGTGCTCCTACACCAGAAGTTAGGGGTTATTGCCCCTCCTTCTTTGAACTAGATGCATAAGGAGATGCATCAGTCTAGTGATTTTCAAAATTTCATTCTTTATTTTGGACTGATGTTGGAGGCTACCTCTCAGGGGGAGTAGGTAGTGGTCATGATGGTTGTTGCAATCAAGGGGAGTATGTTCCAATGTTGGTTGCTTCTAGGGGGGAGTATGTAGAGCAATAAAAGAAATGATGTTGTAGAGTAGTAGTGAGTAGGTATAAGTTTGAGCAGTTATCTAAAGATGATATTGAAAGAGAGATGTGTAGTGCTTTGCCATTGATGTCAAAGGGGGAGAGAGAGAAATGTCAAAAAGGTGAGAGTCAGTTGTCACAAAGAAAGTAGCGAGATGAGGGGGAGGGAAAGAGAAAGGAAATGTCAGTATGAAGCATAGTATTAAGGATGCTATTATGTTGATGGTTTTTCACACTATATGTTTCCACCAATGACAAAGGGGGAGATTGTTGTAGTTATGTGCATTCAGTGTTATCATTGATGCCAACAAGCTTGGGTTGTCATTGGTATCAACTATATGAGTAAGAGTTGTTGCAAGAGTGTGATCAAGTTTGTACTATGTGGATGGTGTCATTGATGATGAGGAAGTGCTGAAGTTGGTTATAATATGCTTCTAGTGCTTGGTTTCCTAGTGCTTTTGAGAAAATTTGAATAATAGAGGAAACAATGTGTTGTAAAGATGTTATGTGTTGCAGAGTAGTGTTCTGGTATTGCTCCGTATTTCTTATATATTAAAGATCTATTCATGTGGTTTGAATGTGTTGTTTAGAGGTGCTTTTAGATGCTACATTTAGGATTTGGCATGCTAGATTGTTGTGTAGAGGGAGGTGTGTTCACTAGTATGAAGACTGTGATTTGCACAGGTTTGCAAAGGTGTCTGGGAGAAATGTCTTTGCTCCACATTTCTTTGTAAAGTGCTGTAAAGTCTTGAAGTTCTAGAAGTGTGCTTATAAGGTTCATATCTTTCTTTTGTTGAAGTTGTTCATGGCTTGATCCTCTAGAAGATGATTTCTAGAGACACAGTGCATGACAGAGATAGTTAAGCATATTGGATAAATAGGATAAGGTTGTGCGGCAGGTGAAAGTTGTTGTGGAGAAATTTTTTGGTTTTTAGGATGTTTTAGGATGTTCAAGGAATACTCTAGATTGTGTTAAATCTTGGTAAATGGTCCACAAACTTTTATTTAGCCTTGAGGAAGCGTGTACTGAAAAGTTCATTGTGTTAACATAGGTTTGGCCAACCTTCGGCGTTTACACTAATTACAGAGTTGCTTCAGTGATTGTGGAAATGTGGAGTGGTGTGATTGGATGAATTTAGGTCTAAGCTAAGGTGTGTTGTGGTCTTCCTTCATTCCTTTCCACCGTGAGAATGTTTTGGCTCTGACCTAATTTGAATTTGCAAAATTATGGAGCCTCACCAACCTTGGAGAATGCTTACAAGGTTGAAGATTGTATAAATAAGTATCAAGGGATTGTGAAAGGATTTATGTGTGATGTATGTGATGTGAGTAATAATGTTGTCAAATGTGTGGTGCAGTACAAGCTTTCATGGGTTAGTGATGCAGAGGCATCCACACTAAAACCTTGACATACAGCATGTATGTCTACAACCTTTCATCATCATCATATTTCTGTTAACATTGTCCACATCATCATATTTCCTCTGTCGACCGATATCCCCCTGCAGACAAACCTTCGACCTTTCACCTGTCAGCAGCATCATCATATCTGGCTATCGGCAGCATCATCATATTTGGCAAGCGCAATCATCCTCCTGACGATCACTGTTCATCTTACTGCCAACCTCTATCTGCAGCATCATGATGTTCGACATCATCTTCATCAGCAGGATATAAAATATCCGGTTCCTTCCATATATCCTGATGATGACAACTTCAAGAACCTTTCCTTCGATGCTTACGTCACCCCGATATCCGACCTACTTAAACAAGCAGCATCAGGATATGACTTATCAGGTCATATTGAAACATCCTGATGATGATACTCAACTTTATACTGATGATGAATATTCTGCCGAATATCCTCCTCCCGATCCACTTAACTTCTCAATGCCTTATGCCGATACCAAAACACCTGTTGTCGGCAGGATAAACCTTTA
Source organism: Cunninghamia lanceolata (assembly GCA_027924645.1). Classification (NCBI taxonomy): domain Eukaryota; kingdom Viridiplantae; phylum Streptophyta; class Pinopsida; order Cupressales; family Cupressaceae; genus Cunninghamia; species Cunninghamia lanceolata. Next base: position 319,402 of record BSBN01001389.1, read on the forward strand.
TTGGGTGATATTTTGGAATGTCCTGATGATGATTATACTGATGACGATGACGTCATATGCAGTTCCTTCAATATCCTGCTGTCGGCCAAACTTAACATTATCAGCCCGCGATGATTTTATCAACCCGATCGACTAACCTATGCCGATATACTCTTCCTCGGCAACACCTTGTGATGATCACCCCGAAACGCATTCACCTTATACAAACGATGGCATCATGCTCACCTCCATCTACTCAGATGACACCTGAAGCAACTGCAGGATATACACAGAAATATCTTGATGATGCCGTTGTGATGAATTTCCAACCTTAGAAAATTTTGATCCGCCAAACCTCCTGAGGTGACCCGATCTGCTTCCTGGACAACTTTCCAGACTCGAACTACCAGCACGACCTAGCACATACCCATGCTAGGGTTCTCAGCACATCTCAACCGTGATCCTGCACACCTGCATGCAAACAAACACAAAATGCAGACTAAACCCTAAGCTATTATACATGGCCATTCCACCGATTCGACGAATCAACCAGTGGAATGGATCAGCGAATCCATGAAACTGCCAGATCAGCAACTCGATTTCACAATGGAGATCAAACAGAAAATGAACACAAACATGATCTTTATTGATTTCAAAAGATGCAATACAATGCTCAGTCTCTCTCCCCTCTGTCTCACTCTCTGCAATGTCTGATCGATGATCTGCAATACTACTAAAACCAGCTGATCCTAATGCATAAATAGGATCTCCTGCGAGTACTACCAACCTGACTCCAAGCAGCTGGGAGCTTCCAAGCAGCTGGGAGATCTCTCCAGGTGGCTGGGAGATCCAACCGGACATACAGCATAACAGCTGTCCTAACAACCTAGCTAAAAATAGTAAAGTCTGGTCAACATGACCTTATTACATGCATTGGTCTTATAAGACCTTGGAAACATCAACAAGACTTAAACTAACTAACTGCCTCATGGAGGCCAACTGTCAGGTAGGTGCTCCTACACCATACTCCCCAACAGAAAAGAACTCATGTCCCATGAGTTAGGTTGTGGAAGTCCTCCACCTTTACACTTTGTCATGTCAGTGGTCTGACCTGTTCTAGCTTTATCCTCTGCTGTATCTTGGCTACTCCAAGATGTCTGAACTGTAACTTGCTATCTTGCAAGTAAACCCTCATGCCTGGCAATGTAGGCCCTTCTCACACATACCTTGTGTTTGTCAGGTTGTCTTACCAGAACCTCTATCTGAATACCTACCTCTTGAACTTCTAAAATGTTCAATCCTATCTTCCTTTCAACTCTTATAGGACAAACAATAGTCCCAACTATGACAACATCCTTGTCACCCCTCTCAACTGGTGGTTGTTTGTAAACCTATTTCTGAACTTGCTGCTGACCTCTGTCAATCACAACTGAAACTTTCTTCAACCTATTGTCCTTAACAACTCCTTTCCCTGCAGTGTCCTCAACTGCCTTTATGCCTGCTGCTATAGGCCTATGCACAAACTCCTTCTTTCCCACTAAAATGATTTTGGCTGCCCCCTGTGCTGCAGCATTTGCCTACAATGGCATCAACATAATAGACTTCCCATCTTTCTTGATGGTGTAGGTATTAGCATACCCATCATACAGTACCCTCCTATCAAATTGCCATGGTCTACCCAACAGTAGGTGACAACATTCCATGGGCAAAATGTCACACAAAACTCTATCCTGATATGCTCCAATCTGAAAATCCACATATGCCTGTTCATAGACAAAAAGTGATTGACTATCACTCACCCAAGATGCCTTGTAAGGGTGTTGATGTGGAATCCTTTCCAAATTCAGTTTATCCACCATTTCCTGAGATACCATGTTGTCTGTTGAACCAGTGTCAATGACAACCTTACATACCTTACCTTTGCTCTTGCATGTGGTCTTGAAAAGAGCTCTTCTTTGCATCATATCCTTTGATGCTTGCAAACTAATTCTCCTAAGCATCAATGCTTCTCCCTCCTCAGGATATCCATAACTATCAAGAGCTCTATCTCCTTGATAAGTGTTTGAACTTTGCACACTTTGCTCTACTTTCTCTTCTTGCACAAGTTGTACTCTCTTGTCATTCGTTCTGTCAGCTCTGGATGATGAACCTTTATTTTTTGGACATTTGAAAAATGGATGACCAAACTCACCACAGGTGTAACACTTTCCTGAAAATGTAGTAGAACCTCTACCACTTCCAAATCTGCCTCTATTACCTTTCCATCCACCTCTGAAATCAGACTGTCCCTATCCTTTACCAGTGTCTTCTTGACCCTCACTAGTTTGCCTTGTTGTAGGGGCTAATCCTCTTCCCCTCATATTGCTTCCTCTTCCTCTCATGGACTTATCTTGTCTCCTATTCATCTTTTCTTCAATCCTGATTGCCATTTGATAACAATCCTCCCCACACTCTTAGGGTTAGCTAAAACTAACTCATCCTGTATGTTCAATCTCAAACCAGCTAAGTACCTAGCTACCTTTTCTACCTCATTCTCATGATGACCAGATCTCATACTCAACTTATAAAACTCCTCAATATATGCCTTCACATCCATTTCCTTCTGCCGTAAAAATTGTAGCTTCTTAAACATCTGAATCTCATAATCCTTGGGCAAGAATTTACCTTTGATCCTTGCTACCATTTTATCCCATGAAGTGATCTTTGACTTTCCTTGTTTCCTTCTCTCAGATTGTACATAATCCCACCATACCAAAGCATGACCCCCTAACTTGGTCTTTGCAATCTTTACCTTCTGATCCTCAGCAACATCTTCACATTCAAAGTGATTATCAAGTGCAGCAATCCAATCCAGTAACTCATCTTCATTCTAACTTCCATTATACTTGGAAACATCAACCTTTACCTTAGGTTTATCACTCTGCACTGCCTTTAATAGTTTTGCAAATTTCTGGTCTTCAGCATCCAGATCTTCAGCTACCTCTTCATACTCTTCAACAGCATCTTCATCTTCTTCTGATTCACTGTCGTCCACTTCCCTCTTTTTGTTCTTCTCCAAGGCTACAAGCCTGGCTTGAAGTGCTTCAGCAAGCTCCTTCATCTTCCTCATCTCTCTGGCATGTTTTTCCTTCATCTCCTGCAACTCCCTTGCAGTACCATTACCTTTCAGAGGCATTTTGTCAACCTCTCACTCCTCTACCTCTGTCCTTTCAGTGACAGAATCAACACACAATAGCCCAGACCTTTTGCTGAGCTCTGATACCACTATGATGCAGAGGCATCCACACTAAAACCTTGACATACAGCATGTATGTCTACAACCTTTCATCATCATCATATTTCTGTTAACATTGTCCACATCATCATATTTTCTCTGTCGACCGATATCCCCCTGCAGACAAACCTTCGACCTTTCACCTATCAGCAGCATCATCATATCCGGCTATCGGCAGCATCATCATATTCGGCAAGCGCAATCATCCTCCTGACGATCACTATTCATCTTACCGCCAACCTCTATCTGCAGCATCATGATGTTCGACATCATCTTCATCAGCAGGATATAAAATATCCGGTTCCTTCCATATATCCTGATGACGACAACTTCAAGCACCTTTCCTTCGATACTTACGTCACCCCGATATCCGACCTACTTAAACAAGCAGCATCAAGATATGACTTATCAGGTCATATTGAAACATCCTGATGATGATACTCAACTTCATACTGATGATGAATATTCTGCCGAATATCCTCCTCCCGATCCACTTAACTTCTCAATACCTTATGCCGATACCAAAACACTTGTTGTCGGCAGGATAAACCTTTATCGGGTGATATTTTGGAATGTCCTGATGACGATTATCCTGATGACGATGACATCATATGCAGTTCCTTCAATATCCTGCTGTTGGCCAAACTTAGCATTATTGGCCCGCGATGATTTTATCAACCCGATCGACTAACTTATGCCGCTATACTCTTCCTTGGCAACACCTTGTGATGATCACCCCGAAACGCATTCACCTTATGCAAACGATGGCATCATGCTCACCTCCATCTACTCAGATGACACCTGAAGCAACTGCAGGATATACACAGAAATATCCTGATGATGCCGTTGTGACGAATTTCCAACCTTAGCAAATTTTGATCTACCGAACCTCCTGAGGTGACCTGATCTGCTTCCTGGACAACTTTCCAGACTCGAACTACCAGCACGACCTAGCACATACCCATGCTAGGGTTCTCAACACATCTCGACTGTGATCCTGCACACCTGCATGCAAACAAACACAAAATGCAGACTAAACCCTAAGCTATTATACATGGCCATTCCACCAATTCGACGAATCAATCGGTGGAATGGATCAGTGAATCCATGAAACCGCCAGATCAGCAACTCGATTTCACAATGGAGATCAAACAGAAAATGAACACAAATAGGATCTTTATTGATTTCAAAAGATGCAATACAATGCTCAGTCTCTCTCCCCTCTGTCTCACTCTCTGCAATGTCTGATCGATGATCTGCAATACTACTAAAACCAACCGATCCTAATGCATAAATAGGATCTCCTGCGAGTACTACCGACCTGACTCCAAGCGGCTGGGAGCTTCCAAGCGGCTGGGAGATCTCTCCAGGTGGCTGGGAGATCCAACCGGACATACAGCATAACAACTGTCCTAACAACCTAGCTAAAAATAGCAAAGTCTGGTCAACATGACCTTATTACATGCATTGGTCTTATAAGACCTTCTTGGAAACATCAACAAGACTTAAACTAACTAACTGCCTCATGGAGGCCAGCTGTTAGGTAGGTGCTCCTACACCATACTCCCCAACAGAAAAGAACTCATGTCCCATGAGTTAGGTTGTGGAAGTCCTCCACCTTTACACTTTGTCATGTCAGTAGTCTGACCTGTTCTAGCTTTATCCTCTGCTGTATCTTGGCTGCTCCAAGACGTCTGAACTGTAACTTGTTGTCTTGCAAGTAAACCCTCATGCCTGGCAATGTAGGCCCTTCTCACACATACCTTGTGTTTGTCAGGTTGTCTTACCAGAACCTCTGTCTGAATACCTACCTCTTGAACTTCTAAAATGTTCAATCCTATCTTCCTTTCAACTCTTATAGGACAAACAATAGTCCCAACTATGACAACATCCTTGTCACCCCTCTCAACTGGTGGTTGTTTGTAAACCTATTTCTGAACCTGCTGCTGACCTCTGTCAGTCACAACTGAAACTTTCTTCAACCTGTTGTCCTTAACAACTCCTTTCCCTGCAGTGTCCTCAACTGCCTTTATGCCTGCTGCTATAGGCCTATGCACAAACTCCTTCTTTCCCACTAAAATGATTTTGGCTACCCCCTGTGCTGCAGCATTTGCCTGCAATGGCATCAACATAATAGTCTTCCCATCTTTCTTGATGGTGTAGGTATTAGCATACCCATCATACAGTACCCTCCTATCAAATTGGCATGGTCTACCCAATAGTAGGTGACAACATTCCATGGGCAAAATGTCACACAAAACTCTATCCTAATATGCTCCAATCTGAAAATCCACATATGCCTGTTCATAGACAAAAAGTGATTGACTATCACTCACCCAAGATGCCTTGTAAGGGTGTTGATGTGGAATCCTTTCCAAATTCAGTTTATCCACCATTTCCTGAGATACCATGTTGTCTGTTGAACCAGTGTCAATGACAACCTTACATACCTTACCTTTGCTCTTGCATGTGGTCTTGAAAAGAGCTCTTCTTTGCATCATATCCTTTGATGCCTGCAAACTAATTCTCCTAAGCATCAATGCTTCTCCCTCCTCAGGATATCCATAACTATCAGGAGCTCTATCTCCTTGATAAGTGTTTGAACTTTGCACACTTTGCTCTACTTTCTCTTCTTGCACAAGTTGTACTCTCTTGTGATTCGTTCTGTCAACTCTAGATGATGAACCTTTATTTTCTGGACATTTGAAAAATGGATGACCAAACTCACCACAGGTGTAACACTTTCCTGAAAATGTAGTAGAACCTCTACCACTTCCAAATCTGCCTCTATTACCTTTCCATCCACCTCTGAAATCAGACTGTCCCTGTCCTTTACCAGTGTCTTCTTGACCCTCATTGGTTTGCCTTGTTGTAGGGGCTAATCCTCTTCCCCTCATATTGCTTCCTCTTCCTCTCATGGACTTATCTTGTCTCCTATTCATCTTTTCTTCAATCCTGATTGCCATTTGATAACAATCCTCCACACTCTTAGGGTTAGCTAAAACTAACTCATCCTGTATGTTCAATCTCAAACCAGCTAAGTACCTAGCTACCTTTCCTACCTCATTCTCATGATGACCAGATCTCATACTCAACTTATAAAACTCCTCAGTATATGCCTTCACATCCATTTCCTTCTGCCGTAAAAATTGTAGCTTCTTAAACATCTGAATCTCATAATCCTTGGGCAAGAATTTACCTTTGATCCTTGCTACCATTTTATCCCATGAAGTGATCTTTGACTTTCCTTGTTTCCTTCTCTCGGATTGTACATAATCCCACCATACCAAAGCATGACCCCCTAACTTGGTCTTTGCAATCTTTACCTTCTGATCCTCAGCAACATCTTCACATTCAAAGTGATTATCAAGTGCAGCAATCCAATCCAGTAACTCATCTTCATTCAAACTTCCATTATACTTGGAAACATCAACCTTTACCTTAGGTTTATCACTCTGCACTGCCTTTAATAGTTTTGCAAATTTTTGGTCTTCAGCATCCAGATCTTCAGCTACCTCTTCATACTCTTCACCAGCATCTTCATCTTCTTCTAATTCACTGTCGTCCACTTCCCTCTTTTTGTTCTTCTCCAAGGCTACAAGCCTGGCTTGAAGTGCTTCAGCAAGCTCCTTAATCTTCCTCATCTCTCTGGCATGTTTTTCCTTCATCTCCTGCAACTCGCTTGCATTACCATTACCTTTCAGAGGCATTTTGTCAACCTCTCACTCCTCTACCTCTGTCCTTTCAGTGACAGAATCAACACACAATAGCCCAGACCTTTTCCTGAGCTCTGATACCACTATGATGCAGAGGCATCCACACTAAAACCTTGACATACAACATGTATTTCTACAACCTTTCATCATCATCATATTTATGTTAACATTGTCCACATCATCATATTTTCTCTGTCGACCGATATCCCCCTGCAGACAAACCTTCGACCTTTCACCTGTCAGCAGCATCATCATATCCGGCTATTGGCAGCATCATCATATTCGGCAAGCGCAATCATCCTCCTGACGATCACTGTTCATCTTACCACCAACCTCTATCTGCAGCATCATGATGTTCGACATCATCTTCATCAGCAGGATATAAAATATCCGGTTCCTTCCATATATCCTGATGACGACAACTTCAAGCACCTTTCCTTCGATGCTTACGTCACCCCGATATCTGACCTACTTAAACAAGCAGCATCAAGATATGACTTATCAGGTCATATTGAAACATCCTGATGATGATACTCAACTTTATACTGATGACGAATATTCTGCCGAATATCCTCCTCCCGATCCACTTAACTTCTCAATGCCTTATGCCGATACCAAAACACTTGTTGTCGGCAGGATAAACCTTTATCGGGTGATATTTTGGAATGTCCTGATGATGATTATCTTGATGATGATGACATCATATGCAGTTCCTTCAATATCCTGCTGTCGGCCAAACTTAACATTATCGGCCTGCGATGATTTTATCAACCCGATCGACTAACTTATGCCGCTATACTCTTCCTCGGCAACACCTTGTGATGATCACCCCGAAACGCATTCACCTTATGCAAATGATGGCATCATGCTCACCTCCATCTACTCAGATGACACCTGAAGCAACTGCAGGATATACACAGAAATATCCTGATGATGCCGTTGTGACGAATTTCCAACCTTAGCAAATTTCGATCCGCCGAACCTCCTGAGGTGACCCGATCTGCTTCCTGGACAACTTTCCAGACTCGAACTACCAGCACGACCTAGCACATACCCATGCTAGGGTTCTCAGCACATCTCGACCGTGATCCTGCACACCTGCATGCAAACAAACACAAAATGCAGACTAAACCCTAAGCTATTATACATGGCCATTCCACCGATTCGACGAATCAACCGGTGGAATGGATCACCGAATCCATGAAACCGCCAGATCAGCAACTCGATTTGACAATGGAGATCAAACAGAAAATGAACACAAACAGGATCTTTATTGATTTCAAAACATGCAATACAATGCTCAGTCTCTCTCCCCTCTGTCTCACTCTCTGCAATGTCTGATCGATGATCTGCAATACTACTAAAACCAACCGATCCTAATGCATAAATAGGATCTCCTGCGAGTACTACCGACCTGACTCCAAGCGGCTGGGAGCTTCCAAGCGGCTGGGAGATCTCTCCAGGTGGCTGGGAGATCCAACCGGACATACAGCATAACAGCTGTCCTAACAACCTAGCTAAAAATAGTAAAGTCTGGTCAACATGACCTTATTACATGCATTGGTCTTATAAGACCTTCTTGGAAACATCAACAAGACTTAAACTAACTAACTGCCTCATGGAGGCCAGCTGTCAGGTAGGTGCTCCTGCACCAGTTAGATTATTGGATGTAGTGAGCAAAAGGTGTCTACAATTTTTTAGTATGACTATGAAGGTGTTAATGGTGTTGTGGTGGAATTCTATGTTGCATTGAGATAGTCTTCTTCTTGTAACAATCTTCTCTATCTTTGTCTCTATTCTTGTAGTGATCCTTTGGTAGTGAGCCCTTCTTTTGGGCAGTGAGCCTTTCTTTAAGGTAATGAGCCCTTTGGCAGTGAGCCTATTATTTTTCAGTGTTGATATTACTTTATATCATGATCTTATCCTCACTCTGGATTTTCCCTTCTTGGGTTTTCCACATAAATCTGTTGTTCTCATGTGTTTGATGTTGATTTGATTCAGTCTCTATTATTTTCTTTCATGCTTAATCATCATAAAAGTTTAAGGGTTAAATGAGTTGATGTGAATCTAAATATTTTTGAGGGTTTTGCAATTATAAGTTACAACTGATTCACCACCCCCTCTTAGTTGTCTTGTGCATTCAACATCATGGCCACTGACTTCAAAAGATGATTATGACTCTCTCACTACTACATTGGCATTTAGTCCATGAGGGAATAACTCCCTCAAATCATTGTGGTACATGAAGTAATGTAATGTGTAGGTTTAATCCTAAAAATTTGTTTCCTATATTATTAGAAATGAGAAACATGAAATTTGTCCATAATGACAATTATCCCAAAGAGAGATAGTGATCATACTTTGTTCCCTGGATGATCATTTTAAGTGGCACATGTAGTTCCATGGAAAAAGAGTGTGAAATAATGATATCATATGCTTTTTGTTGCTTTGTAGATAGATTGTTTGCTATACCTTGAGTGGTAACATGTAGGAGATGGAACATTAGATGATTGGCTTCAATGAAACCAATTGTTGTTTGTTTTAAAGATGGATTGAAGGTTAATGTAGCTTAATTGTGGTTCTGGTCGATCTTAAGCTGTCCAAGCATGTTAAGGCCATCTTGTTGAAAAGGAACACCTAGATGCAATCCTAACAAGAGTTAACATTCATTAGGACTATTTCATCATCAATGTCTATTAGTGGGTCTATAGGTATACAATGCACATGCTATGGACGATAGGTGGTATAGATGCTCTCCCAATGGTTTATATTATCTAACTCTCTCTCTCTCTCTAACTCTTTCCCACTCTCTATCATTCTCTATCTTTATCTCTATATTCCTCTTTATCTCTCTCTCTTTCTATATCTCTCTTTGTCTATCTTCCTCTCTTTGTCCTCCTTTTAATCTCACTTTGCTCCCTCTCTCCCCTTTCTTCTTCTTCTTCTTCTTCTTCTTCTTCTCTCTCTCTCTCTCTCTCTCTCTCTCTCTCTCTATATATATATATATATATATATATATATATATATATATATATATATATTCTCTTTTCTATAACTCCCCCTTTCCTTATCTCTCTTTTTCATCTCTCCCCCTTTCTCTCCCTAACTCTTTCTCTCTCCTTCTCTATCTAGCTCTTTATTTCTTTATATCTTCCTCTCTTTCTCTCTCTCTCTATCTATCACTATATATATGTTGGCATGGTTTGTCATTGATGTCAAAGGCATGTCATTCCATGGTTCTTGGGTTCATGATTACTAATGTTAGTAAGGTATCATCAGGAGTTGTGTTGGTTGCTTCAAGTCAAGATCTTCATTGATGTCAGATGCCTTCATAGTCTTCATGACAAATCAGGATCTTCATTGATATTTGTTAAGGAGGTCAAGATCATTAATCAGAGATGCAAGTGTAGATTGATGTCAACTTCAAATGTTCATTGTCATGGATCTTTAGAGTGGTTTCATAGTTGTCATGGTGTCTTGAAGCATTCATATGGTAGTGATATGTTTTTGGTGTAGAAACGGTAGAAGGGTTCATAGAATAAACTATTCAGACCATGCAACAAGAATAACACAACAGAAATGACTCAAAGAAATGAAGCAAATGTAGATTCAATCATTCAATATATCATAGAATTCAACTACATATTGGCCACCAACATGGGGACTTACAATTGGGCTCACAGGCCTAATTACAAAATGCACACAAGATGTAGCTTTGAAGCTCCTTTGTACAAAATCTAAGCTATGAACTTATGCGGATGATCACAACTTAATAACTACTTTCCTAAGGATCTATTACATCAATATATATCATTTCTAGAAAAATAGATTCCTCTACGTCAGCCAGGAAAGGTCACAAATTCCAATGAAGAGCTATGTGTGAACACAGGTAGGTTGGACCTAAATGCATAGAACTCCCCCGCAAATGAATGGAATGATGTGTAGATCTTCGGGGACTGTTAGCCACGAACAAAAGATCATTGAATGATGTGTCATTAGGCTTCACAGATCAACAAATGCTTCCATAGGTTTCTCCTTTAGGTGGTTATCAGAGATTGTCAGGATGCTCTGTTCTAAGAAATCAGTCGATCTTCTGATAGCGATATCTTTCTAGTAATGATGTGTAGATCTCTAAATTCTAGATATGATGTAGATGAATGAATCAAGATGCTAAGTCCAACTCTACAAGGACTAAAATGCAACTGGACCAAAAATATAGAAACTGCTTCTGACTGGACTGCCTAAACTGAACTGCAAACAAATTGAAATGCAAATGTTTTTGGTTGATGCAAGATTTCTCTTCAACCAGGGATGCTCCTGCATCAAACATCTGGGGTTATTGAAAAAGTGAATCCCTCACTTTGGTGGGGCTAAGGGAGAAGCAAGATGGTCCACCTCAACCTGAGAAATCCATGATGAATCTTCTTCTAGCCTGCCTTTCCACTTCACAAGGTATTCTTTGTATTGACTTCCTCTAGTGCTACATCCAACTCTACTGTCCCAAATGTCTTCAATCTAATCAGGTGCTTGTTGTTGTAATTGCTTCTTTAAATCTTCTTGCATGCTATCACTGAACTCTGCTTCATTATATTGATAAAGGTCTACAATGTTGAAAATAGGTAAAATACCCAATGTCTCCAGTAATTCCACTTCATATGCATTTCCTGAATCAAATTTTCTGAGTATCTTACAAGGTCCAAACTTCTTCATCTTCATCTTGTTATATGTCCCAACTGGAAATCTTTCCTTTCTCAAGTACACCATCACTTCATCTCCCACTTCAAATTCCTTATGTCTTCTCTTCTCATCTGCCTTTTTCTTATACTTACTTTTCATGTCCTCCAAATGCTTCTTCACCTGATTATGCACTATCTTCATATGATCTACAAATTATTTTGCTTTTGCACTCCTCTTTTCTTCCATCCTGATATCTCATAATTCTTGTTCTCCTCTAGGATTCACTCGAGTCACAATCTCAAAAGTTGTTCTTTCGGTACTCCTACTTACTAAATTATTGTATGCAAACTCTACTTGTGAAAGAATCAAATCCCAACTTCCAGTTTTCTCTCCAACCAAATATCTCAACAAGTTTCCCAAACTCCTATTCACTACCTCTTTTTGTCCATCAGTCTATGGATGAAAAGTTGAACTAAACTTCAAATCTATCTTCATCTTCTTCCAAAGTGTCTTCCAAAAGTACCCAACAAATTTTGTATCTCTATTTGAAACTATACTCCTAGGTAATCCATGTAATCTCACAACCTCCTTGAAAAATAGGTTAGCTATATGCACTACATCAGTTGTCTTCTTGCAAGGTATGAAATGAGCCATCTTTGAAAACCTGTCAACCATTACAAATATTGAATCATGTCCTCTCTGTGTCTTAGGTAATCCCATTACAAAATCCATGCTTATGTCTTCCCAAGGTCTCTACGGTACTGTCAACAGGTTTATACAATCCAATGTTCTGTCTACTCCCTTTTGCAAGAAATCTCTAAACATCCTTATGTATTTGAGGCCAAAAGTAGTTTTAACTCACCAAAGCCATTGTCTTATCAATTCCAAAATGTCCTATCAATCCACCACTATGCTTCTCCTTGATCAACTTATCTCTCATTAAACTTCTAGTTATGCATAACTGATTTCCTTTGAATGACATATCTTCTTGAATGAAATAGTCCAACCACTTACTCATATCTATCACAACAGGCTCCTTACATGCTTTCCAAGGTTCTGCAAAATCAGTATCTCCCACATACATGTTCTTCAATTCATCAAAACCCAACACTTCAACTCTCATCTCTGTCAACAAGTTTCTTCTTCTACTCAATGCATTAGCAACTTTGTTTGATTTTCCACTCCTATTCTTCCACACAAAAGTATAACTTTGCATGAATTCTACCCATCTCATATGTCTCTTATTCAACATACTTTGACTATTTAAATATTGCAAAGCTTGATGATCTGTATACAACACAAACTCCTTAGGCAACAAATAATTGTCTCCACTTCTTCAAGGCTTGAATTATGGCATGTAGAACTCTTGATCATAAACTAAATATCTTCTCCTTGCATCATTCAACTTCTCACTGAAATATGCTACTGGTCTACCTTCTTGACTTAACACTACTCAAATTGCATTTCCACTTGCATCACAATCAACTTGAAATACCTTATTGAAATTCGGTAATGCCAAAACAGGTTGTTCTGTCACCTTTTGCTTCAACAACTCAAAACTTTTATCTGCTCCAGATGTCCACTTAAAGTCTTTTCTGTCACCTCTCATTGTTTCTGTCATAGGGTTACAAACTAAACTAAAAGTTTTGATGAACTTCTGGTAGAAACTAGCCAATCCATGAAATGATCTAACCTCTCCAATACTCTCCAATGTAGGCCATTCAACAATTGCTTTCACTTTCTTAGGTTCGACCTTCAATCCTTCCTCAGAAATCACAAATCCCAAATATACCAATTCTTCCTTCATGAAACTACACTTTTTGATGTTTATCAACAATTTCTCTTCTCTCAATCTCTGCAAAACTTGTCTAATATGCCACAAATGTTCCTCTTTTGTCTTACTGAAAATTAGAATATCATCCAAGTATACAATCACAAACTTACCCAAGAATTTCTTCAGAACTTCATTCATCAATCTCATGAAAGTACTCGGTGCATTTGTCAATCCAAATGGCATCACCCACTCATACAATCCTTCATTTGTCTTAAAAACAATCTTCAACTCTTCACCTTCTTTGATTCTAATCTGACAGTATCCACTCTTCAAGTCTATCTTTGTGAAATATCTTGCTCCACTCAAACAATCCATGATATCATCCATCTTGGGTAAAGGGAATCTCTACTTAACTGTGATGTTATTTATTGCTCTAGAGTCGGTACACATTATCCATTCTCCATCCTTCTTGGGTGCTAACACTGCAGGTACTACACAAGGACTCAAGCTCTCTCTAATCAAACCTTTCCTTAAAAACTCTTGTTTCTATCTATTTAGTTCTTCATTCTCTGTCAGTGTCATTCTTTGTGCTACTTTGTTAGGCAAACTTGCTCCCAGTATAAGATCCATGTGATGACTCATATTCCTTATAGGTGGCAATCATTCAGGTACATTATCTGATATGATGTCTTCATGCTTTGTCAGCAATTCTCTTATCTCCTCCGGTTGTGATTCTTTAGTCTCTTTCTTCAATGTTTCAAGCTTCTTAAGAATCAAGGCATAACACATATTCATGTCTCAAACCATCCAGAAATTTTCTTCCATCTACCAAATAGATTCTAGCATTCCCACATACTTCACTCTTAGGATCATCCTCCAAAGGAATCAAAGTAATTCTCTTTCCATTTGCTATTATAGTATATGTATTCTTTCTCCCATCATGTATAGCTTTTCTATCATACTGCCAAGGTTTACCCAACAAGATATGACATACATCCATAGGCATAATATCACACAAGACTTCATCATGATAAGATCCAATATGAAATTTCACCAAACATTGTTCACTCACCAATACCTTGTGATCATCTTGAATCCATGCTATTTGATAGGGCTTAGGGTGTTTCAATCTTTCCAACTTCAACTTAGTCACCATCTCCTCTAAAACTAGGTTATCTGAACTACCACTATCAATCACAACTTTACAACACTTACCTCCTGATTTGCATCTAGTTTTGAACAAACTCTTCCTCTGCAGTGGTTCCTCATTTGTCTCCACTTGAAATAGTGCTCTCCTAATCACAAGTGATTCTACTTTCTCAGGTTTACCAAATGAACAGGGGTCACCTAGTTCAATAGGTTCCTCTTCAACATAGGCTGCTCTTCCACTATTTTCTATCATCTTACTTGTACTACCCTAATTACATTCAAATACTCTATGTCCTTCACCTCCACACTTGAAACAAGTACCTCTGAATGTTCTCTTATCAAATCCTCTTACTTCTCTTCTGTATCCTTCATTCCAGTATGCACTAGGGTTTCCTCTCTGGTAAAAATTTTTGTCATCTCTCTGGTAAGCATTGTTATCTATATCATCCTTCTTAAATGGGCCATCAAACTTGTTCTATTTCAGGAAATGTTCTACTTCTTTTAAATTTACCTCCTCTGCCTTTTTGTCTCTGATCATGCCTATTATTTAGCTTCTCTTCAACTTTTAGGGCAAACTGATATGCTTCTTCCAAAGATGTCATCCTTACCAAGCTTAGTTCCTCTTGAATGTTCAATCTTAGTCCATTGATGTATCTAGCCACTTTCTCCTTGTTTGTTTCACTATGTCCTATTCTTATGATCATTTTATGAAATTCTTCAGTGTACTCCTTCACAGATTTCTCCTTTTTGTCTCAGGTTTTGCAATCTTTTCAATAGTTCCAACTCATAGTTAGCAGGTATAAATTGATTCTTCAACTTTATCTCCATCCTATCCCATTTTGTAATCTTTTCTTTTCCTCTTCTATTTCTTTCCAACTGAACTTCTATCCACCATATAGCAGCATGTCCTTTCAACTTTGTCTTTGCAAATTTCACCTTCTCAAAATCTTCAATTTCTTCATATTTAAAGTATTCTTCCATGTCATTTATCCAGTCAATCAATTCTTTAGGGTTCAAATTACCAGTATAGTTCAACACATCGACTCTAGGTCTCTTTCCAATCTTTGAAATAGCTCATAGCATCTTTACTTGATCAGATTCTTCTTCTTCATCACCTCCTAGGGTTTCACCATTTTGGTCAATAGATTGAAATTCTTCTTCCTCATTGCTTTCAACATTAGATCTCAGTGTCAATCCTCTTCACCTATCTTCTTCAACAGCATCTAAATGAATTCACATTGTTTCCATCATCTCATCCATTCTACCAACCATTGTTCCAATAGCAACAACTCTCCCCCGCATCATTCTTCCTAGGATCAACTGGAAACTACCTCAGATTTGGTGATCGGGCTACAAGGTGACAACTACCTCACAATCGGTGATCAGTTGCAACACAGGTAACCTACCTCAATTTGGTGATCTATCCAGAACAAGATCTTATGAAATTCCCTTGCCAACTTTGCTCAATTCACTCCCAAAGATTTGAACTTTCTCTCTCATACCACTTGGTGCAGTCATGGTAGGAGGGTTCATAGAATGAACGGTCTGGACCGTGCAACAAGAGTAATACAATGGACACAAATCAAAGAAATTAAGCAAATGCAAATTCAATCATTTAGTATATCATAGAATTCAAATACAGATTGGCTAGCAATATGCGGGCTTACAATTGGGCTCATAGGCCTGATTACAGTTCTGCACACAAGATGTAGCTTTGAAGCTCCTTCACACAAAATCTAAACTATGAACTTATGTGGATGATCACAACTTAATAACTATTTTCCTAAGGATCTATTACATGAAAATATATCATTTCCAGAACAATAGATTCCTCCGCGTCAGCTAGGAAAGGTCACAAACTCCAATGAAGAGGTGTAACGTGTGAACACGGGTAGGTCAGACCTAAATGCATATAACTCCTCCATAAATGAATGGAATGATGTGCGGATCTTCAGGAAAGGTCAAGCACGAACCAAAGATCATTGAATGATGTGTCACTAGGCTTCATAGATCAGGAAATGTTTTCGCAGGTTTCTCCTTCAGCTGGTTATCAGAGATTGTCAGGATGCTTTGTTCTGAGAAATTAGTTGATCTTCTTATAGCAATATCTTTCCAGTAATGATGTGTGGATCTTTGAATTCTAGATATGATGTAGATGAATGAATCTAGATGCTCAGTCCAACTCTGCAAGGACTGAAATGCAACTGGACTAAAAATATAGAAAATGCTTCTTACTGGACTGCCTAAACTAAACTGAAAAATAAAAGAAACAACCTGAACTGTAAACAAACTAGAATGGAAATGTTTTTGGTTGATGCAAGATTTCTCTTGAACCAGGGATGCTCCTGTATCATCTTTAATGTTTATGCCAATTAGCTATGGTTCAGTTCAGTATTGATACTTTCATGATTGATACAGATGATTATCAGATTTATCTTAATTTACATATAGAACACTCATTGGTTTCAAGACAAGTGAAATTATTACAAGTGTGTTTTGTGTCATATCAGTTACATGTATTATGTTAGTATCTTGATAGTGTTATGTATTGAAGTGACAATCATCATTATGAAATGGTATCATACAGTGATAAAATCATCAGAGGTCTCCATGTTTCCATCCCTAGATTACAAGTTTTCAAATTCTTTGAAGTGGATTTGTTTGATGGATTTGTCTTGGGTTGGCCTGTCAAGAACAAAGAACTTTTAGTGTGAATTGAGTATACAATGTGCTCTCTACATCAAAGGTCTAAATTATGTAGATACCTTAATGATTGTTGACATAGTGTTTTTTTGGAAGTTCATTAGGGTTTAATGTGTATTTTTGAAAATACTAATCCCTAAAACCCTAAGTCTCTTATCTAGCTTTAATTATGTCTTAACAACTTGGATGCCAACCATGACCTTAAGTCATTTTTCTTATGTCTGTTAAGTGACTTATTATTGCAGGTAAGAGTCACTTGAAATAACCACTTGGAGGGTTTTAGTACATTGGTAAACCGGTCCTTTATTCCTTTTAACTAGTGCTTTCCGGTGGTCCCTTCAAATTATGGGTGGCAAACTGGCATCAATGGTCCATATTCAATTAGAGGAGCTCGTGAACCACAAAATCAACTGTCTAAGTTTGAAATTTCTTTTGTGCCCTAACGATTATTGATTCATAGGAAAATTGACAGGCATATGGGTATCATTGCCCTAGTTTTAGTTACACACAGTTTTATAATTGTATTGAAACAACGATGGATTGAAGAAGGAAACTAGTGTATTGAGGGGTTTTTGAATGATAGTCTAGGCATCACGAGAGTGTTGAAGCCAATGAAATTATGTTTTTGAAAAGATAATTCATGAAGAGAGAGTTTTGATTAATAGAGCATAAAAGAATTTCTTGGTTATTCTATATTCTTGAAATGTATTCTTCACTACACAATTTTTGTGTGATCTAAGTATGATCATAGATGTTTTGGTTTTGTGTTAAAGAAGTCATCTTTTTATCTGTGTTCATTCAAAGTAAATTATAATCAGGAAGGCTTGGTAGCAAAAGAAGGTTGTCTTGTAGATCATGAGGATAGTAGAGTTTTTTTTGCAGAGCAATCATGTGAAAGGTCTGTGCTCATTGTAGAGGTATTGATGAATGTTACAGAGGAGAGATAGAACACAAAGGAAGAGTATGATGAATAAGGCAGGGTGTTAAGATAGTTATAGAGAATATATATATGTATGGTAAAGATTCAACATGCCGTTATTTTAATATTTGATTGTGTTGATCTTATATAGCTATTATGCAAAAATGATACAAGCTTTGTATAAAGTGACTATATGTATAGAGAGTATGTGAGTTTGAAATGATGTAAAGAAGGGGTTCTTATTCTAGGCATGGATGTCTTTTGTTTTCAGGAGATTTTGTATTGTACCATGATGCCAAGTGCTTTTATGTTTGATGAGATAAGGGGAGGCTTGCAGAGAAATCTTTATTCATATATGTAAGTAGGGTTGTAAGTCTAAAAGAAAGGAGGTCCTGAAAGTCTGTCCTTTTGTGACAAATTGAGAGAGATTGATGAATAGAGCATGTTATGAAGTGAAGCAGAGTGTCCCTCTGTATAACTATTTCCATTCACATTTTTGATGCATTTTGTCAGTGAGACAATCTCTTGTCAATGAGGCATATTCTGTTTGCTAGTGAGGCTTGTGTTGCTAGTGAGGCGTGTATTTCCAATGAGGCATTTTGAAGTCAGTGAGACATTTTTTCTATAGCTAGTGAGGCATGATCTTTGAATAATCCATCGAGGCATTTACTGGGTGGTTTTTCTACCCCAAGAGGGTTTTCCACTCCAAAAATCTTTGTCTTATGGTCTCATTTGTTGCATGATTCATTTGTCCTATGTGCTTGTTTGTTCAGTTCTTTAATGCACAGTCTCTTGCATTGATAAAGGTTAAATAAGTAATTGCTTTTGTTTTTAAAGGTTTAAATAAAAGTGATTAAAGTGTTTTGTTTTCTACAACACTAATTAACACCCCCTTCTCAGTGTTGTCAAGTACTCCAACAATATATATATATATATATATATATATATATATATATATATATATATATATATATATATATATTCTCTTTGTCTCTCTTTACTTCCCTCTCCCAATATCTCTATCTCTTTGTATTTATCTCTCTCCCCTTTTGTCTTTCATTTTCTCTCTCTCTCTCTCTCTCTCTCTCTCTCTCTCTCTCTCTCTCTCTCTCTCTCTCTCTCTCTCTCTCTCTCTCTCTCTCTCTCTCTCTCTCTCTCTCTCTCTCTCTCTCTCTCTCTCTCTCCATATATATATATATATATATATAAACCTCTCTTTCTCTCTATCTATCTTTATCTCCCTCTCTGTGTCTTTCTATCTCTATATATCTTTCTCTCCTCCTCGTCCTCATCCTCCTCCCTCTTTTTCTCTCCTTTCTTTCTTCTTTTAGTCTTCTATATCTCTCTCCATGTCTCTCCTTATCTTTTTTTTCTCTTTCTCTCTCCCATTCTCTATTTTTCCTATCTCTCTACTCCCCTCCCTTTCTCTATCTCTCAATCCCTTTTTCTCTCTATTCCTCTTTTTGTCTATCTCACTCTTTCTCACATTGTCTCCCTCTCTATTATAATATATTTAAATTTATGTATTCTAAAATTAATATAATATTATTCAAATATAATTATATAGAGGGAGATAAAGAGATATAGAAAGATAAAATTGAGACAAAAATAGATAGAGAGAGAGGAATAGATAAAGAGAGATTGACCACTATGAAAGATAAATGCCAACACTTAGGGAAACATGACATTTTCTCAAGGACTTGATAATTCACCTTTAAGACCTCTTTACTATACCCATTGCAGAGTGAGGTGAAATACATCATTAATAGGTATAATTAACAAAACATGTGTATTTAATACATGTTTTGTAATTATAGATTGTAGCATTATAGAGAGGGGAATTATTATATATTTATGTGTTACTTCTAAAAAGTTTAATTTTTAAAAAATATATATTTGAATTAAAAAGTTTAATTTTTTAAAAAATATATTTGCATTGTCACAAAGGAAATGGGCCTTCAAGTTCACACGTTATTATTTGACAAGAGATGCAACACCTCAAAGGTACATGATCAAGGTCGAATATGTATCTTGACATATTTTCTCATTCTACCCTAAGGATTCCTGATCATTATGTTTAAAATTGCTTAAGGACAAGAAATTTTGGGAAGGGAGGACTTGTCATGTCCCTTTTTCTAAAAATAGTAAGTTCCCACTACCAAGAAATAATAAGTTAGGGGTCGCAGGACACATTGGAAAATGTTTTATATTTAATATTTATATTGTCTCAGTATAATATTCATCCTTTGGATAAATAAATATTAAATTAAATACTCATTTTTTCTCACATAGGGCATGGTTTTGGGATCATTCTTAATTGGCAATTTTTTATTTTGAATGCTCATGACAACTATGGCAAGAATCTATGAAAGGATCAATGACAAGTCGTACTTGCAATTAATAGTTTTGAGTGGAAAATTATTTTTGGCATGAAAGGTGGAGTAGAAACTTCAAGATGCTTTTTAATAGTTTTTTCCTCTTAAGAGGGCTTTGGGATTTTAATATTCTAATTTATGTTTTATTGTATTTTCCTTTCAATAAAAGGCATTGGGTTTGGGTGCCCATCTCCAAGCTTGTAGCATATAAAATTTGGAAAATCTCTCATTTGGGGTTGTTGTCATATCTCATGTTTTCTCAAAACTTGCAGATTTGCAGATTGCTTCTTCAATGGACAAAACCCCGTTGGAGTAAGGAGACTTATGGATGAAAACCCATGAGTTTTAGGTTTCCATAGGATGAAAACCCTTTGTTCATAGAGAACAATTCCATCCAGGGATTATACAGGAGCTAAAAGAATTTAGAGGATTCAAGAGTTTAGTTGTTTGTGTCCAAGATTGTCCAGTTTGTAGTTCACAGTGATTCCAATGTGTTTCCATTGTTTCATGTTGTTGTATGTTACTATAGGAAATCCATTCTAGGTGTCAGGATCAGATTTGGCAAGCTTGGTAATGTTGGTTGTGTTTTGGCTATCTTTTTGACACAGTTTGTTGTGGATTTTTGTAATTTGTGTTGCATTTTTGTGTACTATTATAATAAATTCCATAGACATTATTAGATTCTTTTTCAATTATAAAAATCAAATAATATCATTTATAATGTTTCCAGTGAGATTTGGTATCTTTCAATGTGAACAATTTTTGTGGATTTTGTGATTTTGTTTCCAGATCTATATTTTTGTTGTAGTAGATGTTATGACTGTTAAAATATTCAAAATATTGTAAAATCATTTTCATATTTAAATGAAAATCAATGGCATAAGTTTTTGGACAAGTTGTGTTATTTGGGGTTTTGGCTAGCTAGCTAAATCTTGTGATTTTAGGAGTTTTGTAGAAGTTTTTAAAAAAATTTAGATATGATTTAATATTGAAATAATTCAAGTTGTCTCATTATATTCATTTTGAGCTTCTTTGATTTTGTACTCTTTTTGGTGCAGGGGCACCTAGATACCTTAATTAATTTCATGTTCTTTTGATGTTTTGGAGTTGTATAAGGTCCATGTGATCAATTGTAAGGCCTAGTGCCACGTGTGAGTCTGAGTGGAATAGGACAAGTCATAGGGTCTGGTAGTGGAAGAGCAAACACATTGTAACTGAATAGGTTGACAGTTGCAGAACGATTGGCATTCCCACCGATGCAAACTGTCAAGAATAAGAACATGTATAAACAGTCAGTAAACAGAAGAAGAGTAATATAGAAATTGGGTGTGATTTGTGGTGGAAGAACAGTAAGAAGATAGAAGAATTGTTTTCAGTGTAGAAGTTCCCAAGATAAATAAAAGATCCTATTTTGTTTGTGTTCTATCACCGTGTCACTGTAGTTAGTTCCATTTTGTCATTCGGATGGGTTACTTAGCCATTCCACCAATGAGATTTCTTTGAAATCGGTGGAATGGGTCTGTGTGTACAGTTAGTGTTCTTTTTGTTTTTGTTTATGTTTGGTGTCAGATCGAGTGTGGGATGTGTTGATCGAGCCTAGCATCTCCATGTGCTAGGATTTGGTGAAGGCAGAGAGTGTGTGTGTTGCAGATTTCGTGATTGGCAGTGAAATAACCATCAGAGAAAGCCAGTCGACGATCGTCTGAAGTGCAAAGGTGTATGGGAGTAATGGCGTAGAAAACCCTAGTGTTCGTTGATGATTGAAACATGGCTGACAAATGTGTTTTGAATGTATGATGTGAATGTATATTGAGATTGTATGTGGCGGGACATATAAGCAGCGACTGGGGTTAATGGTGAATCAGTGCGTGTGTCCACCGGCAATAACTAGTTCAGCGATGTACATGAGTTGATTTGATCTATTTTGTCTACTTCCGTTGTGTGCTCTGCATCATTTTGGTATCAGAGCTAGTGAAGGGTCTGCAAAAATGTTGGCATTTTCTGTGAATATTTATGTCAAACAGAGAAAGTGAAGGAGGGGCTAGCGAGATGCCTCCAAACGGGATGACCATTGAAGTGGCCAAGAAATTCAAGGAGATGGAAGAAATGATCAAGGTTGGAGTCAAGGTTGGAATCAAGGAAACACTCCAGGCTGAGTTGAAGGCACTAAAGATAGGAAAGAAATTAGATGATGAATCTAATGAAGAAGAAGAAGGGGAAGAGGAAACAACCTCAGGACAGATAGATATATCTCCAGATCAGAAATAATTTTTGGAGGCCATAAAATCACTTGGTAAGGAATCATCTGAATCAAGAATGGAGATTCTGATGTTCAACGGAAAGATGGACGCAAACGAAGTCATCGAATGGGTCGAGGCTTTAAACAATTACTTCAAGTACAAGGAGGTACCGGAGAATAGAAGAGTCAAGTTTGCAAAGATGAAATTGAAGGGTGCTGCACTCACGTGGTGGAACTACACCTAGGGAGAAAGGGTGAAGAGTGGTAAGAGCATGATCTCATCCTGGAGTCGGATGGTAGAGAGGATCAAGGCTTAGTTCCTACCAGCGGATTATGAAGTACAGACATACAGGAAAATGTAGAACCTCAGACAAAAGGACATGGATGTATCCACCTACACAGAGGAATTTCACAAATTATCTCTAAGGTGTGGGCTTGTTGAGGATGAAAAGGGAAGAATTGCCAGGTATATTAATGGCCTGAAATATAGCATACAAGATGAGATTACCATCTTGACACCAGAAACCGTGGACAAATGCTTCCAAGTGGCACTAAGAGTAGAAGACAAGTAGAAATGAAAAGGAGAACAACAGAACAGGGGTAGAGGTGGAAGGAACTTCAGAGGCAAAAATAGTTTCAGTGCCAGAAATCAGTTCCAGAAGAATCAAGGGGAGTTCAGTCAACAAGAACACAGTGGAGAATCTGGTTCCAGAGGGGGTTTCAGAGGAAGGAGACCCAATGGAAGAGGCAGATTTGGTGGACCAGGTAGAGGTTCTAATGTCTTCATGGGAAGATGTTATAATTGTAACCAAATTGGGCACACAGCAGGCAAGTGTCCAGAGAAAGCCTCAAGCTCTTATGGAGGAGATAGAAGGAGCCAGCTGATTCAAGAAGAAGATTGTCAGAGTATGAACTCATCTATGGCATGTGCAGCTCCAACACAAGATGGAGAGAATCTCATGATGAGAAGGACGATGCTGAAGGTACCACAGAACAAAGAACCACCGCAGAGGAAGACACTATTCAAAACTCTATGTAAAGTTTCTGGCAAAAGGTGTAAGGTAATTGTTGATTCTGGCTCAACTAAAAATTTAGTTTTAGTAGAAATGGTAGAGAAATTGAATTTGAAAAGATTTCCACATGTTAGTCCATACAAAGTGTCTTGGCTGAACAAAGGGCAACAAGTCTTGGTTGATGAACAAGCTTGGGTAGAATTTTAGATAGGGGAATATGGGGATAAACTTTTGTGTGATATAATTCCCATGGATGCATGCCATTTACTGTTAGGTAGACCTTGGCAGTATGATGTACAAGCCTAGCATGATGGTAAATCTAATTCTTTTGTTATCACCAAGAATGGTAGACAGTATAAGATGGATCCTTTACCAGAAGAGGGTGTAGACAAGAATGTAGGATCAAGTATCATGTTAGTGAGTGGGAAAGAGTTTCTCCATACTCTAAAAGAAGAGGGAACCCCGGGGTATGCAGTGATTTTGAAACCTAAAGACAATTCTGATTTGTCTAAAAATAGCAAGGAAAAAGTCCCCAAGGAAGTGCAGGAATTGTTAGACAAGTATAAGAGTATCATGGTGGAGGATATGCCCAATACACTACCCCCTGTGAGAGACATAAGTCATCAGATTGACTTCATCCTAGGATCCACATTGCCAAATAAACTAGCTTATAAAATGACACCTAATCAGAATGAGGAGATTGCTAAACAAGTTCAAGAACTGTTGGATAAGGGCTTGGTGAAGAAAAGTCTTAGTCTGTGTGTTGTACCTATAGTTTTAGCTCCCAAGAAGGATGGAAAATGGAGGTTATATACTAATTCAAGAGCCATAAATAATATCACCATCAGATATAGGTTTTCTATGCCCAGAATAGAGGACCTCATGGATTGTTTGGGTGGAGCTCGGTACTTTTCTAAAATTGATCTCAAAAGTGGATACCATCAGATCAGGATTAGACAAGGGGATGAATGGAAGACAACCTTTAAGACTAATGAGGGTCTTTATGAGTGGGTGGTGATGCCATTTGGACTGTCTAATGCTCCAAGCACTTTCATGTGTCTAATGAATGAGGTATTGAAAGATTTTATTAGCAAATTTGTTGTTGTCTATATTGACGATATTCTAATTTTTAGCAGGACAAAGGAAGAACATTTGCAGCATTTGGAAGAGGTTTTGAAGAAACTACATGAGGAGAAACTGATGATCAATATGGAGAAGAGTGTCTTCATGAAGGAAGAACTCACATATCTGGGATTTGTGATATCCCAGGGTAATTTGAAAATGGATCCAGAAAAGGTAAAGGCTATTCTATCTTGGCCAGCACCTAGGACAGTAAGTGATGTGAGAAGTTTTCATGGGTTGGCAACTTTTTATAGGAAATTCATAAGAGGATTCAGCCATGTTTGTACACCCATTCTGGATACCATAAAAGGAGGATAGAAAATTAAGTTTGTTTGGAATAGAGTAGTAGATGAATCTTTTGAGATTCTTAAACATAAAATAGTAGAGAAACCCATTTTGGTTTTGCCTGAATTTAATAAGTTGTTCACTATAGAATGTGATGCCAGTAACCTTGCCATTGGTGTTGTCTTGAGTTAGGAAGGCAGACATGTTGCTTTCTTTAGTGAGAAGCTGAATGATGCTAAAAGGAAGTATTCCACATATGATCTAGAATTGTATGCAATGGTGCAAGCATTGAAAAAATGGAGACATTATCTCTTGCCCAAGGAATTCATTGTTTATACTAACAACCATGCTTTGAGTTTTCTGAATTTGTAGGAGAAACTAAATCATAGGCATATGAAGTGGGTCGAACAACTCCAGGTGTATACTTTTTCCATCAAACATAAGAAGGGACAAGGTAATAAGGTGGCAGATGCTTTGAGCAGAAGAGTGTGCACTATACAGGAAATCTAGTTACAAAGTGTGGGAGTGGATTCTCTCAAGAATATGTATCATGATGATAAGGACTTCAAGGAGATATATGTAGTTTGTTCACAGTTTTCAGATTCCTATCATTCTAATTTTTCTGAATATTTGTTGTAGAAAAGGCTACTGTTCAAAGGCAGCCAACTGTGTGTACCTAGGTGTTCCATGAGGGAGAACATCATAAAAGAGAAATATTGCAGTAGTCTTGGAGGTCATTTTGGACTAGACAAGACATTGAAACAAGTGAGAAGGCTTTACTTCTAGCCTAAGATGCAAATAGATGTCAGGAAATTTGTGGAAGGTTGTAACATTTCCCAGAAGGCAAAAGGGACTTCATCAAATGCAGGTCTCTATCAACCACTTCCAATTCCACAAAGACCATGGGAGTGCATTAGTATGGATTTTGTTTTGGGTCTTCCTGGGATTCAAAGAGGATTTGACAGTGTGTTTGTGGTTGTTGACAGGTTTAGTAAAATGGCTCATTTTGTGCCATGTAAATGTACTAATGATGCTTCACATATTGCTGGTCTTTTCTTCAAGGAGATAGTAAGAATTCATGGTTTGCCATTGAATATTGTTACTGACAGAGAACCCAAGTTTGTGAGACATTTTTGGTGCACATTGTGGAAGAAATTGGGCACCCAATTGTCTTTCACATCAGCATATCACCCTCAGACGGATGGACAAATTGAGGTGGTGAATAGATCACTGGGTAATCTTTTGAGGTGTTTGACTCAACAGCATGGAGAAGCATGGGATATGATCATCCCACAGGCAGAATTTGCATATAATGATTCTGTTAATAAGAGCACAGGAAAGAGTCCTTTTGAAGTTGTATATGGGATTCATCCCAGGGGAATTTTGGAGCTTAGGGATCTCCAGAACATGGACAAAAAGAGTGCACAAGGAGAAGATTTTGTAGTAAGTATGAAAGATATCCATGATATTGTCAGAGGAACTATACAGAAGAACACAGGGAAATACAAAGAGAGAGCTGATCAGAAGAAAAGGGATGTCTAATACAAAGTTGGAGATTTAGTGATGGCATATCTAAAGAAGGAAAGGCTTCCGAAGGGACATTCCATGAGGCTTTTATGAAGAAGATAGGTTGATGTAAGATTGTACACAAGTTTGGTCCTAATGCATACGAAATTGAACTCCCTCTAGGTTTCGCAATATCACCCATTTTCAATGTGTCCAACCTATTTCCATTTAGAGGAAACAATGTTGTTGGTTCAGATGTGACAGAAGCAAGGGATGCAGAATGGATTTCTGATCTTCCACCGAGTCAGCTAGTGCAGCTAGAATGTATTTTGGACACCAAAGTTCAGAAGAAGACCAGGCATAAAACCTACAAGTAGTATTTGGTCAAATGGCGTGGTTTGCCTGATGAAGATGCTACTTGGATGAGCAAGGAGGACATCATCAAACATGGGGTTACTATTTCTGACTTGGTTCCTCAAGGGACTTGAGTTCTTTTATACCCCAGGAGTATGGTGCAGGGGCACCTAGATACCTTAATTAATTTCATGTTCTTTTGATGTTTTGGAGTTGTATAAGGTCCACATGATCAATTGTAAGGCCTAGTGCCACGTGTGAGTCTGAGTGGAATAGGACAAGTCATAGGGTCTGGTAGTGGAAGAGCAAACACATTGTAACTGAATAGGTTGACAATTGCAGAACCGTTAGCATTCCCACCAATTCAAACTATCAAGAACAAGAACATGTATAAATAGTCAGTAAACAGAAGAAGAGGAGTAATATAGAAATTGGGTGTGATTTGTGGTGGAAGAACAGTAAGAAGATAGAAGAATTGTTTTCAGCGTAGAAGTTCCCAAGATAAATAAAAGATCCTATTTTGTTTGTGTTCTGTCACCGTGTCACTATAGTTAGTTCCATTTTATCATTCGGATGGGTTACTAAGCCATTCCACCAACGAGATTTCTTTGAAATCGGTGGAATGGGTCTGTTTGTACAGTTAGTGTTCTTTTTGTTTTTATTTATGTTCGGTGTCAGATCGAGTGTGGGATGTGTTGATTGAGCCTAGCATCTCCATGTGCTAGGATTCAGTGAAGGCAGAGAGTGTGTGTGTTGCAGAGTTCATGATTGGCAGTGAAATAACTATCAGAGAAAGCCAGTCGACGATCGTCTGAAGTGTAAAGGTGTATGGGAGTAATGCCGTAGAAAACCCTAGTGTTCGCTGATGATTGAAACATGGCTGACGAATGTGTTTCGAATGTATGCTGCGAATGTATATTGAGATTGTATGTGGCGGGACATACAAGCAGCGACTGGGGTTAATGGTGAATAGGTGCGTGTGTCCACCGGCAATAACCAATTCAGCGATGTACATGAGTTGATTTGATCTATTTTATCTACTTTCATTGTGCGCTCTGCATCACTTTTATATACATTAAAATAAATGGGAGTGGGCACTACCTACATTTCAATGATAAAAATAGTGGAATGTATTTAAATTGAACATTGTTGGGATGTAAATAGGAAATACATTTAATTCAAATTATGCATTATCCTTAAAAAATAAAAATATAATTGAAATTTGTATATTCAATTTAATTTATTTATTGTAACAACAATAAATATAATTCAGAAATGTACTGAATTAAAAATGTATAAAGTTACATTAAAAATGTAATTAAGAAGTGTAATTAATTTAAAGTGTATAATTGAAACAATACAAAAAAAGATGTATTTGATAAGTGAAATCAATTTAAAGTGTACATTATCGCAATAAAAGATGTAGTTGAGAAATACAATCAACTAAAATTGTACATTTTTGTAGCTCAAAAATTTTAGATGAGAAATTCAATTAATTTTAAATTAGACATTGTTGCAATTGAGAAAACAATTGTACTTAACAAATCATAGAGTTTTAAGTTGTCATAGTTACATCAAATATAAGTTAATACATAGTTCATAAGTAAATCACTTTAAATTGTGTAGTGTTTTAACATATAAAATTGAAATATATTTGACAATCCCTATGAATTTAATTTGCATATTATTGCATTATATAAGTCAAGACTAAGTGCGATCAATTTAAATTCTATATTTTTATAACAAATAAAACCTATGTTTAGATTTGAAGTATTATGTATTTAAGTTTCCCATTGTTGTAATAAATAAAAAATGAGATCTAGTTGAGAATCACAATCAATTTAAATTGCATAAAATTGTAACATATAACTGACAATAATTGTTTAAGTTCTACTTTATTACAATAAATAAAATTCAAAATGCTAACAAATGCAATTAATTTAAATGAAGTATTATTTCAATAACTAAAATTCAAGTGTAATTGATAAGTACTATGAAATTTAAATTAGAAATTGTTTTAAAATATAGAAGTCAAGATGCACTTGAGAAAGTGCAATCAATTTAAACATATTGTTGCAACAAATAAAAGTGAAAACACTATAAATTTAAATTACACATTATTACAATAAATAAAAATCCCAATCTTATTGAAGTATAATTAATTTGAACTACATATTTATTTCAACAAATAAAATAAAAGAATAATTACCAAGAATTATTACAATAAATAAAATTTAAAATTAAGATCAATTTAAATTTGTTAGCATCTTGAATTCTCCTACTAGTAGGTGAGAATTTGTGTTGTACATTAATCATGATATTGGTACATGTATATCACAATGTGGTAGATAACTATGTTTGAGCGATTCCCATAAATCAGCAAATCCTAGATAAATAAAAACTAATGTCTTCTTGGAAGATGAGAAAAAAAAAATTAGTGACTCTCTATAATCCACTAATTCTTTTTTAAGCTCATAAAGCAATTAGTAGTTGAGACAATACTACAAGTAAAATATGAATTAAAACATATCAAAAATTTAATAAACTGTACATATTGTTGGAAAGGTATTGTACAATTTGGATAATATTGATGTACACAATATTGATTAGGTGTGCTAAAATTTAGAATCATAAGGAGACACATAAGAACAAATTTACTTGAGATGTGACAAACTTGTTGAGGAGAAGACAAAACTATTAAGAAAGAATCATCTTTTTTTTATATGATTGTTGTAATGTGCAAACTTGTTTGGGAACATATTGGAATACTTCTAAGAGAGCTCTTATAACAATGTACCACATCATGAAACCATTATGCAACCACTTGATGAGGTATCAAGTTAGTTAGCCCATGGTTTTGGATATCCCTAGTGGTTTCCAAGTGAGCTACTTGCATATATAAACATGTCTTGTGTGAGTGGTTTATTAATTCAAAAAGTTATCTTTGTAATTATTGAAAGTAGAGACAAGTGCTAGACTTTTTAGTTATTTTGAAGATTGCATTGTAGAGTTATGTTTCTCAATTGTCTCTTGAAGTTAAGATTGAAGATCTTCTATGAAGAGTTCATGTCTAAAAGTGCATTGAAATTTTTTTTGTTGTTAATACATTGAGAGTTTCTTTTTGCTAGGTTTTTCTCTTTCATGGGTTTTCCTAGGGTATCTGATGTGTTATGTTATTCTTCTCTTTGTTATTTATTACTAAGTATTTTTACTTTGTTGAAATTATTTTTAGACCTTTATTAGTTTCATTACTTTCCTCATAGAGTTATGTAGGAATTTTTTGCATTATAGTGCATTATTTCCTTTCATTTGGTATCAAAACTTGGCCTACTCATTAAATCTATGAGAAGATTAATGCTAATTTGAAATTAATTATTCCTTGAGTGGGAGTTGTGCATAAGAGGATCTATTTTTTAGGTATAGGGTGATGGACAGTTTTAGTGGAATGTCTATGGTCCAGAAGTTCAATGGAACCAATTTTGAACTCTAGAAGTTCAAGATTGAGGATCTTCTTGTATAAAGAGACCTATGGGTTGTAATTTTTTGTTTGAAACCTACAACCATTCTTAGTTAAAAACTTAGAAAAAATGGGATCAGAAAGAAATAATCCTTATTAGGCTTTGTTTGTCAAATTTAGTGCTCCTAAATATTTCAAGAAAGCCTCCACTACACTTTTCTAGAAGAAATTAGAAAACTTGTACCAAACTAAATATTTGTTATATAAAAAAAATTTCTATGGAAAAAGTATTTTTTGTAATGAGGGATGGAGACTCCATTGCTAAGCATTTTAATGCATTCAACATTATCATGAGCCAACTATAGTCTATAGATGTGAAGATGTATGAGAAAGATCAATACATTACTTTATTGTGTTCATTACAAGACTCTTGGGACAATCTTGTAATGGTGATTAGTAGCACTATTTCCAAATTAAAAATTCATTTGGTTTTGGTTGCCTTATTGTTTGAATAAATGAGGTAGAAAATTTCTAAATAATCAATAATTCATTAGTCATTAGAGATTGTTCAAAGAAGATAGGTAAGAGAAAGAAAGGAGATCATAGATTTATGTTCAAAGGTAATTCAAAGTCTCCTAGCAATTTGAATGTGAAATGTTGGAACTATGGGAACAAAGACCAAATTTGTAAGTTCTATAAGGAGAAGAAATCAAATAATGATATTTATGATGATTTAGACTCCAAAACCTTTGCAAAATAATTTGGATATGTGTTCTTAGCATACTCAAGAACACATGCATACAATGATGCATGGATGGTTGATTCTGGCAGTTCATACCACATGACTTCTCACAAATGATTGGTTTTTTTAGTATGAAGTACATGATTGAGGTGAATCTTCTTAGGAGCCATTTAATTTCAAAGTATATCTAGTCATGGAAAGGTAAAATTAGTGTTTCTTGATATAAGGTTCAACACCATCACTAATGTTTTGTACATTCCTAATCTAGCTAGAAATTTGATTTATGTAAGTAGAATGGGTGATATAGGAGTGTAAGTTGTCTTTAGCAAGGATGTATGCAAAATGGTTAAAGGATCCATGGTTCTAGGAAAATGAGTTCACATTGGAAATCTATTTAAACTTGATGCAAGAACCCTAATTAAATGTAATACATATAAGGCTTCTAATTCTAGACACCAAAAGCTTCCTACAAAAAATACAATGTTTTGGCATGAGTGCCTAGGCCACTTTGGTTAGAAAGGTATAAGGACCTTAAAATCTAGATATATGGTTGAGGGGATTGTTAATTATTCTTTAGATTTTGATTTTGTTGAACATTGTATATATGGGAAATAAAATCATGGTAAATTATAATCTATGTCTTCTAGATCTAAAGGGATTTTGTATTTGGTTCATAGTGATGTGTTTGGACCTATTGTTATACCTTTAATTAGGAAAATCCCTTTGATATATATCTTTTATTGATTATTTCCCTAGAAAAACATGGGTTTTATTTCTTAGGAATACTTATAAAGTTTTCTATAAGTGTAAAGAGTTCACAGATCTTATGGAGAACTAGAGTGAAAATAAGATCAATACTTTGAGAATAGATAATTATGGTTGAGAAATATTTTTAGCAAAGTTCAAAAAAATTTGTAAGGACAATAGGGCATAGAAAGAAAAGAGACAAATCCATACACCCTCAACAAAATTAAGTTGTAGAGTGCATGAATATGACACTAATTTAAAAGGCTAGGAGTATGTTCAATAGTTTATGTTTGGAGAAAACAATTTGGTTGAAGTAATAAGTACTACATGTTATCTTATCAGCCACTCTCCTACATGATTTATTATTCATAAGACCACTAAGGAGGTCTGTATGGGAAAGAAGCCCTCACTTTGACATCTCAAATGTTTGGTTATGATGCATGCATGCATGTTCCTTAGAAGAAGAGATCTAAATTAAGTTTCAAAACATAGAAGTGTATCTTCATTGGTTATAGTGAAGGTGTGAAGGGATATTTAAGATTTAGAATCTACTGACAAAGAAAATTGTATATTATCTCAATGTTATCTTTAGAGAGATTGATCATCTTCTATTAAGCAACCCAGAGATGGAGAGAAATAAATAGTGCAACTAGAGCCAAATACTAGTAAAGTTGCACCAGCTTGGTTGAACAATAAGTTCAACATACACTTGTTTATGGAGATGAAAAAATAAGATTTTATATGAAGAAATATAAGAAGATCATAATACTCTAGTGGTTGAGAGGTCTACTTAGCAAAGAAAAGCACCTGAAAGGTACAATTATAGCTCATCGGTTTTAGATGCATTTTTTCTTTGACTACTACCATTGATGAGCCTAGAATAGTGAAGGATCCATTAGAGTCTATAGAAAATAAGCCTTGGAAGAAGACCATGGATGAGTAGATGGATACATATAGAAGAACAATATGTGGGACATTGTAGAGCTTCCTAAGGATAAAATACCTAATGGCTGCAAATGGGTTTTCATGAACAAATTTAGTTCTAAGGGCAATGTCAATGTACAAGGTTAGACTAGTGGTGAAGATTATTCTCACATTGAGGGAATAGAATTTGGTAATATTTTATCTCTAATTATAAAATTAACTTCTATTAGATTTTTATTGTCTTTTATTACTACACGTAATCTCAAGACTAAGAAAATGGATGTTAAGACAACCTTTTTGCATGGGCAAGTAGAAGAGGAAATCTACAAGGATCCTCCCAAGAACTATTTTTTGAAAGGCAATGAAAAGCTAATTTACAAACTGAAGAATTCTCCCTATGGTTTGAAGCATGTTGATAATTATTTTATTGTTATCATTTTATATGTTGAGATGATTAAATCTCAACTTTGATCTCAATTTGATAGGAAGAACCTATGAGCTACCAAGTTCGTTCTTGGAATGGAGATTAAGAGAGATAAGGTTAATAAGAAGATTTGGTTAAGTAAGAAAAAGTATGTTAACTATTTTTTGTAGCATTTCATGATGCATTATATTAAGCCAATAAATGTTCCTAGATCACTATTGGGACAAAGTTATTAGTCGAACAATGTCCTAAGACACTTGTTGAGATTGAGGACATGAGTCATGTGTTCCATATACTAGTTTTGTTAGAAGCCCAATGCATGTGATGGTCTATACAAGACTAGATATTATTCAAGTAATGGGATTTATAAGTAGATTTATGTCAAATCTAAAAAACAAACAGTAGACTATAGGGAAATATGGTCTCCAAATATCCTCATGGCACTATGTATCATTCCATTTTCTACCAAGGAGGACCTAACTTGGGTAATGAGTTAAACATACAAGATTTTTTTGATATAGATTGGGCTAGAGATATTCATAGTAGGAGAGCCATTAGTGGTTATATAATTAACTTATTTGACTATGCAATTAGTTGGATTAGCAAGAGACAACCTATTTTTACTCTTTTGACTACTAAATATGAGTACATGGCTGCTACTCACCCTTGTAAGGAGGTAGTGTGGTTTCTAAGATTGTGTTCACATGTTGGTCTCAAACATGACATAGTATAAATTTGCTATGATAGTCAAAGTACAATCAGCTTGTCCAAGAGCCCTACATTTCATGCATGAACAAAGCACATTGATGTGAAGTATCATTTTCATAGAGATATGTTGGGAGACGAGTGGGTTCTGATTAAGAAAGTGGAGACATTAGAGAACATTCTAGATTCTTTGATAAAGCCTATGAGCATGAATAACTCTTCCTATTGTAGGAAAGCAATGTATTGTTTCACCCCTATATTGTAATCTCATGATTATTGTAGTATTGGTAACCTTGCAACACACAAAAATTGGGTGATTATTGGAAAGGTGTTTTACACCTTGCATAATATTGTTGTATGGAATATTGATTAAGTTTGCTATAATAAAAAACAACAAAGGGACACATAAGAACAAATTTGGCCAATATGTGACAAATTTGTTGTGGATAAGATAAAACCATAAGATAGAATTATCTATTTTTACACAGTTTTTGTAATGTGCAAACATGTTTGGACACATCTTTGAATACTTCTATGAGATCTCTAAGAAGTATATGTCAACTTATGAAACCATTGTAGAACCACCTAATGAAGTGTCATTTTGGTTAGCCCATGGTTTTGGATATTGTTGATCATGATGTTAGTCATAAACAAACATAGAATAAAAGTTACACATCAACCTTTACTCATCTTGAAAGATACGATGAATTCAAAGAATTCATGATCCCAAGTCTCCGTGGATTAGTTCTTAATCAATTGACGTTACTCAGTAGTTGATGTGTGTTGCTGTTTTCCATTCAGGGGCCTTACATTTGATCATCAATAGGTTTCTATTTCTGTAAAGATGCTACACCAAAGGTTATTTACACCAGATATTTCCACAAATATTGTGTCTGTATTCAAATATTTGCATGATATTTGTCAATTATACATGCTTTAACTTCAAATATGCTATAAATCTTCAATTATCTACAAATTGTCTGCATATTTCATGTATTTTGCTTCTGATTATCTATTATTTGCAATTGTGATAGTGAATTATTCTGAAATTAAAAGAAATTGAAAGGAATACTTCAAATAATGATGAACTTTCAGTTATTGAACTACATACACATCAGATACAGTCATGAAGAGAAGAAATCAAACAATATGTTCACCAGTTCATTCCACAACTAGATATGGTTGATGCTAACTTCAAAGGAAAGGAATGAAGACAACACATGCAAGCTAATATGCACTCCAAGGGATGTAGAAAATCAAAGCATGTATCAAGAATTCATACATTGATTACTCAAGATTTATGATGGATTGTAATCAAAACAGTCTTCTCATTCATTAAGTATGCAAGAACATATATGTATACAACAACTTTGAAATAAGCCCTGAATATTTCAGCAAATAGATTTCAATTAAGTTTCCAATATTCAAAATAAGGCATCCTTGCACCTTTTATAGAACAAGGTGAGGGAGTGGTTACACATGATCTACGATCAAGATTTATCTATTAAGGTCTACGGTGGATATTCATCCTTTTGACTTAGTCAAATATATCATGTGGCACAGGTTGCCAGCTGGCAACCATCTGAATTACTTACTTTTTCTAGATGCCAGATATTTATGCCTTCTTTTGTATTGCATCTTCATCCTCATCATCAGGTGCATCCGGATCATCACTTCCCGTACCTTCATCATCATGATGAACATTGCTTTGTATATGGGCCTGCATGATTACCCTGATATTTTCATATGCTCCCACCACTCGCTCAACTTCTCTGCCATCCTGAGTTTTTGCCTTGGCAATGGCGTGCTTGTGTGCTTGGAACTTATTTCGAAGAGTCTCGAATTTGCTCCTCCTGTTGCTTGATGTTTCATTATAATTCTCCACCCTGACCTTAATCCTCATGATCTTGTCCATGGCTTCTTCCATCAGGTGGTTAAGAGGGTCATCAGCCATAGGCTAGAAGTTATCATGCAGAGCCTTTACTACAAAATCTGCATCTTGATTCTCAATCTTTCCTTCTACTTTTCCCTCTAGGGCCTCCAGGATCTCCGCTTCAGATGACATCATGTCATGCAACTTCATGTTGATGTCTCTTAACTTGCTGTTGCATCTTTTTAATATATCATTTTCAAATCTGATATCTTTATACTAGATATCCATCAATATGGCGGTATTACTATCCAACACCTGTTTGTTTATTAGAACCTGAGGGTTAATCCTCTTCATTTCATCCAAAGCACTCAAAGCTCTCTCTAATTGGAATGACCCTCTTCTGGCCTCCATTTGCAACTTATCAACCTTCCTTCTGGAGACACTTAGAGAATTCCACCTCTGTAAAGAGGCTTTCACTACTTCTTCTACTCCGTCAAATGCGGATAACATCCACTTTCTCATTATTACCGATTCGTGCTTCATAAGGTCCAACTTATTGACCTCCTCCTGAGAAATTGCAATCAATGGGACTACCTTTGAATTTGAAGTATCATCAGGGTAAATTAACCCCTTTATGTGAGCATGCAGCTGAGCAATGTACTCTTCATGCTGCTTATTTTTCTCTTTTTCTCTCTTTACCCTTTGGGTCAAAGAATCAATTATATCCTTTCCCCCATAACCTTCCTGGTCTTCATTGGCAAACCCTAAATCAACAGTAGTGATCTGGAATTCTTCCAGAGTGATCTTGCCTTTTTCTTTCACAACTATAGGGAGTGCTACCTAAGCAGTTCTTCTACCTATAATAGGATCTCTTCTTATGGCCGAGGTTAACTTGGCCTTCCTCTTCGGCTTCATGATGGTCTCTGAAAATAAGGTTGACACATCAAACTCTTGAATCTCCAAACCTGACTTTGTATATATTTCTTTCTCAAGCCATGAAGGAACTTGGTCTCCAGATCCTTGGCATCCACCATCATCATGCTGATCACCTTGATCTCTAGTGACCTCCTTATTTCTTCCTCATGATGCTCTTCATGAGGGTGATCCTGTGGTACTTCCTCCTATTGAGGAATTTCTTCTTGTGGTGGAGGATCTTGCGATGCATCCACATGATGATCTTGTAATTGGTCTTGTACTTCATCATTTTTTGTTTCATCCCCTTTGGGAATTTCCTCATTATGAGGCATATTTGCATCCATAACTGCCATTGTATCTACCTTAGGTGCTTCTACCTAATTTTGGATCACATTCTGATCCACACCTGTAGTATCTATTTCTTGAGTCCTTAGGTCATCCTGACCTGATGTATCCTTTTCACCAAAGGCCTCCTGAGTCCTAGGTACTTCTTCACTTAATATAACCTTTTCATTCCTCCCCTTTTCTTGAACTTCAACTATTTTGGGCTCATTGGCTATATCTTGTTGTTGTTGACCCATATCTGCAGCGTTGCCTGCTCTCTCTTCCAACTTGACTTCTATATTTTCTGCTCTTTCAGGTGAACCTGCTTGATGTTCAAGATGTGCTACATCCTCCCTGTATGTTAAGTCAATCACCGCAAGGCTGGTCACCTGATCCACTAATTTATCAAGCCTTATCTGTTGGGCTGCCCTTTCTAGGCTATCTTCCTTTTCTTGTTCTCCTTGCTTCAATTCTTCTAATATCATCCTCTGTGAGGATGGTGTTCCTTGTGGAGTTATGTGAGCACTTGAAGCAAGGGTCTCCATCTTCTACCACTTCATCATCTAATAAGTCAACAGTCTCTTCCAGTGAGACAGGGCCACCTTGACTAGCTCTAGTGGTCTCTCTTTTCTGTTCTTCAACTTTCTTAGTCTTAAACTATACTATGACAGGAAGTGGTACATTATGTTGTAACTCTTTCCTAAACACTTCACTACCTGCTCCCCTTATCATCACAGGGTCATGTCTTATTTCACCCCTCATATGTGTTCTTGGTTTCTTAGGGGTGGATGTCATCACCTGAGGTGCTTTTCTTTTTCTAGTGAGGGGCATAGGGTCTTCCTCCTTAGGTTCTTCATCAAAAGGAACATCCTCTTCCATTTTTTTTGTGATGCCTGACCCTCCTCAATGTTTCAATAGTTTCAACAACTGGCCTCTGGATCTTTTTAGCTTTTTGTTTATCCATAGGAGGCGGTGCTGATGAGGCTGATGCCTGTCCTCATGCCGATGCATCCTCAGCTGTTATAATCACTCTTTCAACTATTACCCCTTTAGGTTCATTATCATTTTTCTTACCTCTGGGGGGTCTCTTGCTTTGTTCTTGAGGTGGCATTCTTTCTCCTTTAGATTTCCTTTTTTCAATCAGAAAGTCATCATATTCATTGTCAAGAAGCTCCTGCCTCTTCTTCTTATTGTCAACTATAAGGGCTACACCCTTCTTCTTTAGTACATTTATTTGTTCATCTACCCAAGACTAGGTTAACTGCAGCATCCTGCCTGTAAATTGATCTAATGAAATATCCTCAGGCTGTGTAAGATCAAGTGCTGAGATTGTGTCATTGTATATCTTCTTTTCCTCATATTCATCAGCTGTTATTTTACCATCATCCCTCTTTAACTGAGCAGGCACTGGAATACAATCAAAAGTTCTGATCTGGTTGAGAGTCAGCCTTTGGTATTTTCTTCTTCTAACCTTAGCTTCATCCTCACAATCTGTCCAGAAATCCTCC
Source organism: Cunninghamia lanceolata (assembly GCA_027924645.1). NCBI lineage: Eukaryota > Viridiplantae > Streptophyta > Pinopsida > Cupressales > Cupressaceae > Cunninghamia > Cunninghamia lanceolata. The sequence continues at coordinate 358,106 of BSBN01001389.1, forward strand.
AAGTGCCTCTGATGGATGGGCTTCCCCATGATTTTTTGCATCCTCCCATATGGGTCATATGATCTTACCAAGGGGAATGGCTGTAACTTCATCATGTCTAGACCAGCTATGGCCTTCTTAATGTTATCAGAATCTTGGCATATATACCAACCCATTGTTACTGGAAACAATACTGGTGGAATCTTATTATTTGCTTTGTAAGCATCCAGTATTGTGGATATCTGTCTCATGAATTCCATCAGAACAACTGCATCTGTGGGATATCCGAGAGCATGAGGGGTTGTCCTGCAAAGCCCTCTATTCTGATATAAGAGAATGTGGTATATTGTATAAACCAGGCACCATGCCTATATATGACTTCTTGAGCTTCCATGCTCAGTCTTTTAGTCCTATCTTCTTCCATTGTCCTGACCAGATGCATAGAAAATGCATCATTCACTAATTTGTAATCTGGAAGATAGTTTTGTCTTTGTAATTGGGGATAATGATCCCAGACGTGGGCATCATTTGTAGTGCCACTGATCTTTCCTTCTGTTGCAAGTGCACTGAATGTACCTTTGTATGCACATGAGTATACCACATATGAAGTCATATAAAATGAACATTCTAGGCCTCCTAGGTTCATGAGCTGCTCATCTAGGGCATCACTTATCATTTTGGCCCATAATGGCTTATTGTCTGTATATAGACACATCAAGATAACCCCATACATCTAATCTTTAAAACTCCCAGCATCAGGCCGACCTATCACTCTACTAAGTAGGGCTATCATATATTGGTATTCATCATCAAAGTCAAACTTGTACATATGCACTGGTAGTTTGGTAGCTGTAGGATAAGGACTATTCTTTGCCCTCCATTGATACATTTTCTTCCTAGCAACTTTCTTGTTGTTTATATATTCAGTTTCCAGTTTCTTCAGATCCATGCTGACAACCTTCTTTCCCAATGGTAAATTCAAAGTAGCTGCAATCCCCCTAATGGACAGATCTGCATACACTCGACCATGCTTCTCCACTTTCCTTGTCTGTGGGTTGTAGTTTCTGGCACATTCAATAATCAATTCTGGAGTCTCCATAGAATAAGGAAATCCAGCTGCAGTCCACATTCCTGATATGAAAATGTTGTCCAGTAGGGAACTATGTCTGTCTTCACCCATTTTAGCTGACCATGCAGCCAAATCAGTGTTTCCCTGGTGTGTGTCTGTGATAATTCCATATTGAACCATACACCTTTAGGCTAAGCGAACATGGGTTTAAGAAATTCAGCATCAGATTTGCTCAACCTCTTGTCTGCCATGGTTTCTTGCAACAAACAGGACTAGTCTTACCATACAATACTTCACATACATGCACACAACATTATATCTTCATGGCATGATGTACATTATATTAATTAATCATTGCTTCATCATGATATGCATAACATATATCTTCAAACTAGTAAAAACATACTACCTGGACATGTAAAAAATGACAGGAGGAGGGTTTTAATTACTTACTTGGTAGCGTTTACCTCCTTGATTATGCTGATGATTATATGAAAGAGATCTAGACACCAATGATGATCACATGTCCTGTTTTGCTGCAAGCTATGTGTGTCCGCAAGTATGTCGTATGGGGGTTTGAAAGTTCTATGCTCTGTAAAAATTGGTTTTATCGCAAGGTAAGTGTAAAATGATAGTGTAAATTCACTTTTATCCTCCTTATTAGGGCAATTTTAGGGTAACACAGGGTTTATTCAATCTTAACCATTGATCTCCTGTCATTAGTTCATGGACGCTGCCAAGTGTCTAGATCGCGTTCGCAATCAGAGGGAAACCACTTACTACATTTATGGCATTTAATGTTGCATGGAAAGAGGAGTGGGGTGATCTTCGAAAGGTCGGGTGATATTAAGAATATCAGGTGATATTCAGAATATCACCCCCTATGTGTAATATGATCACCCGCTTTTGAATGGGACAGCTTATGCAAAAACATCGGGTGATGTTTTAATGTCGGGTCATGTTTTGAAAATCAGGGGATGTTTAAAATGTCGGGTGATGTTTTAATATGACCCCCTGAAACTAAAGTGACCTTTTCTTAGAATATCAGGGTGACATCATTAGGATAATGACTTGATTCATCATTGTAGTACTATGATGTCACCGTCAGGTTATGTAGAAAGGGTCGCTATGGGAAATATACCTCCGCGAGGTAAAAAGGATGATGACGTCATCGTCATGGAAATTTTCTTATCTATCGAGATTATATGACGTCATCATGATATTGACTATAGGGTGATATTTTGCGACAGGGTGATATTCTGAATATCGGGTGATATTTTGAATATCGGGTGATATTAAGAATATGACCCCTGCAAAATATGACATTGTTCGACAGGTAAATACTTCTATCAACTAAAATTGAAGTCCAGATCTCCGGATAAATGAATTATCGGGTGATAAAATTGGATTGGGGTAATCTTTCTTAAGATGACTGATATTTGTAAATATGACCCTCCCCTCGGAATATCAAGTTTGACCAGGATTTTGACTCGCCATAACTTTTGTTCCCTAATGAATATCAGGGTGATCCAAAAAGCAAACCCGCATGAAATTTTGTACTCTATCCAACCATGAGGTTACTGACATGAAATATGAACATTGAAAAACTAACCTCATCATGATGACTTACCCAGTCCCCTTATGTAGGACCATCTGCATGACTTACTTTTACCAGACCGCCAGCAAGCAGAAAACACAAGCCAAGCCAAGCAAAAAGTTGGGTCCCTGTTTTGACAAGTCAAAATGGGGCATGTTGTGTAACCACACAACAGATACCAGTAGTGGTTTCAAAGTGAGCTAGTTGCCTATACAAACAAGTCTTATATGAGTGGTATATTCATTCAAAAATCTTTTGAAAGTATTGAAGATGGAGAAAACTGACCTGGAGTCTTCAAGTGTATTGAAGATTGCATTACAAATTTATGCTACTGGATTGTCTCTTGAAGTGAAGATTAAACAATTTCTAAGAGTTCATGTTTGAAAGTATATTGTAATATTTCTATTGCTATTAATACATTGAGAATATCTTCTTTCTAGAATCTTTTCCCTTTGTGGGTTTTCCTTGGGTATCTAATGTGTTATACTCTTCTGATCTCCTTTATTCATTTCTAGCTATCATTACTCTACTAAAATTGTATCTAGATTAGCTGTATTACTTTCCTCATAGAATTAAGAAGGAAATTGTTGCATTCTAGTGCATTATTTCCTTTCATATATTTTATTGTTTTAAACTTCAATTTTACGTCATGATTTATGTTTATATTTAGTTACCTTGATACCATTTTTTATTAACTGAATTGAAAATGTTTATTTTTTTATAGATATAATTGGGTTACATAATTTATATTGGTATTAGTAATTTTTCTAGCAATGATTATGGTTAATTATTCTAATTGAGAAATTAGAAAATATAATTCTACTTTTGTTTGGCTTTGAATAATAATTAAAATGTGTGATATTCAAACTTGATGTTTAATTTAAAGACATGTATTGTGTCTAATTTGTGGGTGAGTTAGTGGATAAAATTGCATTTGAGGTGAGTATAGTAATAATTGAGTTGTATTAATCACCCACAACTATATTTAGTGTATGTATTCTCTCCAAAGAATTAGTGAATTAGGTGGAGTTATTGGATGTAAGATTGGAATGTGCACAAAATATATTGTATCCAAAGTGATGTATCTATTAGAATCAATTATAGAAAAGGTTGTCATGACATTCTACTTTAAATAAAACTCCATTTCTTAGCACAAATGTTGGATTTGTTGAAGCCATATATTTTATTGCCTATTTTAATAAAATTGACTTTATAGTCATGGAATGTAGAAATGTTACGGATACATTAATAAGATGTGGACATGTGTGGGACATTGTGAAAATGAGGATGAAAAATTGTATGGGAGAATGAGCCCAAATTTGACAAGAAGATTAGCCATTTCTTGATATTTAATAACAAATAATTAAAAGAAATTTATATTTTACTAGATTTATATAAATTGATAATTTTGTAATATTTTTAAAATATTATTTAATATAATTAAAATAACATCTACATATTGAAAAACACATATAATCTTCATCAAATTAATTAAAAATTATTTTGAATATTATTGAATCTTTTTATTAATTTTTAAATAACAATAAATGATTGGAATTAGTTAATAATGTACAATTTTAAGAAACATAAATTGACACTTTGTAGAAAATGTTCAATATTGTTATAAGGTTTTGTTATAGAAGAAACATTGTTGGATGGTGTCAAAATTAGCAATCTCTCTTACATCAATAGAAGGCTTAGTTGGATTGAATGATGGTGCATCGAACATAGTAAATTTATTTGTTCTATAGTTGAAATATAAGATTTCTCATGCTGAACATGAAAGAGAATAGAATGTTTTTAAAGGAACAAACCTTATAAGGGCCTAAGGAGGCCCACATTCTAGAGTACTTTTTAAAAATTCTTTCCCAAAGTATAATAAAATATCATTTTGGGTTCTTGTATAAATTCATGGGTAGGATAAAATAATTGTTGGGATATGTATATATGGGCCTACTTTACATATTCAATTAAATTAACTACCTTTTAAAAAATTATAGCTTAAGTATCACTAGTGAAAAATTTAATTCTATTATTGGAATGAGGAAAATGTGTATAAGGTATGATAAATTGATCTAGATCATTTTTACACATGTAGATCTAAATCCTAAACCTTTTAATTAAAACTTTTAAATTGAGTCATATTTGCACCATATTGACTAATTGTTGTGAGTTGACCTAATGCATGTTTGTGTTGGTTTATGTGCTATGTTTTTGTATTTAAATACATTCAAACCTCATTTGAAATCATACAAGAAATCATCTATGATAACCTATGAATCATTGAATGACATCTATCATAGAGGATTTATGAGAGCAATTAAATGCATTATCACTACAATTTATGAACATGTGTGTTTTGTTGTTATATATATATGCAACCCTCATCTATGTTGGAAAATAAGGTTTAGATTTTATAATAAAGCCACCTTAGTGACTTGGTAATGTTAGTATTTAAAATTTTTAATTAATTTTAGGTTAGTTGTTAAGGTGGTTTGGGTAATTATGTTTTTGAAAAGGCCCTATAAAAACAATATCGTGTTGTATAGGTGATCATCTTGAATAACTTAATATTATAATCATTATCCAATTTTATTAGCCATGCTATTATAATTTAATATATTATTTATTTTTATTTACCATTTTTCAACATGGTATTGGGTGATCCCACAATAGTGGGTTTCACTTTTTTGCCAAACTTGACATTGAAATCAACATTTTGAACTAAATCTTCACTTTCTGACACCTATAGCCGCTAAACCATTAGGAATTTGAAGATGATGTGAACTAGTGATTTGTGAGATTTTTTTTGTAGATTATAAAAATATATTTTTAAAAAAATTTGGATTCAAATTGTAAATTTTTTTGCATCTCCTTTGATAACTAGTTTTTAATAGTAAACAACATTTTTTTAAAGTTATGTGTATTCCATAATGCATAACTTTTTTTCTACAAAGGATAAAATTATGATTCTTTAAAATTTAGATTGGTAACGCCGATATCTAGTGAATGCATTTGGTTTCATAATGTTTTGTTAATTTTTTTTTAAATTTAGTTTTGAAATCAAACCAATTATAATTTAGACATACGCGTATTCCATAGAACATAACGTTTTCCATATGTATCGAAATTCAATCTTTTTTTTTTCCTGAAACAAGGACATCAATACCTAGTGTATACATATTTTTTTTAAAAAAAATCACTAATTTACTATTTTTCCATGTGTGTAGAACAAAGAACTTGATGTTTGGTGAAAAACCTATGTTTAGTAAATCTAAAAAAAAAATCATAATAAAATCAAAATATATCAAAACTATACTCGTTGGAAATCTCGTTTCAAGCAATTCGATCCTCCAATTTGGTTTGGTAAAGGTGAATCCATTTGGACCTTCAACTGGGCTTTGGAAGCCAAAATTTTGTAGAAGAAAGGGGAATAGAAGCAAGAAAGGTGCCAAGTGAGTGTCTTCGCTCGAAGACCCTTACAAACGAAGGAAAGAGACGTTGTTTGTTTGAAGAAACACCTCCTTCGAATGAAGGTATTGACATGACATCTTGTAGCCTATAATGGCCACCTTCGTTCGAAGGCACCTTGTATTTAAAATTAATTTTTTTTCTCTAATTGTCGGCCTTCGTTTGAAGGCATGCCAACATGCTTTGTTTTTAATGTTTTAATTATTCATATAGCATATAAATAGGATTGCTTTTTTTTTCAATATAAATCAATTACAAACAAGATAAATTTGCATTTTTATTGTGCAAGGGAGTCCAAGAAATCTTTGAGAGAAGAATTTTGAAGTCATATTTTACAAAGAAGGAGATGGGAAACAAAAGGACAAGACAAAATAAGACTACATGAAAATATCCCGCAGAAACTATAGCAAAATTGAATGAAAAAAGATTGGAAAAATATCATAAACAAAAACAAGGTATGCATATATTTTCTTTTCTATTTTTAATCTAGGTTATTTTATTTATCTTTAAATAGATACATGTATTGATGAATCACGTAGCAGGATGTCATTTAATCTAGGTCACTTGATTTATGCTTAAATATATATACATTGATTTCATGTAGCTTCAATGTCATTTAGTTTAAGTCATTCCTCATTCTTGACTATAATCTCTACCTCTCTACCTAAAGATAAATACATACCTCTCTCTCTCTCTCTGTCTCTCAAGTTGCCCACTCTCTTTACCTCTACCTCTCCCTCACTGTGGCCTTCGTAGCTATCTCTGTCCCTCTCTAACTCTCCATATCCCTCTCCCTATCTCCAACTCAACTTCATTGTTTTTTCTAAAGTGGTAACATATATTTGTATTATAATTTATTAAAAAAATTAAGTTCACTTTTCATTTTAGATTATTTTTTTTCTTGATTATTTATTTTTATTTAAAAATTCTTTTAATCTAAAAACTTTATATTTAAAAAGTCACACTTCCTAATTTTAAAACAAACTCTTATCACTATTTTTTTGTTTTCTTTCTCTATTTATAATAATTGTTAGCTTTTTTTTATCCAATAAATTTTTATAATGAATGTTTCTTTTTCTTTTTTATTTGTGTTTTTATGATTTTTAATGCTAAATTAAGGGATAAAAGAAAATTTTTAAGAAAAGATTTGTTAAAATATTTTTAGAATGCTTTTTAGATTTTCTTTTTCCTATAAATGAAATTACTTTTTAGAAAACATAATAATTTCTACATTGTAGAACTTAAGAGTATAAATCAATAAAATAAAAAAATGTTTATTATTTAGAAAGTTTTATTTTATAAAATAAATAATTTTATTTTTATTTTAATATGTATTTCCTTCATTTGTGATACAAAAAGTGGAGCAAATGTTGTTGAAGAACACATAGTTGATGTTAACCAAGAGGAGGCCCAAGTGCAAATAATGGATGTTGGAGAGGGGTTAGGATCACTTCCTTTGACTGGTATGGATAAGCATATTAATCTAGATGAAGAGGTGAAAATAAAAAATTCTTATAGAAATTTAGATCATTTACTTAAAATGGATATTGTGAAATTGAAACTTTATGCTGGACAACCTAGACATACTGATAGGAGGTCAATGAATAAAACTGTGAAGGAAATAATTGCTCATTTCGATAATCTTGATACGCTTGGCCGAACCCAATTGTTATCAATTGTACTTCTTAGTAAGGAGCTACATGAGCCATTACAATTGTTGGGTGTCGATTTGTCATTGAAAAAGGGGAAAGTTTCACAGCTAGAAAAAGATATTGTTGAAAATATTAAAGAAGGTTTGGCTTCCATCAGGAAAAAATCTTGATCTGCGAATAAGTCCATTACAAGAAGAGTAATGTTCACAGGTATTGTAAGTGAAATAAATTCCAGAAAAAGACAATTGTCTTCAATTTAATCTAAGCTTGGTTTCAGTAGAAAGATAGTAACAAAATATGTGAAAAGGAGAAAATTAATGGATGATAGTACCTCAGAAGGCAATTGGGCAATTATGTGTAGAGCTCCTTGATTTGACAGGATTAAAGATGTTGTTAGAAACTTGATCTCGACCTTTTGGAATGATAATACTCGTGCTTCATCAAATAGTAGAGATGTTATCAAAGACAAAATTAGGCCTAATAGTTATGAACTACATACAAAACATTGGCTAGAGATAACACAAAATGACATGTATGTAAACTTTTGTAATTCAAATCTAAATATAAAGATTGGGCAAATAATGTTTGAAAGGTTAAGGCCATATTATGTGAAGACAAAAAAGGTTTTTGAAACTTGTTGTTGTCGTTATCATATTGAATTTGATCTCTACTATCAGGTGTTTCGAAAGATTTGTGAAGACAGTGATGGTCTTGTAAATGCACCTCCTAAATGGGCAAGTCAGTTCATAGCATCCATCTTATGTGATAAATCAGATGATGATAATGGAAATGGTCAAATAAACTGCATAAAAGGTATTTGTGAAACATGTGGAAATTTTGCTAAAATGCCTTTAAGAAATGAAGATATCGACCTAATGAAGTTTGTAAATTGTAAGAGGTACAAGAATGTAAAGTTTCAAACAAAACACGGGGAAGAATCCACAAGGTTAGATTATGTAATGCCCCACCATGCAACCCTAGAGATAAGTTCAACTAAAGCAATAAAAGGGCAGAATTTCTTTTGTTTAAATAGAGTAATGATAACAAAACATAACATAGTCTAATAGCATCAAGTTAAACTATCATCTATAGGGATTACATAGCTACATTATTGCAACTTATCAATAATCAACAACATACATGATTTAATCGATCAAATGAATCAAACTAGCATTTTAGGTTACAACATCATATGAATATATCAATATTTTTGTAACCAAGATTACAAGTCCATAATAGTTTATCTTACATGAATAATTACATAATTTCAATGATACAAAATCTCCCTTTCTAGATACATCAATTATATAAGGATTTCTTCTGATACCAAAGATCTAAATACAAATGGTACAAATGTCTGTCTTTGATACAAGTGCAAAACTAGAATCAAGAGAGATACATCTTCTTTACACATGAGCCACGATGCCAGAAAACCAATGGAATAAAGCACATCCACCCAACCATGTGGAACCCTGAGGTCCACCCCCCGTGCTAGGAGATAACAATGAGGTCCCACAAAGACAACCATCAAAAGATAAAAGGCTAATAGATGCAAGGACTACACATGACTTCAATACAACCTTGGGACCAATATGAACATCACAAGCAACTCAAACAACACTTACACACTTAAAATACAATTCCAGAGGCACTCACACAACCAAAGGAGGCAAAATACAACTTGGGAGTGCTAGACTGTAATAGGGAGGAGTGTCATCACATAGCATGTCATGGGTTATCTTGGTAGGTCTTCCTAGGCATCGGCCCCCATCTTGGGTTATCCTAGCAGCCTCTCCCGACCACCGGCCCCCATACAAACTTATGTGGAACCAACATACCTTTCATGAGAACAAGGTAATTGATTTACCATTCCAGGCCTTCTCATCTCATCTCAAGCCTAAACGAGCACTTGAGCCATGAGTGAGGCATACATTATCTTGCTTAATGTGATTAACTACCCAACCCCTAAATTTATTAATTAGGTTATCACTTGATTACCAACTTCCAATGGATTATCTTGGCAGCCACTTTGGGCACTAGCCCCACATTGAAAGCCACTCCCCTATCTACATCTAGAAAACCCTATCCATCAAGCAAAACTTTTACCAACTTAACTACAAGTGCTCAAATACAATGCAAGGCATTTATCTTCTTGCATAACCAATATAATTAGATGTATAGGTACACTGAAAAAGGCACAACCATCATGCACATGCAACATTCCAACATGATAAGAAACCATATTTCAAGAATACATTTCATTCAACTCACAAGATGCACACATAGCCAACCCCACACAATCACACCCTCGTAGGCCTCTGGAAACTACTTCCCCAAATGACACAAACACTTGACACCACTAAACACAATGGTCTCAAGTCACATTCACTCTCAGATGCACATCATAAACTAAGATCCTTCATCAATATTTTCATGATCAATCATCTAATAAATATAAAGTGAATCTATCTCAACAATATAGAATATAGATAATAATTCTCAAGACTTATTTTAATTTCATTTAATTAAAATGAATGTGAACAACATGCAAATAACCCTAAGACATATGTACAAATTAAACACAACAATTGTTTACACTATTTACACTGATGTAGATTTTATTTTTAATCTAGACAATTTTGTAAATACTATTAAATATAACTATATAAGAAAGACTAAAATCTCATGCTATAAATCTCTTACACTAGTTAGAATCACAAGATATAATTTACCTGAAGCTAAAATAAAAGATCCTTGTTCTAAGGTTAGCTTGAGAGGAAAGAAATATAGAACAACAAAACATTCCCATAGATCTAACATCTTCATCAAATCTACATCACTTTTAACCACATGCATATGATAATATTATTACACATTTAAAGGATGGTTCAAACCAAGTAGAAGTTTCATGGCTAAAGCAACTCAAGAGTGAACACTAAGAGGGCACAAGTAAAAGAACAATCTTTTTCTAGGTTTTACCAAATTTTGTTCAACACACGAATAGGACGAGAGAAGCTCAGGTTGCTATGGAAAAACTTAAGTGTCAAATTGATCACTCTTCTATAAACCACTACTACATTGGTCCTATGAATACCAAAATGATCATACCTAATACATAGTTCTTCTAGAGGTGACTACATCTCATAATAATTACCAAGCTTGTTAAAATCCTTTACCCAACACTAGTATTAATGGAATAAACCAATACAAAGCATTCTAACCTGCTAACATGCCAAGACTAGGAATAGGAAGGTTTGATTGAGTTCAAGACATAAATATGATACAAACATTTTCTCAACAACAAGGTTAATAAGAATGTGACATTTCTTAAGCACAAGTTATAAACATGCTTAATACAATTAATGAGCCACAACATCCATAAAGGACTTTATTATCACATCAAAATCTACTTACAACATCGCAAACACATGAAACTAGGACATACTAATCTATGCCTCAGGAAAACTTAAACTTGACAACATGACCCTATTACGACCATTGATACAACTTACACAAGTTCCATTTACCTTATACAATTCCACTCATAATCAACTAATTTATAAAACAAACTTATAAATCAAATAATCTATAGAATTTCAATAACATAATTTAGATAAGTCAAATATCTTAATCATTTTGCTATATCAAAATCTAAGATATGAACTAAGGATATTATGAATGTAAGAAGTCATAATAAGATAAATTTGTACAACCTAAGTGGTAGATGGAATTGACTAAAATGTTAAAATGATTTTAACTTAGGAAATCTTTTCAAGAGACATTAAATCTATGATCTGTCTCTCAAATTCTCCACTATATAAAGTAATAAAGACAATCATAACCCACTTGCCAGCTAACTGTTGAGAACCTATAATAGAATTAATCCCTCATATGATACATTTCAAAAGGCAATGGAGAGTAATGAAAACATATCTCAAGTCATAGGAAAATAACAAATAGCTAGAGAGATTACTTTTGATAGGACCTAAAGACTGATAATTGAATGACATAAGAAATCGAAACTTTTATGCAAGGCACAAAACACCATTTCACAGGAAAAGAACAAATTGGTTTTGTAGAAACTTGGACTTTCCAAATAAAGGTAAGCGATAGAGGAAAACCAAATTTCTTAATTATTGCCCACACTCTCTATTAGGAAAGATTGTATTACATATTTTAAATTACTGAGTTGATACCTGGCATATTCTAATCTCATGGATTGAAATGATTGCCTAGTATGTATAGAATAGATTTGTAGATTTAATAACAACCAAGATGGCATAGAAATGTATGTCACTAATTGATACATATCTCTAAATCAGCGAATGCGGTAATGCTAATTTTTGGATATGATTTTTATAGATAAGAGATGAATCTTATATAAAAATTTTAGAGAAACCCAGTTCGAAAAAAAAAGAGTTATTGGTGACGCAACTAACTGTTTTAATAGAGATGAAATGGGTGAGAGGTAGACAGTCACAAAATATTCATATTACAAAAATGGCAAATGGGGTCAAGCTAATTTTTGGATATGATTTAGATAACTAGGTCTCGCACCGTATATAGAAAATTTAGAGGAACCCAATTCGTAAAAATAAAGTTATGGCTGACGCAACAGACTGTTAAAACATAGACGAAATGGGTTAGAGGTAGATAGTCATGAAATATTAATATCTCTAATATCTCAAACTAGGTATAGACAATTTTGGGATATGATATCAATAACTAGGTTGTACACCAAATATAAAAATATTAGAGGAACCCAGTTTGAAAAAAAAAGTTATGGCTAATGCAACATACTACTAAAAGAAAGATGAAATGGCTGAGAGATAGACAGTCACTTCAATTAGTGATTCCCAGAAATGCAATGATACAGACATGCACAATTGCATCTGATAACAAGGCTTCTAACCTCTAAAGAAAATTACAATCAACAGGAAAAATCATAAATCAAACAGACATAAATTAGAATCAAAGGAACCTGATTTCACTTGCTTGACTAGGCTGAAGATTCGATGCTGGGTTCAACTGCTGCAGCCACAAACTAGTCTCCTCCTAAAACTTCCATCTGCTAAAGATTCTTATGAGAGAGAAATTCCCCCATAAAATACAGCCAAAAAAAACTCCCTATTTTTAGAGAGAGAAATCCCCTAAAATCTTCTAGAAGATTTCCCCCCACAAGAGGTAATAACTCTTGCATGAACAATATCTTACAGTTTGCTATTTTTAACATTTTACAACTAGACCAAGATAAATATATTTTGTGGCAACACATAAATATTATTTATTTATTTATCTCTAGTGGCAATTACATTTATTACTATTATTATTATTATTATTATTTATTAACTTAACTTCTAAAATAATATATTTTTCATAAACTAAATTTATATATTTATTTATTTATTTAACAAAAATGCTTCATAACTAATTATTTTATTTTAAGGCAACAATAACCAAAACAATACCAACAAAATAACCCAATTGTCAAACTATACCTGACTACTATGTAAGATCAGAAAGCAAGACCACCACAACAATGACTAACTATCATGACCAAACCAACAACACTGACAGGGTACACAACCAGATACTCATCCTCTTCAAGGATGATGGCTAGGCTAGGGGACCATATGTTATCTCCATTCAACAACTTCTATTGGTATGAAGGCACGCTCGGACCTACCAATTCAGGTGGAGTTGATGCCTAGTACCTGCAACCTGCAACAAACAAAAGTGTTGAATACATACATATAATCATCCAAACAAGCACATAGTGATAGGGAATTGCAGCGTAGTAGGGTACTCATTATGAGTAATACTACACTATCCCTTCACAAAACACATCACAAATATCCACATTAAACAAATTTATTACTAACTAAACAACCAGATAACACATAGAAAGATAATCGCATTAATCACGTAGTAAAACTAATTTACATAATCAATTAACCTATAACTGATCACAACATAAGCATAACATATTCATCATAAAGTATCAACAGTATCATCATAATAAACATCAATGAGTGTCCTCAACTACATCATAACAGTAAGCCTACCATCAACATGTCTATCATACCCTAAGCATTCCGAGTATCTTACCTTCCTCTTCATGCTCCTTAGCCTGACCACCTGCTCATCCAAGGTGATAACGGAGGGGCACTACATCCTCCCCCCTAAAACTTGACTTCCTCCTGGAAGTCATAGACTAGGGTGGAAACATAATATATTAGTATTGCAACTTTCTATTGCCTACATACGCATCCATATTAAGCAGTTGTTCATAAAATAGGTACAATCCATAACAATAAGAAGAACATTAATTCTTTACCTTTAAGGCTTATCATGTGATCTACTTATATCTAATCACTCATGTTTTGGAAATTTCATACAATTTAGAGAATTGCATTCCCATATAATCAAGGAGAATACATCTCATAACTATTTCCACTATGCTACCGACTAATCACCAACCATGCAAAGTATAATTCTCCACAGAATCCTCCCTGGAACATACTATAAGAGGTTCGACATGAACATGATAGAAACTATTATCTCTAGGGATTACATAGATGCATTATTGCAACTTATCAAAAATCAACAACATACAAGATTTGATCGATCAAATGAATCAAACTAACATTTTAGGTTACAACATCATATGAATATATCAACATTTTTGCAACCAAGATTACAAGTCCAGAATAATTTATCTTACAAGAATAATTACATAATTTAAATGATACAAAAGCTCCCTTTCTAGATACATCAATTACATAGACATATAATTGCATTAATCATGTAGTAAAACTAATTTACATAATCAATTAACCTATAATTGATCACAACATAAGCATAATGTATTAATCATAAAGTATCAACAGTGTCATCATAGTAAACATCAATGAGTGTCCTCAACTACATCATAATAGTAAGCCTACCATTAACATGTCTATCATACCCTAAGCATTCTGAGTATCTTACCTTCCTCTTCATACTCCTTAGCCCGGCCACCTGCTTATCCAAGGCAAGAATGGAGAGGCACTATAGATTATGCAGAAGAGGAGATACCTATTGGAACATTTATGGAAAATTTTCATAAATTGATTCAACCATACATACATCATACCTTTTTTGCTAAGTGGCAAGCACAACAATTTCAAACATTAAGAGATACTTTCCCACCTAGAAAATTTTTTATCAGTGGTCAACTTTGCATAAAATTACTCTTTTGTACATCAAAACAAGATTCAATCAGAATGTTACTTTTTAGAGAAGATCACTATTATGGTGCATGTGTGTTATCAACACGCACAATTGGATTTGGATGGTGTTGATGGTACATTTCAAGCACGAGTCATCAAGAAAGAATATCACTTTTATATTAGTGATGATAAAGAGTATGACACACTTTTTGTACAACATTGCTTTAAGAAGTTTCTTGGATATTTGGCAAGCAGGGGTGTAAATTTTGAAAGGCATTTTGTATGGTCAGATGGATGTGCATCAAAATTCAAATCAGCAAGGCCATTTTATGCACTATGTAGATATCATCAAAATGACAATATACCACATGTTTGGAGTTTCTTTGAGAGTGGGCATGAAAAGGGTGAACATGATGGTGCAAGAGCTTGCATCAAACGTGCTCTAAGGAAACATCAAATGAATTATGATGGAGACCATATAAATAATGCACATGATGTTGTTGAATGGTCTAAGTTACGCTTTGCACCAAATGAGGCCAGCACATCTTCAAGAACAAACAGATACATTCCCCATAGAGTGTATTGGGAGATATCAGGTATGTATTGTTTGAATTTATTTAATACATGGATGTACTCTATATATATATATTCACGTATATGATATATGTGTACACATAAGTTTGTTTATTTTAGTTTAAATTTAATTATTTAGATATATTTTATTCATAATATACTTGATATATAATAAATTTGTAGGTGTGGCTAGAAGATCAATGTATGGATGCAAGAGGGTAGAGAAAACAAGATCTTTGCATTGTGTCATGAGTACAGATAGCCCTACATGGACGTTGCACACTAGTGATTACTCTTGTTTTTGTTATGAGTGCATGTTGGGAGATTTTGAGAATTGTAATAACCAACAATGTGAATATGTTAGTGAATGGGAAATGTGCCACTAGTTGTTACCAATGCATACAATGAAGATGAGGATGAAAGATTTGAAGACATTCCTTTGATTTCAGTTGATTATAACCATATTTCACGATTGATTAAAAAATGTGTGTGTGTGTGTGTGTGTGGTATCTCTAAATTTTTTAAGTTACAAATTTTGGAATGTATTTAAATTTTTGGTGTAGGAGATAATTTTGTAGTCATAGTAGAGGCTGGAAATATAGAACAAATTAGTTATATTTATTGCGTTGCATAGAAGAGAGGCAAAAGCTAATAAATCCAAAAACAAGTGATATATATATATATATATATATATATATATATATATATATATATATAGGTATCTCAAAATTTTTAAAGTTAAAAATTTTGGAATGTATTTAAATTTTTGGTGCAGGAGATATTTTTGTAGTCATAGAAGAGGCTGGAAATATAGAACAAATTAGTTATTATTTATTGTGTTGCACAAAAGAGAGGCAAAAGATAATAAATCTAGAAACAAGTGATGGAATGGTGTTTCCCACATGTTTAATTTTATTTTAATATATTTTTAAATAATTTTCAATTTGTTACATATGTACATGTCAAGTACCTCAAGAGTGATTTAAAATGTGTTCAATTTTTATATTATAATTTATGTTATGTCTTACCAAGCAATGATAATGCTATACATGTTCATAGATGTACATGTAGGTTACATTTACCTTGAAAATGTTATGTCTTACAGTGTGGAATGTTCATTCCCACAGGCTCAGTTTTAGTGCAAGGGACATGTCTCAAACAAGTCAAGATTGTTCAACATGGGATTCACTTTATTGATTATCAACCTAATAACAACGTATATCAGTATAGCCACCTAGTAATTGCTACCAGCCTAACTCTTCATATAGTTTCAAACACACGTGGATGTCATAAGTGGAGACTACATAGTGAAGATAATCAGAGAATCTTAGATGTGATTGAAGAGCGAACTGAACCACTTGATGTGGTATGAAAAATATGGATGAAGAACTTACAATTTTTTATGTTTTGAAGACCTAAATTCACTGTTTAGATGTATGTTCATGTTTTAATTATTTTACAATCTATGCAAGTTAAATTAATAGTTCTTTTGTTGAACAAATTTTAAATTTCAACCATGGTGGTTCTTAATGTACAAATGATCTCTCTATTAGAAGTCATGTAGAGAATGCCCTAGATCTTCTTATTCAAGCATGCATTGATATGATAATTTTTAATGCTTTTATTTAATGCTATATATGCTATTTGAACTGTGCTACAATTTACATGTACATGTATATGCACTAGAGATGTCATCTATAAAGTTTATAGATATATATATAGCCATGTTACATCTATAAATTGTTCAACCAATAAAATTTCACTTGACAAATGTAAAAAGAGAGATCTTAATTATTCCACTTTGAATTTGACAAATCATTTTAGGCCACCAATACAAACATTGAAATTCCCACAGTATCAACAAAAATGAAATATTTGGCACACAACCTTGAGCAACCTTTGACTAACATCAATTTCATGATTTTTATGGGTGCTATTCAAGTATATGTCACATAGTGACAATTGAATTTACATCTTGACATGAACATTTTTGATAAATTAAAATGTCCAAGATCTTTTCCTGAATCACCTATGATAGAGACTATTTGACATTAATATTTTTGACTTGATCAAATTTCTAGATGACAACAAACTTTTACAAATGAATTGAAATACTTGCACAACCTTTGAGAAGATGAGTTGATTGATGGAGTTCGACTTGGTAGACTCAAAAGTTTAAAATTGCCATGACAAAAATTTGAGGACATCCTAGGCTCCATTTATATATGTTCTCATGTAGTAGCTTCCCTAGGTTATCTCTTGTATCATGTCCATTTGCAACATCTTATATGGTATTTCATTGCTTAATGATGTAGTGTCTTTGAATTCCCATTTCACTAATGAATGCATGTTTTTCCTTCAAAATTTAGTTGAAGAGATAACTAGTTACTCTTAGCCAACCACATGTATGCATTTCTTCATGTTAGTTGCTCTCCAAATCATGCTATAAATAGCTACCAAAGATTATAAGATGCTTTCTATGGGCCAATGGGGTAACAATAGAGGGATGTCAAGCTCTACATGGGAGCATTATCTCTAACCTAAAGATTGTGGCAGGCTTGGAATCTTAGACCCCTAGACACAAGGAACATGCCTCATGATAAAGTGGATACTTAGAGAATTGCAAGAATTAGGTACTTGAAAATCTCATTTTAACTTTTCAAGTGCAAACTACCATAACTTTAGAAGTTTAGTCTTCTACTAGCCAATTATATGTAAGGTTATCTCAATTGTATGCTACTTATAATTGTTCATGCTTGATATGCTAAATATCAGAGGATCTTCTAAAGGCAATAATGTCTACTAAAAATTTTAGCTGATATCATTAATAGATTTAATGGTACAATAATAATTGTTTATTGCCATGTAATTGAAAAACATCACTAAAAGTATTTGACTGCACAGACACCCAAAAATAATTTAACAATGCAATAATTCCAAACAAATTTTAATTGCACCTGTGAATACAAATTACATTGATTCCCATTTTATTTCAAAATAAATTTTGGAAGTTCTTCAATTTAGAGTGCCACTTATTGCTCCTCTTCTATCATTTCATATTTGTTTCTTATCATAGGCTCAGTACCTTCCGTTCTTATTATTCCTCATAGTCATTTAGAAAATTAGGTAATATGTGTCGTAAATAACAACGTTCATCAAATAAATGTAGATTGTAGATTTAGAATCTATAGTGTTTGTAGATTTAATATTGTTTTGTTTCACATATCAAGATGTTTTTGTAAACTTTTGTTTTATTTGGAGGTCCATTTATTTATATAATATTTTTTTGTTTCACATGTATCAAGAATTTTTTGTTTTTCACTTTTCTTTATACCCATAAATGAATCACAATTTGCAATTGTAATTGAGTTTGTAAATTTACACATTTTAAAATCTATATTCTACTGAATTACATAAACACCTAACTATTTTCCATTCAAATGTGCATGTCAACATAACCATTACACCCTTCCAAATAACCCAATTGCTAGTTTGTAGAATGTGAAGGAGAAATCATCATTATTTTGTTGTGGCTTGCATATCCCCACATCAAATAAAAGCAATGTGAACAATTATATTTATAATCAAGTAAAACTATAATGAATTTCATGTTTGGAATTGTATTTGATGTTTTCATTGTATGATAAGTGTTCATCAAGTTTGGTTTAAGCCAAGTATTAGCACCACATAATTGTGTTTCGATTTGTTTGTCATGGTAGATTTTTTCTAATGAACTCTTTTGGGAGAATGGTTTTGTCTTTAATACAAGGCAATCATTTCTAAATGAATCATTTCTAAGTCTTAACTATTTATAATATTGTTTTCTTTCATATATATGAAGACTTTTTTGTTTTTTACTTTTATTTATACCGATAAATGAATCATAATTCAAATGCAATTGTAAATTTACATTTTAAAACCTATATTCTACACTTACTGAATTACACAAATACCTAAATAACTTGTCATGACAAAAACAATCATAATAATCATAAATAGAAATGTCCTCATAAATGTCCACAAACACACAATTGTAGATAGAAATGTCCTCATAAATGTGACCCACAAACACACATGTAGATAGAAATGTCAGGTCATAAATGTCCACAAACACACATACATGCAAATTTATCTAGATAGAAATGTCCTCATAAATGTCCATAAACACACATGTAGATAGAAATGTCAGGTCATAAATGTCCACAAACACACATACATGCAAATGTATCTAGATAGAAATGTCCATACATACACATGCACATCTATAGAAATGTCTGGTCAAACAAATATAAGATCTAGAGAAATATCTGGAGAAACACATGTCTACGAAGTGCTACCAATAGCTTGGTCATCATGTCATCTATGAGTTGAGCGACCCAAGTCTGATTGAGCATCTTGATATGATGGATGCGCTGAGCCTTGGAGATAGTACAACACATGTATGTATAAAAGTGTACAAATTATATGCATTTACATGTTTACACGTACAAATTATATGCATTTACATGTATGTAAGTACAATAGTGATTTAAAAATTTAAAACTCACCTGTCCACTAACATTACTACCATTAGTTGAATCACGCCTACGTACATGGTCCGTCCCAAGAGTAGGTGTAACATGAGCTAACCCATACAATATATATATATATATATACACACAACATTAGGACTCTATCTAGAGCAAAGTATTTTAATAACTTACTTTAATTTAAGTTCAAGTTTAAATCATGCATGCACATGCACATACGCATGTACTTACCTATGTATCAAGTGTTGTAGGATGATCCACTACAATGATTGTATCTAGTGCCTCCTTGGCTAGCTCAAGTAATGAAGTTTGAAGTGGACTAACCAGGTGACTTGGCAATGAGGAGGCTGAATGAAGAAGCATATCCACAAAAATTGTTACCGATCCCATTTGTAACTGCACCTCAAGTGAATCTAGGGAGGGATGGGATGTTTGATGCTCAACATGAGGCTTGATAGGTGTATCTCCCTCTGCAGCAGTCGAATGATCTGAGGGTGGATCAGGATGTGGAGTACTCACAAGAACATGATGAGAAGGTCTCGTAGCCTGACAGGATCGTGACACACTCTATGAATGGCAAGTGCTATGCACATGTCCTCTAACCTCGTGTAAAGGGATACCAAGTTCTGATGCAATAAAAACATATGACTCCAATAGGTCCTCAAAAAGATAACTCCATGTAGTCTGAAGCATATGCTCTCCTGTTAGACCATCTATGTCTACAATTGATGGGACACTCGCGATAGCATAAGGATCAGTAGCATGATCTGATGGTCTGAATCATCTAGGATGACTCATCAAATATCTTCCCACATGATCAGAAGATATAATAGATGTCGCAGCTACAATATCACCTACACTGTCAATTGCTACCCTTTGGGAAGCAATGACAACACGATCAGTAACAGGGGCCAGGGCCAGGGAGATAGCAGGCATCCTCTCCCAAACCAAGGCCTTATAAACTAGAGCCTGTTGATCTAGTTGATGATAGGCATATCTATTAGCAACCCTGCCCCTCCCTTGACTAAAATATTTTGGTAAATCCAAGTAGTTCACCTTGAGGCCCATATGAACCTCTGCATATAACTGTTGTGCAAAATATAAAGGAATTTGGTCGTTACTAGGATAACGACCATGAGTAGCAAGAAAACATGGATATATCAATGGGGCCATAAGAGGGTCCACACATCTAGTCACTTGGTAGCCCCTCACATTAGGCTTACCAACATAAGATGGGAAACATTAGGATTTGATAGTCTCTTTTGAGACACTAAGCTGAACAGAAGCAAGAAAAACATCGCCAGTAACCTCTTGCTGCATCTGGGCAAGAATAGCAATAAGGGTATCACATGAATAAGCATGGGTATCTCCTAGACTCTGTCTAATGCGCTACAAGCTAGTTAAAATTTTATTGACATGTGTCCCTATAAACCCCTGTTACATTGGGGTCAGAAAGAGAGCTGTCAATTTCTGAATCTTAGTATCTATGTGTGTAAATATAGAAGGTCCAGGAGGTGGTGGCACATGTGCCATGATATATATATCAACCTGAATTTTGTGCATGTAAAAAAAAATTACTTATTCCAATACACGCATACATGCGCATTAGGATCCAGCCATGTTGAACCAATTCTCTACAAGTATGAATGATATGTCACACCAACAACAT
This sequence comes from Cunninghamia lanceolata, assembly GCA_027924645.1. NCBI lineage: Eukaryota > Viridiplantae > Streptophyta > Pinopsida > Cupressales > Cupressaceae > Cunninghamia > Cunninghamia lanceolata. The sequence continues at coordinate 379,856 of BSBN01001389.1, forward strand.
AACATGATAGTGTCTACTTTGGGTCCTGTGGAACAAATGTATCAACATACACGTCCTACATCAGAGTAGATAGGGATGTTGTGTTGTACTCGCTTGTATCAACTTACATTTCTTCTCTGATGTACAGGTGTTTACATTTGATACATTGTTCCACAACTTCCAAACTTAGAAACTAGTTATTACTCATGTTGGTGAGGCATATCAGTCATCTTGTAGAGAATTGGTTAAACATGACTGGATCCTAATGCAATTCCAACATGTTAAATAAATAGTTGAACAATAGGGAAGATTTCATTTCTAAAATGCATGGATGATTCTTTTCCTTTTCAACCTGCAGAGAGAGAGAGAGAGAGAGAGAGAGAGAGAGAGAGAGAGAGAGAGAGAGAGAGAGAGAGAGAGAGATTTTAACTTTTCCAAATCTACACATACATGTGTAATGTTGAACATGTATCAGTATCATAAAATGAATACCATCTATGCAATAAACCATTTAAGTCATTCCTACTCCATGTACATTACACATCTAGGTAACTCAACATTTAAAGATATAAAATAATGAACATTACACACTAAGAACATGGATACAACCAATGACTATACATATCTAGTTACCATGGAAATATATGACTATTACATTACTTTAATTGATTAGACATTCACTAAATTAGACATGTTTTTATTAAAGTATTTTTCTTGACCTTGAGTGATTAACGATGCTATGAATTTATCTATATTTTCTTGCTACATCGATGGAAAGCATATGTGTTAAGTATAGAAAACATGACTCCCAGGTCTACTATATCTAGTTGACACATCCCCACCACTTCTACTTTTATAGAAAATAGCATATAAAGTTCTAAGTATTCCAAAATAGAAAACAAGACACATAGTTCAATTCAGCAAGTCTAGGACTCTAATTGTCCTCCAAAGAATTCTAGAAGGTGCCCTAAAATGAATGGGGCCATGAGATGGCTTCGTATTCATTCCCATTCTTAAAAAACAGAGGTACTTCATTTTCTGGTGAACAAGTCCACCTAACAAATAGATCTCTTCACATTGTACAACCACCACTCGTTGGCCATTGAGGAGCTCCTTGGATAGAATGAAGAGGCTCGAGGCATCCAAACATGTCCACAACTTTATTACAAAATTATCATTAACTATTTACTTTGTCCACAACCTTATTGCAATATATACATTTGTAAGACATGATTTCATCATTTAAGGAAATTTACTTAAAGAAATATGTTTATAATGAACTAATAAAATTATCATTCCTATGTGCTCACAATTTTAGAAAAATATTTTGATTGTCTTGCAACTAAAATGATGAGGATAGTTGTATACCACCTCTCAATTTTTTCAATCAGTTGCAAAGCAAACAAGTCACATAGTTCAATTTAGCTTCTAGGACTCTAATTATCCTCGAAAGAATTCTAGAAGGTGCCCTAAAATGAATGGGGCCATGAGATGGCTTCGTATTCATTCTCATTCTTAAAAAATGGAGGTACTTCATTTTCTGGCGAACAAGTCCACCTAAAAAACAAATCTCTTCACATTGCACAACCACCATTCGTTGGCCATTGAGGAGCTCCTTGGCTAGAATGGAGAGGCTCAAGGCATCCAAACATGTCCACAACTTTATTGCAAAATTATCATTAACTATTTACTTTGTCCAACACTTTATTGCAATATATACATTTGTAAGACATGATTTCATCATTTAAGGCAATTTACTTAAAGAAATATGTTTATAATGAACTAATGAAATTATCATTCCTATGCGCTCACAATTTTAGAAAAATATTTTGATTGTCTTGCAAGTAAAATGATGAGGATAGTTGTATACCACCTCTCAATTTTTTCAATCAGTTGCAAAGCAAACAAATCACATAGTTTAATTAAGCTTCTGGGACTCTAATTGTCCTCTAAAGAATTCTAGAAGGTGCCCTAAAATGAATGGGGCCATGAGATGGCTTCGTATCCATTCTCGTTCTTAAAAAATGGAGGTATAATTCATTTTTTGGTGAACAAGTCCACCTAACAAACATATCTCTTCACATTGCACAACCACCACTCGTTGGCCATTGAGGAGCTCCTTGGCTAGAATGGAGACGCTTAAGGCATCCAAACATGTGGTGATGTGCATCCATCACAAGTACCTTGGCATAGATCCTTGAATCGCTCACCATTTTGTCCTCTCCTCTCCTCTACACAACATTATACTTCCAAATTTTGCATACATGGCTACTTCTAGATATTTGCAACAATAGATCTTAAGGAGGTTCAACTTCTTGTGAGGGAGTATGGCCTATCTAAGGTAGGTCTGGCCCTCTTCTAGTTGTAGTGTAATTATTTTTAATGGTTGTCCCTCCCTTTATCAGTAAATAAAAAAAAATGTAGCAACACTACTACCATTATGTTACCAAAATGCTATCAATGCCAATTACTCTGTAATGGCTGCCACTATCATGCACTCAACTTGTTAATTTTTACATTATAATAAATTGTCTTAAAATCATTTGCTTTCCATTACTAACTACCAAAACTACTTATGGGAAAGTAACTCCCAAAACTAACAATAATATTTACTAACATTTAACAATAAAAATACTAGAACAAGTCACTAAGGTGACTTTAATTGTAATATATTTATTTATTAACTATATACTAAAGATGTAATAAAATACAGACAATTTAATGAGAACATTTAGGAAATTTAGTATGAATCTCAAATGATTTTAGTGTAGATATTTTATTTTTATTTTTTAAACTCCTGTAATGGTGAAAAGTCCATCCCTAATACTTTTCCCCAATCATTTTGGACTTATTTTGACCTATTGTTCTTGATGTCATAACTAACGTCTAAATGGCATATATTGTGTAGAGAATTGACATCTAATTTATACCTTATTTGAATATATGTCCATGTTCTCTAGTGGTCCAAACCTAACCCTTTGAATATATTTTATTTCTTGTTGTAGATTAAAATTGTAGTTATTGTTTTGAACTTGGTTGAGTATCACATTTGCTGTATTTCCCCATTTTCTATTTAGTAGAATACAAAAGCATGAGGTGATAGAATGCAATCACATTGCATCAGATTTGTGTTGTCAAATTAATATTATCTTAGAAAATGTATCTCTAAAAAGAAGAATAGAAAAAAAGTCATTTTCCTAGTTAGTCCTCCCACAAACTCAAGCACCTTGGCATGTATTTTTATTTGTACTTCCTCTCATACCCAGCTTGATATAAGTGGTCAAAGAATAAATTGAGAATGTTCATATTTATGTCAACTATGTATTAAATATTCCAACATTCCCCATTGACAACTAATAGACAATTCCTTGCTACTTGTGGTGTTGGTTTCAAAGCCCTAATTACTAGGGGTCTCATCTATGGAGGATTCCTCTAATGTTACATCAAAATTAGTCTATAAACTAGGAGGACCTCACACAATTTTACCAATAATGGATCTAACTGTGCTAAGACCTATTTATCACTCTTAATCAAACATTCCACCATTTACAATGGTTTTCAATGCTTAAAGACACATGTGTGACCAAACATGGTAGAGATTTAAACACTTAAAAATACAATAAAATATATAAACAAGCATAAAATCTCACTATCTAAGAACTAAGATCTTGTTATGTGACAACTAAGATCTCCTCACATAAAAACTAGATCTCCTTGCACAAAAACTAGACCTTTATCCTAATTTTTGGATAAAAAATATACTACTTACCTATACCCGACCTTCTAGCACACTAGTTTTGAATTGGGAAATTTTAGAATGAAACGACACTTTTTCACTTCATAATTCTTGGCTAATAAAAAATGCAAATTGACCTTAGAAAATAACATTGAGTTTAGGGAATGTTCTAAGGTAGCTTTAATGTCTTCATTCACCATGAAAATTAAATAGCTTAATAGGAAAATTTTAACAATGTTCAAAGACTTAGCATTGAATAATCTTAATTAAAGTAGCTCGTTATTATGTTTCATTGTTACCTTCTCAAAAGAAGGATTAACAATCTAGAAGTTCAAGATTAGTAACTATTCTTGGATCAAATTTATTGTTTGATCATGGTTATAAAAGGAGTTCTAATGAATGTTTAACTTGAAATTTTTGTATTTTATCTACATCATTTGTAAAGACATATATTGCCATAACCCTCCTTCCTCGACCCTTTTTTTGTTTATTTAGTTGCCTATTTTTGTCATACTTATGTTTACAATAGAAAAATTATGAAATTATACATTCATATATTTCCATGGTAACTCAATATGATTTATAGCATATCTAGTACAAGAAACATCACAAAAATACATAAATTTATATACATAAATTTACACATGTAAACTACAAAATTTGTGTCACTATCCAAGAAATGAGCTTCTTGAGGTCTACATATGGTGAACAAGACTAGGATCTTGACATTCATGTGAATTGAACTTTTCCATGATTCGTCTTATCAAGTGAGGGATTTTGGTGCTCATGAGTATGTGTAATGTTTATCTTCCATTTGTCTATAATTTCTTGAACTTTACATATCCATGCAATGACTCTATGCTTAGAATATCCATGTGTGTGATGAATTTAATAGGTATAGTATATGTATAAGCGAAATGGGAAGTAGGATCTAACAAGGATCAAAAGATAAACGGTCCTAGTTTGCCAAACTAGGGTCTGACAAACCCTAGTTTAGGGTTTGTCAAATTAGGGTGAAACTAAATTCATCTCTTTCACCCTAATTTGACAAACCCTAATTTCTTTTGAAACTCTAGGGTTTGATAGTTCTTTCATTGTCTTAAGAATTTTTTTTATTTTTTATGAAATTTTTCTCTACATATTATTAATTGTAATGACAAACCCTAGTTTAGGGTTTATCAAATTAGGGTGAAACTAAATTCATCTTTTCACCCTAATTTGACAAACCCTAATTTCTTTTGAAACTCTAGGGTTTGTTAAACCCTAGTTTGGCAAACTAGGGTTTGTTAAACCCTAGTTTGGCAAACTAGGGTTTGATACTTCCTTCATTGTATCAAGAAAAAATTATGTTTTTTATGAATTTTTTTTCAATTTTATTGATTGTAATGACAAACCCTAGTTTACCAAACTAGAGTTTGATACTTCTTTCATTGTATAAAGAAAAAATTCTATTTTTTATGAATTTTTTCTCAATTTTATTGATTGTAATGACAAACCCTAGTTTACCAAACTAAGGTTTGACAAACCCTAATTTGGAAAACTAGGGTTTGCCAAACTATTCTAGTTCTTTAACTGCATTCATCAAATTACTACGTTTAGTTGATCTTTTCTATATTTCATTAACTCTAATCACAAATCCTATTGCCAAACTAGGGTTTCATAGTAGGAAATTTTTGTTTATTTAATTGACTATAATGGAAGCCATGGAAGCCCCTATTGCCAAGAAATTGGTGTATTCTTGAGTGAACATGCAAGCATTGCATATATGTACAGTATTACAAAGGGCACGACAAATTTATGCACCTGAATATGGGAGTTTTCTCGACGCATATGGTGATTTGGGTTGTATTCAATTCTGATTGGTGCTCGATGTGTATGGAGATGCTATCATGTGGGGTTTTCTCCTTCATGGATGATGTTCCCTATCACCTTCGTGGACATCGTTCCTTATCACCTTTAGATGCTGTTCCTTGTCACCTTCGTTCTGCTGCGAGCTCTCAAATGACAAAAAAACTATCATTTGAGAGTCTTAACCCTTTTTATAAAAAAAACAATAAATCAATGCCTTCATTAAAAGACAGTCTTCGAGTGAATGCATTATTTTATTATTTTTAATTTGGTGCTTAATCACCTTCGTTCGCAGACCACCTTCGAACGAAGGTTCTGACTCTATGCTTTTTGACCTAGCTGATAATGCCTTCATTCGTAGAGAGGACCTTCGAATGAAGGTGTTTGCTAAAGATTTTTTGGCACTTTCAATTTTTCTTCATCCACAAAAGTGTAACCCACTTTTGTTGGATCACCCTATCAAAGCATGTAATAGTTTTGTTACTATGAATTACTAATCAACTTAGGTGAGTTAGAGAGCATGGTGAAATACCCTAGGTAGTGAGATGTAGTCTAAGGATATGCTACCAAGGAGAATGTAGTTTCAAGAGCATAGCTATAGCCTCTAACCCATTGTTCTATTTAGATTACTTCGTAACTTATTGTGAATCAATTGTTATAGCTGTTGTTATTACTATTTACTAAACTATCTACCACAATAGCATCAATGAAAGCCTCATTAGAGATCTTTCAATGAGATATTTGAACACATGCTATGATTCAACAATTTGAAAATCACCATTATTTGTCCAAAAATTAAAATAAAAAGGATTAGATTGTTGTCACTATTTTTATTATTATTGAAGTCTACAAGATCTCTACTATTGCTACACTTGCATGTGTCTGCTACTTGAATCTCACTACTAAGAACACGTGTTTCAATCTACAAGCTTGAATGCAAGAGGATTTCATTATGTGTAAGCTCCATCTTCATGTGGAGGTGATTCTATTGCTAGTTCTTAGTATAGATGTATAAGTAGTTAGTGGTTTAAGGTTTGGTTTTTTTGAACCTCATTTATTGTTTATGGAAATGTATGATATGTGGTGGTGATTACATAGAGATGATTTTTGTATAAGATCCTATCATATCTTATTATTTATGTAGAACAACTAGGCCCCAAACATTAAAGGATGGAGACGAATGTTTGATCTTTGGTCAACTTGTTATGTTTTCACAAATAGAATAGAACACATTTTTTTTATAAACCCAAGAGTTTCTAAAATTATATTAATTATTTTTCAAAAGCACTTGATGTCTCACATAATCATATCAACCTTTATGTCTACTCTAAAGGAATAAAATTTGAGAAAGCTGTTGATAGATGAAATAATCATGGTTACAAGGTTTAATGCTATTGAGTTTTTAAAGTTAAAGAATACGATGCTAGAGCATTTTTTTAAGCATATTTTTATATTATTTTCTCTTTTCTAATATTATTCAAAATGATTTAGGAAAATCATTGGTTGACTAGAGTGTTTTGGTGGATTGGCATAGGGATTTTGAGTAGGATCACATTTCATTTTTGTTAGTCAAAATAATTTTTGGTGTGTTTCTCTAAGAATGGAAATTCTATTAAATAAATATTATGGTCTCAACTTTCGTGCACCTAGAGAGTAAAAATCTAGATGTACCTAATGAATAAGAAACTGTGGGGATTAGTGAATGTGAATGAGAAACCACCTGTAGATGCAAATAGGTACTAGATTAGAAAAATAGAGAGGATAAATCCAAAGCTAGTATTGGTCTTTCTCTCTTTGATTCTAAATTACATCATGTAGATCTAGAAAAATAATCCAAATAAATTTAGGATAATTTCAATAATTTTTTTTTGAGCTAAAGTAGTTAATGCAAAGTCTTTCCTAAAACTATTTAGGACTCTCATTAGATAGATAGTAGAAGTCAAGGTTATGGTAGATGATGAATATGCAAAAGTTATTTTGTTAAACAGTATAATTTCTAAATACAACAATGCCACTTTTACTCTTAGTCAAATATGTTCTAAAACTTTAGAAGATACCATTTCAGCTTTCTTAGTTGAAGAAAAGAGAACAATTGTAGAATATATAAAAGGTGACTCTCAACATGAGAGTGTATTATACTCACAAAATAATCATAGAAGATTAGATAAAGATAAATGGGAGATTGATTGTTATTACTACAAGAAAAGAGGTCACATAGTCTACAATTATAGAATTCAGACCAATGGTGTTCTCAAGGGAAAACTCAATGACAAATCAAATGAAGTTATTATAGCCTTTGTTGAGGATCTATTAGATGCTATTATTGAAGATCAAACAAATATTGGTAGTGGTGATAACTACTTATTTTAAGTATCCCTCAATTTTGTAGATATGAAGGGATCTAATGTAGATGAAACTCAACATAGATGGCTTCCTAGATAGTTTGGGATTTTGCGGATCCTGGGAATTATACATTTACAAGGGTGATGAGACAACATGATGGAGCACTGTGGATGTACTTTGGCATGTATAGTTGTCCAATAATTCAGGAGATGTATGATTCAACAATTTGTGGGAGTGGAATCTACAAACTTAGAAATTCAACTTTAGGAGCTACACCCTTACGAGACTTAGAAGGTAGCTTGATTTAGTTCTACCTAGTCCAAAACTATTTTCAAAGTGAAGCTTCTGAAGAATATTAGGTTATGATTGGTCAGCATATTTTTTGTTTTCTTTTTGGTACTATAAACCTTAAGAGGGAGTTGTTAGGAAATAAGGTTTATAATTTGTAATAAAGTCACTTTAGTGACTTAGTGATGTTACCAATTAAAATATCTAGTAAGTGTCATGTTAGTTGTTGGATGGTTTGGATAGTTATGTTTTTCAGAAAGGTATTATAAAAGTCATATTGTGTTGTATGGGTGATCATCCTAAATAATTTAATATTATGATAATTATTTGATGTAATTTGTTGTGCTATTATGGTTTAATATCTTTTAACATTTTACTTTACCATTTTTCAACAATTTGAAATCATGGAAGAAATCATCCAAAATAACTTAAATGCATTATTAGTACAGCATACTAAATCTATTATACATTTTCTTATTGTCTCAATCCTTATTCAAAATCCTGTTTATATTCCATTTTTGAATGCTCATTGCATTTAAATAAATGTTGATTCTTAGTTGATAATTCATCCAATATCTATAGAGAGGACAAAGCCATAATATTTAATTCCAAACAATAATGTATATTTCACTATTGGATAGTTATTAGTTTTTTTTAGAAGGGTGTGATTCCATCCTATCTACTTTTTATGTGACATGTATTATATTTTTGATATTTTTAAAGGCAAAATCAACTTATTTTGCTTCCTCCACTTGACCTTTACATTATGCATTGAGATATATTCACAATTTAAAAGTCCCTGGTTACAATTTTTTATTACACCCTACAACAGCAACCAAAGAGCAAAAGATCACGTCACAATTCCATTAAAGACATGATATTTTCTAACACTTGTAGCATCTTCTATAGAAAAACTGTGAACAGCACAATTCAAGATAAAAAAGCAGATACCATTACATTTATTGACTTGGTTTGCTGTAACGTGGACCGCCTATTATGGGTCATTGTCATATGTAAGTCGACCAAAGCCCTTTATTCACGGGATTCAGAAACCTGAACCCTAATAAAGTATGGCCAAGCGCTTTATTGACTTGTACTGCTGTAATACGAACCACTCATTACGGGTCACGGGTCAGAAGTCATCAATCAGTCGGCTCAAGCGCTTTATCCCTACTCTCTGTTTCCATTTCTTCCGTATATTGGAGGGTTGGCCGTCTCAATTTCATTTATCAGTGTAAGCTGTGTCCCTTGCTTTCTCAAACGTCGTCATCACAGATGTTCATACTGTTTTCACTTTACTCAATGCAAAAACTATCACATTCATTACAGTCAGGAGGATTGAAAATCTGATTCTGTAGGGAAATTGTTAATAACTGAAAACAAAGACTCAAAAAAAATTAAATGAATTATCAATGTGTCAAGGATGAATGACTTCTAAGATACTCTGAATTTTGGAGTATTTTAAAATTTGCCTAAAAAATTGGTAGACAATAAGACTCTTTTTATTATAAAAAAATAGAAATCCGTCAAAAATGGTTAATTTCGAAGTAGTATTTTATAAATCATTATATATAAAGATGCCCTATTTTAATATATATTATTAATTACATTTAAACCATATCTATATAATATCTCAAAATATCATTAATATATACATACATATTCTAGAGTGATTTTTTAAGTAAAATATTTTGAGGTTTTCTTTTATATATAATGATGTTGGTTTTCAATCAAGTAAGGTTTTTTTTTTTTTTTTTTGGTATATACCCTGGTTAGGGACCAATAGAGCCCTTAAGTCTGTGCTTCACAAAGTTGTCTTAATACATATTCATAAGTTTGTGGAGAGGGCAAATTACAAGGCCCTCTCCTGTAACCTATCTACTAAAAAACAAAGCATTTCACTTAACTGCAAAACCAATCTTGTCAAACACCACTCCCTCCTTATCACAGGCACAAGTGTATACCAACCGACCATGATTCAACACCTTCAGTGCCATCTTAGTTGAAATATTCCCCACCGTCTGGCAAGTCTCCACCACTCCCATCAAGACATCATGCAGATGGCCTAGCAGGGTCTCTTGATTATGCTTTGTAGCTCTGGATACCTCAACCAAATCCTCATGCATTAAAACTGAAGGTGCAACAATCGAAGTTAGGGTTGCCATAGTAATTGTCTGTACAGTGCCATAGACATTCCAACATCCATGCATTGTACCAAGATCAAGTAAAAGTGTAAACATCACCTCCCTAACCATCCCTCCATCCTGGTTATCCACCTCCTTAGCTAGACAAAGCATTCTACAGAGCCATTCCCTCAACACAGGATTTTTGACTTCGGCCTCGATTAGATTTGAGAAATTCGCCATGGCTTCGTCCCTCGAAAGCTTCCTCATCCTCTTTCTAGGGGTATACATCTTTTGCATTTTGCCTCGCACAGTGCTGCTTATGAATTTTCTCCTAAGTTGACACTACCGCAGGGAACATGCCCCTACCTTGCCTTTGTCCATGGCTCAACTATTACATCCCTAATTTTGGCTTGTTTTTACTTTTTACTTTTACATGGATAAAAGTGAATCAATGGGATCAGAATTTGATGTTTAGATTAATATCAAGGAAAAACATAGATTCTGTTGAATGTTATTTAATTGAAATTATCGATATGCATATGTTATATCGATTTAATAATTTGCATTATGAGAATTTGGTTTATTGTTTGAATAATGATGCACTGATCATAATCTGTTAATTTCAAGTTTTATATAGGATTGCAAATTGCAAATGACTCTCAGAGAAAAGAGAGAGAGTATCTTTCAAGGAGAGGAATATAGGCCTCAGGTTATGAGTGTTCATTTCCCAACCGAGTATAAGTGTTTAACAAATCGTGAATCAATATTGATTGAGGTGAGTCATGTTTTGTCAGTATAACTCTTTGATCTATTTGACAAGTAGTCGATATCTTTTGATTCTTTTCTAGGCTAGTCGTGTGTGTCGACATTGTCGTTCGTAAAAGAAAATGATGTCTTCTGAGTAGAACGTTGTCCATTTGCAACTAACGTAATCTTATGTCGACATTGTCACAAAATTGTTGTGTTAGCATCGTCAATTCATAGAAGGTTAAATTATCGACATTAAATGGCATAAGACAATCTTATCAAGTCAAGTTGACATGATTTAACAAGAGTCTGTGAAGGGGAGACAAGCTCGACCCTTTCACATTATTCGTAAGCCTTTCGACTTATTATTATTATTATCCTATTTTGATCAAAGCTTAAATGATCAAGTAAGGTAGTTGTCATGTTAAACCATTACTTAAATATATAAATAGATATACATCGATTTGAGGTTGACACCTCACAATTATTAACTGCTTGCTCAAACATGGAGCAGCTGTAAGCATGTATATAGGAATGCATTTCTTTTCTATTAAGTGGTGGATCAAACAATCCAATGTGATCACTACATGATCAAATAGTAGTATTATTGTTATGGCGGCCTCTTTGAGAGGAATTAGTGTTGTTACAAAGCACATTCTTTTACACTCTCTATGTGAGATGTTTTCCCATCGACATATGTTAAACCTTGCATTTTATGAGGATTCAGTTGTAACGAAGTATACGTGGATTGTACCTGTACTCCTTGTGTCTCTAACTATAATCTTGGGGGAGCAATGATAGGAGGACTCATTAAGAGTCATGGGAGAGTCTTAAAAGGAGAACAACTCTGTATGAGTCGATACAGTGAGTATTATGCTTGGGAGATTTGGTGTGGGCAGCAAGGAATGGGAAATGGTCTTGAGAAGGAAGTTTTCTACGAAAATAGTAAAGTAGAGTTTGTTTCTTTTAGCTAAAGCAAAGGAACAATATCTTAGTTGAGATAAGAAAGCCATCAGGATACATAGTAGGCCGAGAGTCCTAACTGGGAAGCTAGAGTCGATTCTTCAAAAGGATATAAGTTGTCATAGATGTTTAGTATTGCAGGTAGTAGTGAAGGAAAGAGAACCTTCCAAAGATGTTTCTGGACTGTCGAACTGCATAACCAGGTTCTTTCTCTTTGTGATATGATAATTATAATATGTTATGTTGGTAGTCTTATGCATGTCTTAAAATGTTGTTGGAGTCTTAATCTATTTGATTTCAATGAATAATTCAGAGTTGGGAACTACGTGTCTTTTAAGACAATGAAATTGTTACTTATATATCTATGCATATATGTATTAGTGACATAGCTTGTAGCTTGTGAAAGGGTTTGACATGTTCCATGTACTCATGCTCATATGGTATATAATACTTATGACCTAGTTCGTGTGTTATATAATACTTATGCTGTCATATACCCCTTGTGTACTGCGGATATCATTGTGGAATAGAGCAATTAGATTTCTCATTTTTTAGTAAAACATAGGGTTAGTTGATATTACTCTTTTATGAACTAGAAGATTATTAGTGTTTGGTATATGATTTAACATTTTTGAAGCTCGGGTAAAGCATGCGATGACTATATATTGTCAAGTCGAGTGGCTCGTTATTTAACCTTTTTGATACTTAAAAGAATAGTCAAATTTTGCTCCAATGATGACAAGAATTCCATATATATTACATATCTATTTTAAAATAGCAATATTGGTTATTTAAAATTATGATAATAGCGTCTTTATTAGTTCTTTTATTAACTTGAATTAGTCAATTATCTAGGTTGTCAATAACCTAAACTAATTTTGATCATTTGTAGTTAGTAAATCAAACCTAAGTTATCATTCTAGATTTATATGGAACTCAATGGTTTGAAGTAAATAAGGTTTTATTCTAGGGAGGAAAAATAACCTTGTTATAAAGATTGAATGATTTTAGTAGTCATAACTTTGGAAAACAATTTTCTACTTAGTCAAAAGTGGAGATATTATACATGGCCTTGTAGTCAGAATAAGACCTAGGGGTTAATCCTTTTGCTTATTAAATTATTACTTTGTGGGAATATATGTTTGTTATTCCTTTATGATGGTATAGGAAGGATAAAAACTAAACTTGACCCAATAGGGAAATTTTAAATACTAAACCTTCGTAATCACCAAATAGATCGACAACAAAGGGGCAACTACTCTTACTTTGAATGTTTAGTCTTACTTGACAGAGAAGAGTTTGCAAGTCTTAAGATGTCTCAAAAATAGTATTCTCTTGCTTTTAGAAAACTTTAGTTTCAAATGGATATCATTACCTGACAATACTTTCTTCTAGGGATGTTCAAAGTGAGTGGATTTTCCTACATCAACTTAGATGAAAACACTCATTTATCTTTGACTCTATATAGTTAGTATCCAAAAGGAGAAGAACTTTAAACATGAATTCAAATGGATAGCAAATGGGATTAGACTACTAACCAATTAGAGTCCAACTAAACTTGGAAGAAGCCTAGACTTGGAGTTGAATCATTTGGCTTTACTATTATTAAGGTATTCTCTTATATTTTTACGTAGACTTGTTGGAAGTTTTAAATGACCTTTAAGTTGAAAGAAGACTAAAGGAAAAACATTTACTTAAATACTATTCTTTCTAGAATTGATTGTTCGATATTCCATTATCATGGAAAAGGGAAAAAAAACTCTAGATTGATGTAGTAGGTTAAGTTATTATATGTACCCTTTTTAGGTTACAACTTGTGTTAGCTATTTTTTTATGGGTCAACAAAGAAGGTTGAGTACCCTAAATAATAATGTTCATTTTATTTACTTGTCGAAAGGATGACATGACCTTATCGATAACATTTATCATTGGTTTGATAACCTATTAGATTGTTTATAAATTGACTTAAAGTTCTTTCTGTATCATGAAGTTTTGGGATCTCTAGTTTTGCAAAGATGCAGTGAGTATCCTTGTATAAAGAGTTAATCCATAAGACTTATAGAACATTGACAGTGTTCGTAAACTTGTCTATGTCGGGAAGATTAAAATATTGAAGTGTCAGGACTATATAGCTAAACATAGTTGACCAAATCAAATTGTAGGAATATTATAGTATCCAAGTTGAGTTAGGGTGGGTGAAAATTATGACTATGTTCATTGTGAACATCTATCGATATTAAATCTTTGGCAGAAGGAATGCATTCATTTTCTGCATGCATTGTCAGTTCACTATATCTGGATTGCATAACCTATTGGAAAATCATAGTTACCTAGAGGGTATCTAGGGTTGTATAGTTGATAGAGTTATGTATGATACAACACTATGTACTTAGAAGGCAAATTACCATTGGTCACCTTTGGTCTATATACCTTGTGAAGGGTAGGGTCACTTCCTATGTGGAAGATGTGTGGGATACTCTCTCTCTCCAGCAAAAAACATGCCAAGGCTTGCGATAAAGATGTCAGATTTCCAGATGCAGTATATCTTTGTGACTTGTGTTTTAAAAGACTATGTAAAAGATTATCTATTGAAAATATTTGTAATTGTAAAGACAATATGTCATCATTGTATATTATATCATGTTGTTTATTTTAGAAAAGAAATTATGCAATTTGTGGCAACTCAATTTTAAAGTTATATATAAAAAAGAATTACTATCTTTTTACCTTGTATGTTTTATCTCTTGGTAAATATCTATGTTTAGTCTTGTTTAAGAATGTGGATGTTACATATGGTATCAAAGCTACCAGGTTTGGCACTAGGGCTTACGAGTCCACTATGCTAACCTGTAGTCAACATTGCACGGTTAGCTAATGTTTGAATTTCTTGTGCCAGAATGGTGTAGAGAAGAACCAAGAAAACTACTAGAAAGTTTGTTCCCCAACATTTGCCTTAATTAGTAGTTAAGAAGGAACCTATCGAGGAAGTGAAACTGAAAGAGCATATTAATTACTCTGAGGGTGCATGGCTGGAGGTTTCATAGACTTTTGTTGATGCATTTAAGCATATTTGGTTAGAAAGAAAACAACATTTTGAATTGGCCAAGAATCCTACTATTTCTTCTTGTGTAGTTAAATCTAGTAAACTGTAGTCAGTCACGAAAAGTCACTTGGAGGTTGTTGCGATACTTCTATTTTAGGAAAAGAGGTGTTGGAGGAGTATCTGTGTGTACATCCACCATCTAAGTTTTTTTAATTTGAAGATCTTTTAATCACTAGTGACATGTAGTCTTGTCATATCAACTATTTAAATAAGGATGTAGTTACTCTTGAATAAATTATAATAAACATGAGAATGTTTTTTATCAATCTATTGATATTTATGAGTTAAATATGTTTTGAGGTTTTGAGCGACATTAGATTTAGAAAACTATTAGATAACTTATTTTCTGGCATGAGAAAAATGACATGTTTCATAAAAGAACAAACCAGGGTGAGAGTCTAGAAGAGAATAAACCACTAGTTAATCTATTGGACAAATTGGAGCAATCCTAACCATGTTTGTAAAAATCAAGAAGAGACTGGGTATTTTGGAAAAGAAAGTAAGAGATCAAGGAAACCCTGAAGGGGGGAAATGAGATTTCTCATGGGATGAGCAAGGAAAATCACCAAGAATATAGTGTGAGTAATGCAAACCCTGAAACCATAGACCCTAAAAGGAAGCAAAGGATAGGATTGCCTTAGAACTTTCCTAGATATGAAGAAAATCATTCCACCAAAGTTTGATGGAAAAGATGATTGGAGCAACTAAAAATTTTATTCCTCCTAGAGTTTTGGGATAAGTTATCCAAAAAAGTACCTTACCATATGACAACTATAGAATTAATGGAATCAAAAGTCCCATTATAAGAATTATTGGCTAAATGTGTGATTAGATCTAGTATTTCACCATGGGGTGCACTAGTTATCTTTGTCAAGAAAAAGGACATAACTCTAAAATTATGTATTTAGTATCGTATGCTCATTAAGGCAATGATAAAGAACAAATATCCTTTACCATGTATTGATGATCTCTTTGATCAAATGCGTGGAGTTGTAGCATTTTCAAAGATCAATTGGTGATCAATATATCATCAATTAAGATTGAAGGATGAGGATGACCATAAAACATTTTTTTTAACAAGACTTGGCATTATGAGTTTGCAGTGTTGCCTTTTGGACTCACAAATGCCTCTGTTGCATTCATGAATCTCATGAACAGTGTGTTTAGAAATTGTTTAGACAAGTTTGTTCTAGTCTTTCTGGAAGATATACTTATTTATTCTAAGAATGAAGGAAATCATTACCAACATGTGCAAGTGGTTCTACAATGGTTATGGGAAGTAGTTTTTAGTGGACAGATAAATGTCAAGAGGCAATTTATTTATTAAAAGAAAATAGAGTAGCTAATGTTTTAAGTCAGACAAGACATATTTCTTCAATTGTCTCTATTAATGCAAATTTTAAAGATTTAGTGTTGCAAAATTTGTCTTGTTATGAATATTATGTGCAAGTCAAGCAAGCTCTTATGGTAAAATCTAAAGATTCAAGGTATGATGGGTTTCATTTTGAGTTTGATGGACTGTTGAGTTTTAGAGCAAGAATGTATGTTTCTAATCCAGTTGAATTATAAAATCTTGTGTGGAGGGAAGTGAACACTGCACCATACCTAGGACATCCAGGAGTAACTAAACTTCTAGCAGATGCAAAACCTCTTAAATTCATGAAAAGGATGAATCTTAATGATGTTGCAAGATTTGTAGTAAGTTGTCTGGAGTGCCAGAGAGAAAAAAAAAAGTAGAACATCAACACTCTATAGGACTGTTGTACCCACATGATGTATCAAGATGGAAATGGCAAGTTATAAGTATGGACTTCATTTAGAATCTTCCAATGTCTAGGAATAGACATGATGCCATTTTAGCTATGGTTGATAAAATCGTAAAGGTAGCACATTCCATACTAGGGAATTTAACCGATGGTGCACCAGTATTGGATCACAAATTTGTTTAGAAAATGCTTAGATAGCATGGAGTTCCTGAAAAGATTATCTTGGATAGAGATGTCAATGTAACATCAAGGTTTTGGCAAACTTTGTTCTCTATGATAGGGACTTGACTTAATAAGAGTACAACTTATCATCCTAAGAATAGATGGTTAAACTGAGAGAGTTAACTAGGTTTTGAATGATTTGTTACAAATTAATTGCATGGATCAGCAATATAAGTGGGAAGACTACTTACCACTTGTGGAATTTTCTTATAACAATACCTAACTTTTTGCTATTAAGATGACTCCATTTGAAATATTAGACATAAAAATATGCCAAACTCCTATAAGATGGGTAAGCTAGAAGATAGGAGTACCATTAGTCTAGAAATGATGCAATAAATGGATGAATAGATTAAGCTGATCAGAAAAGATCGGTGGAAACCATTAATAAATATAAAAGTTCTGTTAATGTTAAGCATACACTAGACAATTCTCAGTTAGAGAAGAAAAACTTCTTTTGAGAGACAAATCCCAGAAAGTTTCATAAAGTATAGAATTTATTACAAACCAGATCCTAGATATATAGGAATCTTCTAAATTTTCAAGGTTATCAATTCTATTGATTACAAGAATCAATCTATTAACAGTTATTGCCAGGAGGCATAATGCTTTTTGTGATTCATATATGAAATCTATATATATATAATATATGAATATTATATTCCTAGAATGTTTTACAAGTACAGAACCTAGGAATGATTATGATCAAGCAACTTAAAATGCTTGAAGTTTGCAAATTCACCTTGTGTATCAAATAGATTATGCAATGCAAGGTCCAATGGGACCAGTATGTAGAGGATAGTTTTAGATGGGGGGAAATTATCATGAATTTTATAAAAAAAAATCCTCTTTTTTTATCAGTTAAACAAAAACATGTTTTTAATTATATTTTGATAGTTTGAATCATCGAGGACGATGAATCTTTATGGGAGAGATATGTTACATCCCTAATTTTGGCTTGTTTTTACTTTTTACTTTTACATGGATAAAAGTGAATCAATGGGATAAAAATTTGATGTTTAGATTAATATCAAGGAAAAACATAGATTCTATTGAATGTCATTTATGAAATTATGGATATGCATATGTTATATTGATTTAATAATTTGCATTATGAGAATTTGGTTTATCGTTTGAATAATGATCCACTGATCATAATCTATTAATTTCAAGTTTTATACAAGATTGCAGATTGCGGATGACTCTCAGAGAAAAGAGGGAGAGAGTATATTTCAAGGAGAGGAATATAGACCTCGGGTTACGAGTGTTCATTTGCCAACTGAGTATAAGTGTTTAACAAATCATGAATCGATATTGATTGAGACGAGTCATGTTTTGTCAGTATAGCTCTTGGATCTATTCGACAAGTAGTCAATATCTTTCGATTCTTTTCAGGGCTAGTCATGTGTGTTGACATTGTCATTCATAAAAGAAAATGACATCTTCTGAGTAGAACGTTGTCTGTTTACGACTAATGTAATCTTACATTGACATTATCACAAAATTATTGTGTTAGCATTGTCAATTCATAAAAGGTTAAATTATCGACATTAAACATCATATGATGATCTTATCAAGTCATGTTGGCATGATTTAATGAGAATCTGTGAAGGGGAGACAAGCTCGACCCTTTCACATTATTCGTAAATCTTTTGACTTATTATTATTATTATTCTATTTTGATCAAAGCTTAAATGATCAAGTAAGGTAGTTGTCATGTTAAACCATTACTTATATATATATATATATATATATATATATATATATACACACACACACACACACACACACACACATTGATTTAAGGTTAACACCTCATAATTATTAACTTCTTCCTCAAACATGGAGCGGCCATAGGCATGTATATAGGAATGCATTTCTTTTATCTTAAGTGGTGGATCGAACAATCCAATGTGATCACTAAATGATCAAATAGTAGTATTATTGTTATGTCAAACTCTTTGAGAGGAATTAGTGGTGTTACAACCACATTCTTTACACTCTCTGCATGAGACATTTTCCCATGACATATGTTAGACCTTGCATTTTATGATGATTTAGTTGTAACCGAAGTATACGTGGACTATACGTGTACTCCTTACACATCTCTAACTATAATCATGGGGGAGAAATGATAGGAGGACTCATTAAGAGCCATGGGAGAGTCTTAAAAGGAGAATGACTCTATATGAGTCGATACGGTGAGTATTATGCTTGGGAGATTTGGTGTGGGCAATAGGGAATAGGAAATGATCTTGAGAAGGAATTTTTCTATGAAAATAGTAAAGTAGAGTTTGTTTCTTTTAGATGAAGCTAGGAAATAATATCTTAGCTGAGATAAGAAATCTGTCAGGATACATAGTAGGCCGAGAGTCTTAAACTGGGAAGCTAGAGTCGATTCTTCGAAAGAATATAAGTTGTCATAGAGGTTTAGTATTATAGGTAGCAATGAGGGAAAGAGAACCTTCTGAAGACATTTCTGGACTATCGAAGTGCATAACCAAGTTTTTTCTCTTTGTGATATTATAATTATAATATGTTATGTTGGTAGTCTTATGCATGTCTTAGAATGTTGTCAGAGTCTTAATCTATTTCATTTCTATGAATAATTTAGAGTCAGGAACTCTGTGTCTTTTAAGACATTGAAATTGTTACATATATCTATGCGTACACATATTAGTGACATAGCTTGTAGCTTGTGAAAGGGTTTGATATGTTCCATGCACTCATGCTCATATGGTATATAATACTTATGACCTAGTTCATGTGTTATATAATACTTATGTTGTCATATGCCCCTTGTGTACTGCGGATATCATTGTGGAGCAAAGCATTTAGATTTCTTAGTTTTTAGTAAAACATAGGGTTAGTTGATATTACTCTTTTATGAACTAGAATATTATTAGTGTTAGGTGTATGATTTAACATTTTTGAAGCTCGGGTAAAGCATCCGATGACTATATATTGTCAAGTCATGTGGCTCATTATTTGACCTTTTCGATACTCAAAATAATAGTCAAAGTTTGCTCCAATGATGACAAGAATTCCATATATATTACATATCTATTTTAAAAGAGCAATATTGGTTATTTAAACTTATGATAATAGCATCTTGATTAGTTATTTTATTAACTTGAATTAGTCAATTATATAGGTTGTCAATAACCTAAACTAATTTTTAATCATTTCTAGTTAGTAAATCAAACCTAAGTCATCATTCTAGACTTATATGGAACTCAATGGTTTGAAGAAAATAAGGTTTTATTCTAGGGAGGAAAGATAACCTTGTTATAAAGATTGATTGATTGTAGTAATCATACCTTTGCAAAACAATTTTCTACTTGGTCAAAAGTGGAGATATTAGAGATGACCTTGCAGTCAGAATAAGACCTAGGGGTTAATCCTTTTGCTTATTAAATTATTACTTTATGGGAATATATGTTTGTTATTCCATTATGATGGTATAAGAAGGATAAAACCTAAACTTGACCCAATAAGGAAATTTTATATACTAAACCTTTGTGATCACCAAATAGATCGACAACAAAGGGGCAAGTACTCTTACTTTGAATTTTTATTCTTACGTGATAGAGAAGAGTTTGCAAGTATTAAGATGTCTCAAAAATAGTATTCTCTTTCTTTTAGAAAACTTTAGTTTCAAATGGATATCATTAGGAGAATACTTTCTTCTAGGGATGTTCAAAGTGAGTGGATTTTCCTACATCAACTTAGATGAATACACTCATTTATCTTTGACTCTATATAGTTAGTATGCAAAAGGAGAACTTTAAACATGAATTCAAATGGATAGCAAATGGGATTAGACTATCAACCAGTTAGAGTCCAACTAAACTTGGAAGAAGCTTAGACTTGGATTTGAATCGCTTGGCTTTATTATTATTATGGTATTCTCTTATATTTTTAAGTAGACTTGTTGGAAGTTTGAAACGACCTTTAAGTCAAAAGAAGACTAAAGGAAAAATGTTTACTTAAACACTATTCTTTCTAGAATTGATTGCTCGATATTCCATTATCATGGAAAAGGAAAAACAAACCCTAGATTTATCTAGTAGGGTTAAGTTATTATATGTACCCTTTTTAGGTTACAACTTGTGTTAGCTATTTCTTTATGGGTCGACAAAGAAGGTTGAGTACCCTAAATAATAATGTTCATTTTATTTACTTTTCGAAAGGATGACGTGACCTTATCGATAATGTTTATCATTGGTTTGATAACCTATTAGATTGTTTATAAATTGACTTAAAGTTCTTTATGTATCATTAAGTTTTGGGATATCGGGTTTTGCAAAGATGCAATGAGTATCCTTGTATAAAGAATTAATCCATAAGATATATGGAACATTGATACTGTTTGTAAGCTCGTCTGAGTCGGGAAGATTAAAATATTGAAGTGTCAAGACTATGTAGTTAAACATAGTTCACCAAATCAAACTGTAGGAATATGATAGTATCCAAGTCAAGTTGGGATGGGTGAACATTACGACTACGTTCATTGTAAACTTCTATTCATATTGAATCTTTGGCCAAAGTAATGCATTCATTTTCTGCATGCATTATCGGTTCACTATATCTGAATTGCATAACCTATCAGAAAATCATACTTAGCTAGAGGGTATCTAGGGTTGTATAGTTGATAGAGTTATGTAGGATACAACACTATGTACTCAAAAGGCAAATTACCACTGGTCACCTTTGGTCTATATACCTCATGAAGGGTAGGGCCACTTCCTATGTGGAAGATGTCTAGGAGACCGTCGGTCTGTGGATGGAGGTGAAACACTGGGAAGATACTCTCTCTGTGTCTCTCTCAAGAAGAAAACATGCCAAGGCTTGCAATAAAGTTGTCAGATTTCCTGATGTAGTATATATTTGTGAGTTGTGTTTTAAAAGACTATGTAAAAGATTATCTATTACAGATATTTACAATTGTAAAGATAATATGTCATCATTGTATATTATATCATGTTATTTATTTCATAAAAGAAATTATGCAATTTGTGCCAACTAGATTTTAAAGTTATATAAAAACAAAGTTACTATCTATTTACCTTGTATGTTTTATCTCTTCGTAAATATCTATGTTTAGTCTTGTTTAAGAACGTGGATGTTACATATGGTATCATAGCTACTAGGTTTGACATTAGGGCTTATGAGTCCACTATGCTAACCTGTAGTCAACATTGCGCGGTTAGCTAATGTTTGAATTTCTTGTGCCAGAATGGCGTGGAGAAGAACCAAGAAAACTACTAGAAAGTCTGTTCCCCAATGTAATGTCCCTTTTAGGAACAATACTAAATTTATCCTAAATTATCAATTTCCAAGCAAA
Source organism: Cunninghamia lanceolata (assembly GCA_027924645.1). Lineage (NCBI taxonomy): Eukaryota > Viridiplantae > Streptophyta > Pinopsida > Cupressales > Cupressaceae > Cunninghamia > Cunninghamia lanceolata. Next base: position 402,324 of record BSBN01001389.1, read on the forward strand.
TAAAGGTTTAGAGAGTACCTTGGTTTGATTTAATTCCTGCAAACAAGTTAGAAAACACTTACAATATTACATTAGGCTCATGAAGTATATACTTGAATACATAAAGTATATACTTGAATACACATAATCCACAAGGTATACACTTGAATACACTTAAAAACAAATAAATCACAAGGAGTGAATGCATGTAAGTTGCATTAATACATAGACATTATGCTTAGCCTTTGAGGTTGTGACTTATGTTTTATTCATCCTTTAAGGTTGTGACTATGTGGGTGTAACTTTTGACCACCCATCTTTTTCTATGAATATGTACTATTTATTTCTTTAATATAAGCTAAATAGGATATATATAAGGGATTAGAAATATATAGATGGTGATTTAATTTTTTTAATTTATTTTTAAATAAACTATTAGTTGAATGTTTTTGGGTAAGTATTTGTTGATACAATTTTTAGTCATATTAACAATGATAAAAATTCACAAAACAAACTTTTATCTTCTTGATGAATACGATTAATTCAAGATGAATCAATGATTCCAAGTCTTCATTGATCAAGTCATGATCATCTGACAATCTCTTAGTAGGTTGTTGTGAATTTGTTGTTAATCCATTTTGGGGCCTTACACATGAAATTTGAAGTAATTTGTATCCGTATGTGTAAATATTCACGTTATTTCACCTGTTCTATATAAATCTCAACAAATGATGTTAATTCCTACAATCTCTAACTAGAGTATGCACATATTCATTCTAAGTTTGATCAATTCTTCTGATCTTCACTCTGATTAAAATTATTCATGATGATTTTAATAACTTTGATTAAAGTTCTTTTGAATTTACTAAAATATAAACTAATCTATATTTAATTTTACTTTTGCACTTCAAATTTCTCTAAATAAAATGCCTACAAGCTGATATTTCTATGATCTTTATCGTTATTTTTTATTATTTGCATGATATTTTCAATTATACATGTGATTTGTTCAGATATGCATAGGATATTCATGTATCTATGGATGTCTACATATTTATCATGTTCTTCTTATTATGTATCAATATTTTGTAGTTGACGATGATGATTTAATGAAATTTAAAAGAAATGAGCTTAAATTTTAAGATTATTTAAAATGAGTGAGTTTTGATAGTTGGTCCATATGCATAATTTGACATTTCATGAAAAGAGATAAAATCAAACCTTGCTTTGCCAAGTTATTCCATAACTTCACATAGTTGATGGTAATCTTCAAAGAAATAGGATGACAACAATATTCTCCTATTGATATGCACTCTAAGGGACACAACAAATCATAGTGAAATATCAAGAGGATATCCACATAAGATTACTCAAAATTTATGATTAGTTGGTATTCTAGATCTCTATTTCATTCAACATTCAAAACTATGCATATATACAATCAATCTCAAGAAAGAACCATGTAGCTCAATAATTCTCTCTCGATTAAGCTCCTAATAATGTACAAATGGCAATCCATCCCCTTTTATAGAACATGGAGAGGATGTGGTTACAAAAGATCTCATGATCTAATGGTCAAGATTAACTGTGGTTCATAATTGCCAGTTGGCAATCAATCTGGTGGTGTACAACTAGCATGCAGAATATTCTAGAATCCTTGACTTGGTCAATGTGACCTCTTCACTTTACATTCCATCTAATTCCCCATTTTCTAATTACTCTTCTTCTAGTATTCTACATCCAATTCCCTGAATAAGTGCATATACTTGAATAACTTTATTCATCTCCGCTCTATCTTTCACTTTAGCTATTGTAGTTGCATTCTCAAGTGATTTCAATTTTTGTTGCAGTGGTATCCACCTATTAGTTCTATTATCCAATTCTTTATTATATTAATCAATTTTGTATCTCATCAGCATGGAATTATCAATTGTGTCCTCTAAAAAGTGTTGAGTAGGATCATCCAAAAATGAAGCAAAGTTATCTTTGAGGGCTTTAATGGAAAACTCCTCAACTTGGTTTTCAATCTTTCCTTCTACTTCTGCTTCCAAAATTTCTAAAATTTCTATCTCCTCAGACATGAGCCAATGTGCCTTTGTACTTATGTTAGTCATCCTAGAATTGCATCTCTTCAATATGCTAACCTCAAACCTCATGTCATAAAACCAAGTGTCTACCTTTGGTAACGTCTGGGGTGTCAGGACATTTTTATTCATGAGGGTATTTACATTCACCCTCCTCATATCTTTCAATGTAGTTACATCTTGACTACTCCTTACTGATCTCTTGCCAACCTCTTTCTTCAGGTCATCATATTTCTTCTTTATGTTGCTTAACATTTCCCAATTTGATAGGGATATCCTTATTACTTTGTCTCCTTCAACTAGGAATTTATTGTACCAGTCATTCATGACATGTGCTTGATGTTTCATGGCATCTAATCCAATGATGTCCTCTTGAGACACCAATGTCAGGGACGTGGAAGCTAATATGGGCACATTTGTTGGTACCCCTTAATAAATGACTACATATGAGCAATTTGCTCCTTGTACTCTTTATTCTTAGCCTTTTCCTTGGCTATCCTAGCAAGCAAGGCATCTATACTCTCTTTAGCCTCTTGACCTTCCTACTCTGTGGTTGTAAAACATTAAAATGGGTAGATAATATCATAGGACCAACCTTTACAGGTAGGATTATAGTACCTATAGATTGGCTACCTTTATTATCAAACCCATGAATGCAAATCTTATCTGGTTTGATTAAAGATGTGCCAATCTTGATTTTTTGTAGTAGGTCAATGCCACAAACATTAAGAGCTGATCCATTGTCAATCATGACTGGCTTTATTCACTTTTTATTTACTGTGACAAAGATTATAAGAGGATCATATTGGTTTTGAACTTTAATTGATGGCAATTCATGTGGTTGAACAAAATGTCCATTTTTATCGCATGCATACAATCTAATACAGCTGTTACATCATTAGTCTTAGCAGTAGGTGGGACAATCACCTTTTGTAAAGCTTCTTGTAGCATTCTATTGTATGTAGGCAATGTTTGTATTAAATCCCAAAGAGATATCTTAGCCGGAGTAGCACGAAGCTAATCAACAAGATCATATTCTTGACTACTTTTATGAGTAAGACGAGGTGATGGAGGGAGGATAGGTTGAAAACATGGAAGAGAGACAGGCACATGAGGTGTTTGCTTACTTTATTTGTTATTACAGGTGTTGTATGTGTGAGCAATCACATTGTGATGTGGTTGTTGCGACACATTTTGAACATCTTGATTTCTTTGAGTGATTTTTCTTGCATAGTTTAAGATGTAATCGGGCGATCTAGGTGGTTTTCAATCTCCTTGAACCGTAATTACTAGTTTTAAGCAAGAAGGTGCACTAGGTGCCCCTAGCACAATCATCTTAGGAACATTGCTACAAAATCTATTAATGAATATTTAATTAACATTATTTCCCTCTCTATTATACCCAACATCTATCCCTAAAGGATTTAATGTGAGAGACCTTTTCTCATCCACTAATGCTACATATTGGCTAGGGAGAGCATTGGAATGAAAGAAAGGTAAGGTGTTGTTAGGAAGGTTAGGTGTTGTATCATTAATAGAGCTATCCATAATCTTCTCATCTAAGGTTCTTGGACATTCAACTATAGAGAAAGTAGGATAACCTATGGAATCATCATCATCATCATCCTCATCATCATCATCATCATCATCATCATCATATGTTTTATCTATTAATTCCAAAGAATTAAGAGAAATTTCACACTCATCAATCCCAATGTGTTTTGTTAAATCTCCTACTACCAAAGGGCATGTATTCAAGAGAGATGTGAAGTTGTCAATATCAGATACATAGCCAAGGATTTAAAATGAAGAACATTTAAATATATCCTTGTGATACATAGCTTGTATATAAGTGAGAACATGATGATTCATATTAAGAAATTTGTAAAAAAATTGAAGTTTTTGATATATGCACGTAATGATACCAAAGAGCAATGAGATGAAGATTCCATAATGAAATGTCTTGTAACATCAATGTCAAATAAGATCTAATAAGACAAGACACACAAAGTTATAAAATACTTAACACACCCTAGGTATATGACTATTTCACTCCTAAGAACTTGTTTGAAGGAAAGGGATTCAAGGACACACCAACTTTAGAAAAAACACAATGGATAGGAGGAAAATAGTGCAACACAACAAAGTCCAATTGATGATTTTATATATTTAGATTTGAATGCAATGAAACAAGACAAATTATGCTTGTTTATATTTACCTTTTTTCAATGTAAATCACTAAAATATAAGGTCTTTAAGGAAATTGATGAAGGGAAGAGAATAATAACCCTAATATCAATCCAATAATGCATCAATATCCTTCACAACACACCTATGATGCCAATCTATATGGATGACAAGGGAAAATCTAGTGAAAATGAAAGGTTTTCAAACCCGAGACATGAATTTTTTGCAAAAAAAGGACACTATGATGAAACACTACAATTAGAAATCAATCCCAAATGAGTTTGTCAAAAGGGTAGTAAAATCTGAAACAAGATTTTAACTACAAACCCTAGCTAATGCAAAGACTAGGTTTTATGAAAAATGCACAATTTCAAGCAATTTTTAACAAATTAAGCATGCAAATGCAATGCAAATGATTAAATAATGATGAATTTATGCAATTTAAATCAGATCTAATTAAAATAATAGAAATTTAGTTAAATTAAATTAATGCAAATTATGCCAAAATGTAAGCCTAAAATTCCAATTTTTTCAAATTTTTAAATTTTTGTTAAATTTTCAAATGCAATAAAATGAATGAATGCAAATCTAGAGTACAACACTCATCGAGATGTAAAATTCAAATAACCACAGGTTCACCAAAATGTTTTATATGAAAAGGGGGAAAATGAAAACAAGGGTTAAATCCTCCTTTCTCAACAAACATTCAAGGACATATCAACCGAGTTGAATCACACTTTTGTAAAAGGATTCTTCTATAAGTGAGGCTATCACTTGGAACAATGTGGAAGCTCAGACATTAACAATTAAAGTATCAATTTAATAATCAAATATCCTTAAAACCCTAAGTATGCAAAACAATAAGAAAATTGATGAATTATGGCAAATGCTTGTAGACTAAGGTAGTAGATAGAGATTAGTTATTGACTATTTTTCAAAGTTTGAGATGTGGAAGACTCAGGGACACTACCATTAATGCCCAAGTTTAAGGCCAGATGTTTTTTCAGGATATCAAAGCCTCTTCGGATGCTGATTATCATTGTCACAATAATTTCTATGTTTGCAAATTCAGAGGACACTGCCACTAACGCCCGTGTCCAATCAGTCCTTTTCTTCAGGGATCTAGAATTTACACACTATCTTACTATTCCACGCAACTCTAGTCCATCAAGATGTGACACATGTAACCTGGAATCACAAGGAGAGTGGTTGGGGTTGTGGTGTTTAGAGGCTTACCTCAGTCAAGCCCCAGAGAGACATTCAAGTCTTCCAAACATCATTGTAAGATAGAGAGTGTGTATCCCTATGGGATAGAGGCAAAACAAATTGATAAATGATTCAAACACAAATAGATATCACATCGAAGGTATAGCTCACATGTAGATGAAAATCCTTTAACACATGAGAAGATGAAGCTAAATCTACAATCACAAACACAATAACAATGCTTTGCTCTGCAACAATGAATATCTTGGATGCTATAAAATTATAATTTTACCAAAAAGTTCACAATCATCTTCTAGTTTGCAAATGAAACCCTAAATACGATTATATATACAACTAAACATATTCCTGCTTTAAATTTCATAATTCAAACTTAAGATATTGGCAGCAAAACCTTCTAACAGTCACATAACTAACATTCAAATTTGGGACCTGCCTGGAATAGGGCAGGACAAGGGCACGAGCACCTATGTCCTCTAGTCCTATTTCAAGGCAGGATTAGATGCAACAATGTCCATCAAACCCCATATTCAAATATGGGACATGTCTAAAATAGGGTAGGACAAGGGTGCGAGCACCCGTGTCCGCCGATCCTATTTCAGGGCAGGACTAAGTACAACAATGTCCCTCAAGCCCCATGTGACATGGGTTTCAGGCCATTTTCTTTCAGGAGTCAAAATGAATGTATGTAAGATGCAAAACAAGGGACTTAGGAGCTAAACCTAGGAGGGAGAAAGTCCAAGGAGACATTTTTTGACATAAAAAGTGGGAACTTACTATTTTTAGTAAGTGCTATTTTAGGAAAAAGGGACATGACAATGAATCTCTATAAACATTACAAAACTCTCAAATTACTTTGAAGACCACTCTATAATATGTCAACATGGAGCATCATCCCATGGACAAAACTGTATCTTATAATGACAAAATGCATGATAACAAATACCTTGCATGCAACAAAAGGCTCTAAAAAATTAGACTAACTTCTACATAACTGCGTCATCATAACAAAAGACCATAGTTAATTTAAAGAGAAGATTGAAGAATGACAACCACCCTCATAGACGTATCATTGTTGGTGATTAATACAACTCAGTTACTATCATTAGCTTGAATCACAAATTTAACCACCAACTCACTCACAAAATTGGATGCAATACAACTTTTTTAAAGCATTAATTTTGAATGTCACACATTATAAGTATTATTCAAACATAAACAAAGGTATAATTTTATTTTCTAATTTCTCAATGAGAAAATTAACCATACTCATTAATTAAAAAAATAGTAATACCAATATAAATGTAACCCAATTATACCTATAAAAACTAATAAATATGAAAATATCAACCTAGTTAATTAAAATTAATATCGACAAAATGAAATATAGATATAAATTGTTATGTGAAACTGAAGTTTAAACCATAAAATATATATAGTTTCCTAACTTTTTAGCATATAAATAATTATGTTTTAATTCAAAATTTACTTGTAACTTATATGGACTAAAACAAATTATCCACGTTAGATCAACTACTAGCTACTTTTTTATCTCTAGAAAAGATTCAAGGTGTTATAAAGAGTGAAACTGAAGTTTAAAACCATAAAATATATATAGTTTCCTAACTTTTCAGCATATAAATAATTATGTTTTAATTCAAAATTTACTTGTAACTTATATGGACTAAAACAAATTATCCACGTTAGATCAACTACTAGCTACTTTTTGATCTATAGAAAAGATTCAAGGTATTACAAAGAGTCAAATCATTAAGTCTTTTTCTTCACGTTCTTGGCAAACAATAGTGTTTAAACGGTTGCCACTTCGTCAAATCATCAAGTCTTTTTTTTCAAATTTTAGATAGGCATTAGTGTTTAAAAAGTTGCCAGTTCTACTTCGTTGGGGTTTTTAATCAATTGGGATTTTCGGATTTATGGGAATTCCTTAAACATAGTGATCTACCATGACACTTCACTCCTTGTGATATACATGTCAATACCATGATTAACGAATATTCAATGTGTATATTTAACAAAGATTTTCACCTACTAGCATGATAGCCTACGTGGTGACAAATTTTAATTTTACTCCACTTTTATTCATTACAATAATATGCAATTTAAAATGATTATACTTATAAATTATATTAAATGTTTATTTGAAGTAACAATGTGAACTTAAAATTGAAGGACTTGTCAATTATCTTTTTTTATTTTAATTATGTAGAGAGGCGTAACATATATACTAACAAGTGCCACATGATGTCAAGTATGTTGGGATACGTTTCCATTAACTTGCAATCTTAACCAATTCATATGTCTCCAAAGTTCTTGTAATGTGTTCCCCAACTCATAAGGACTTTGAGAGATTAATTATTTATTAATTATATCATTTTGACTTATTGCAATCAATTCCTAATTGATAGGGTCAAACTTGGGCATCTCTTTTTGATGGGGACTTAGATTTAGGCTCGGAGTTGTGTTTTTTTTATGTACGTGAATGGATAATGTTGAGAAACCTTACATGGACTGGCATATTTTTGCATGTCACTTGCATTGCATGTACTTGCATGTTGTTGCATATTATTGCATGTTACCTGCATGTTGTTGCATGTTGCTTGCATGTACTTACATGTTTTAAGTTGTTGTATGTTGTTGCATGTTACTTGCATGTACTTGCATCTGAGTGTTTTAGATAATGGGTATTAGTTGTAGGTTGAATAAGGTGTTTGCATGTCACTTGCATGTACAAAACAAGGTAATTCAGAATAACTTTGGGGACATCAATCTTGCATGTTGTTTGCATGAGATTGAGTGTGTGTTGATCAAACTTGGAAGTACTTGGAAGTTTGTGTGTCGAGCAAACTTGGAAACCCAATTCAAGAACTGTAGTGCCCCTCCAGTTTCACCTTGGATGTGCAGGTGGTCAGATTAAGGAGCAGGAGGAAGAATGGAAATACTCAGAATATTTAGGGTAGGATAGGCATGTTGATGGTGAGTTTACTATTTTGATGACATTCATTGACATTACTATGATGATACAGTTGATGTTTATGATTGGTACATTATGCTTTTGATATATTCAATTACAGGGTAGTTGATTATATAGATTGGTTTTATGTGATTATTTGACACCTAATTAATTAGTTATTGATGAACTGTTTAATATTGATATTATGATGTGTTGTGAAGGGACGGTGTAGTATTATTCATAATGAGTACCCTACTACGATGCGATTTGCTGTCACTATGTGCCTGTTTAGATGATGAGATATATGGTTGTATACGACACTTCAGTTTTCTGCAGGCTACAGGTACCAGGCATCGACTCCACCTAAGTTAACAGGTCTGAGCATGCCTTCATACCAATGGAACTATTGAATGGAGATAACATGGGCTTCCCTTAGTTTAGCCATCATCCTTGAAGAGGATGAGTATCCAGTTGTGCGCCCTGTTATTGTTGTCGATTTAGTTGAGATAGTCAGTCATTGTTGTGGTGGTATGGCTCTTTTATTTTCATAGTAGTCAGGTATGGTTTGGTAGTTGGGTTCTTTTGTTGATATTGTTTGATTATTGTTGCCTCAAAATAAAATAGTTAGTTATGAAGTATTTTTTATAAATGTATATAAATGTCTTTATGTAAATCTGATTTATATCATATTAGAAATTAAGATAATAATAGATGTAATTAATATAATTTAATGTTGTGTGGTGGCAAAATAAAAATAAAAATAAATAAAATTAGGAAGAATCTTGGTCTGGTTGTAAATGTTAAATATAGAAAACTGTTACTGGCATGAGTTATTACACCTTTGTGAGAAAGAATTTTCTAGAGGGTTTTCCCTCTAAAAATAGATAAGTTTGAGTTGTTGTAGGGAAGAAGAACTCTCTAGCAGGCATAAGTGCAACCAACTAATAATAAGATGGGCATTTAATAAAAGAATCTTGGATGTTTTGGTCCTGGAAGAGGGAGGATTTGTCTGGTTTGAAGATAGGTAGAATCTTTCTTTCCTTTTGAGTATTGAATCTATGTTGATATATTTGGCAAGCACCATATTTCAGATATTTATTTTCAAATTGTGTTCTTACTATTGTCCATGATAAATGTATTGGGTGATTGTAAGTAGACCGTATGTGGTTGATTGAAGCTTCTACTACCTTCCTTCTGGGATAACTATGTTTCTTTTGTTATTGTTCTAATGGGCATTGTACTTGTTCTAGTTGTTTTAGTTTGTTAGGGTTTGTATAAGATTTTGTTCCAATTTTCTATAGGGGAAATTCTGACAATACAGATTGGGTGCCATGGATCTTGATTAAATTAATAGAATAACCCGTATGATACAAGAATAAGATTGTGTCTTCTGTTAGCTACCTTCAATCAAATGACATCTCCTGAGGCAATTATGTTTATCAATTCATGTACCGTGTCTATGTTTTCTTATCCTAAATGCATGTCATTCCAAATTTGGTTATATGCCTATCAAGTGCATATGATAAAAAAAATTTAAAACTTTTTCAATAATCCATTACGCATATCATCTACAATCTTTTCTTTCCTAGGAGGACCACTTCTCGGTAGTGGATGTATTAGGGTATACTAATAATGCTATTTAGTGAGGAGTTTTTTTTCTTACTAGGGCTTTTATTTACCTTTCTTTTTAATTTTGATAAGCTCTTGGACTGTCTTTATATGGGCGTGGGGTAAGACTGATCCATTTTCCTAAGTTTTCAAATCTGTATTAGTGTACAGAATTAGGCCACAATATCGTTTGTTAACTTTACTTTATAGCAAAGGTTTAAGATTTTAAATTAGGTTAGTAGACTAAGAATCGATTTTCTACCATCTTGTGAATCCAAATGAATTGAATGCAAATTCAAAATAACTTGAGTATGCCTAAACTAGAGTATAATTGGATTAGGGGAAATTGCTATTTTGAACATGACACCTATTGATTTTAGGTAACAGTTCATTTGGCTAATTTCCATTCCACGATTCAACTCAATAAGTTATAGTTACACTATTATTTGAATGGAAGATAAATGTTGAAAATTCGTTGTGATCAAATTATAGAAGTTGTGTGTCAAATTAGTTGCGAGTGTCCTCTGACACCTTGTATTTTGTTTCCTGTGCTATGCTATCCAACATTTTTGTAATCATTTGGTTCTACATTAATTGAGAGATATAAGAGTCGGACGAAGCTCTAACCATAGATCATTATGAATTTCACAGAAACATAAACACTCAGATCCTCAGAATTCCCTATAAGTCGACAAAAGGCAAATGTGAAAGCTATTGTAGGGAGTGAAACTCTATTTTTACCTTGTATGTGTTTCATCATTTTCCTTGCATGCATTTTTGATAGAGCATTTCCAACTATAATATCTGACCAAACCTAAATTGTGCCTAATTTGTTAACAAACCAATCCTTGGATGACATCTCTTGAAGCATTCTTTAAGTCAATACTCATACCCTGCTTCAAAATTCCCATTTTGGCAAGGCTTGAGGGATGTAGTTTGACAAACCAAATCTCCTTGGAGGCAACTCTAGGTCTAAATTAGAAACTATTCAAATACCTGAACAATAAGCATTCAAGTATTTAAAGAACATAATGAGTAGGAGTACATTACAATGAGGAGCTAAGATTTGTTTATCAAAAGTTAAAAACTAGAAATGCAGTCTCGTTTGAGAGCTCTCCCTGAAAGTAGTAGAAACTCCACTGTACAGAGTATGAAATGTGCAAACTATTTACCCTAGATTAGATCGTATATTTTCTTCCCTTCATGGTAAATGATATATAATCCCATTGCTTCTAGTTTTGCAGAAAAGAGAATATAGTTCTGAGTGCTCCAAAATCATGGAAGGAAGCTGGTTCACCCGATGGAATTTAAAAGTATCTTTTTTGTTTTCAAATCCTAGTATTAGAAGAATGTTTAAATAGTTAAAATAGATAATTCACATGATACTCAGCTGCATTGGAATCATTAATTTATCAAGTCCCATCAGGCTGAGTTTATACCAATGATTTGTAAAAACTACTTAGTTCTATATATAATCTATATTACATGAGTGAGTGTTTAAGTACTCACCAAATTTATGACCAACTAAATCTTTGTATCTGATAATTTATAGGCCATCTATATTATACAGAATTTCAAATAGCAAATTGACATAGAGTGTGATAGCACCTAAAGCAACTATGCCAATAATTCCTAGATCATATTTATACAACTACCATCACCACTAAGATCATGCAAAAACTATTTTGCTCAACCATTTAATCTCTTTTGCCCTAAGTATTATGAGCTTTGGTAGAGTTTGTTAGGCAAATAAGCAATGCCCGCAAATTGTCTTTAAATCTTTTATCTATTAAGCTAAGTGAAAAGTAGTATAGTGTTATTATTAGTGAATAATAGAGGAATAATTTCTTAAATTCTAATTATATTATTTAATTTATGGTCATTATGCTAAGTAGATATATTGTTCAATATACATTTTATGTAATTGACTTGGGTTTGATAATTATAACTAGATTTAGATATTTTATCTATTACTCTAAAAAGGAAAAATCCTTACAACCATAATTATATGGAGAAAATAATGCTTATAGTTTTTGAATTAATTTATAAGATGGTTTAAGTTAGGAAGTATGAGTTTTAGGAATAAAACTATTTTGTGTCATTGTTCCTTAAATGTAAACTAGATATCATATTTTCTTAACTTCATGTTGTTTGAGACTCTGTTACATAGGATAATGGTTAGAGTCCTTAGTGGACTTGCTAAGAGATTTTATTGTTTAGTAATGCGAATTAGAATTCTTTAAGTAGTGGAAAAGTTAAGATAATGTAGAATCATGTTATGTATGAATAGTGAGTTAAGGAAACTGAATAAATATGTGATAGTCTAAATATTAATGGAATTCCATATAATCTAATTTATATTAATTACCACTTAGAGTAAAGCCATGCTAGGATATGGAATGCATAGTAGTATGTCTAGTTTGGTTTGAAGGATTGCATGGGTAAGAGTTTAAGGTTAGAATAGTATAGTTGTTAGTTAAACCCCTTCGTTAGAAATATGATTTTGATTTAAGTTGACTTGTTTATCTTTTAATCTTGACTAAGTGGTAATTCCAAATGAATCAATTATTTAGCTTTTTGTTACTTAAGGAATTCATAGAAAACTAGTTCTCTAGAGATGATGGTTTCTTAATTAAGATTATTGTAATGGTTAATGTTTTATCTAAGAAATATCTTTCTGGTTGTTAAACTATGAGTATTTTCTTATATTAGATATTATGTCTTGTTTTATAGTTTAAGTGTTTATGGAACTGTTTAGATGAATGTCATCTGTGTAAGCTTATGTAAGATTTTGTAACATGGGGAGATGAGTTTAATAGGTTGATTCTAGAGGCCTAGGGGAGAGTGATTGTGTGGGGGTAGCTATGTGAGTTGAATGAATTACATTCTTCAAATATTGTCTCCTATTCATGTTATTATGATATATGTGCAAGATGGATAATGCCTTGCTCTGTGTGATGTGAAATGATGTGTATTCTACGTTGTAAATACACCATGATGAGAATGTGGTAGTTCATTCTTGGTTTATGTTTTGGGACAAGAATTGGTCCCTGTGATTATGATTTGTATGCAAGAAGGTAAATCCCTTGCATTGTATATGTTACTTGTCATTGTGATGGTAATTGTCTTGCTTGATGGATAGGGTCTTCTAGATGCATGTAGGGGAGTGGCTTTCAATGTGGGGTTGGTGCCCAAAGTGGCTGCCAGGATAACCCATTGGAAGTTTTTAGTCCAGTGATAATAATAAATTTAGAGGGTTGGGTAGTTTCCACACTAAATAGATAATTGGATGCCTCACCCATGCCTGTAGTGCTCATTCAGGCTAAGGATGGGATGAGAAGGCCATGGTTGGCAAGATCAACTTCCTTGTCCTCATGAAAGGAATGTTGGTTCTGCATGTGTCACCCTATGGGGCCGGCATCTAGTGAGAGACTGCTAGGATAACCATAGATGGGGGTCAGCATCTAGACTGTCCGGATAACCCATGGACGAGAGCTGGTGTTCAGTAGGAGATTGCCAGGATAACCCATGTTAGGACCATGCGATGACACTTTCCCTATTGTAGCCTAGCATTCCCTAATTGTGTTTTCCTCTTTCATTGTGTATTTTCCTTTGGAAGTGTTTTTTAAGTTACTTGTGATTTTCATATTGATCTATGTTGTATTGGAGTCAAGTGTAGTCCTTGCACTCTTTAGCCTATTGTCTTCTTGACTATTGTCATTCTGGGACCTCATTTTTATCTCCTAGCATGGGGGGTGGACCTTAGGGTTCCACATGGTCGGGTGGTTGTGCTTTATTCCATTAGTTGTTTTTGGCATCATGGCTCGTGTGCAAAGAAGATGTATCTCTCTTGATTCCAGTTTTGCACCTGTATCAAAGACAGACATTTTTACTACTGTATTTAGATCTTTTGTATCAGAAGAAATACTTATGTAATTGATGTATCTAGAATGAGAGATTTTGTATCATTAAAATTATGTAAGTCCTTTTGTAAGAAACTATTCTGCACTTGTAATCCTAGTTACAAAAATGTCAATATATTCATATGATGTTGTAACCTAAAATGTTAGCTTGATGCATTTGATCAATCAAATCATGTATGTTGTTGATTATTGTTATGTTGCAATAATTCAGCTATGTAATCCCTAGAGATGATAGTTTAACTCAATGCTATTAGTCTATGTTATGTTTTGTTATCATTTCTTCTTTTAAAGAAAGAAATTCAGCCTTTTTATTGCTTTAGTTGAACTTATCTCTAGGGTTGCATGGCAGGCATTACATTTGGTTTGAGTGCCAAGTTGCAACACTGAGACCTCTAGATTGTTGTTGTTGCTCTAGGTTAAGTGATTTTCTCTTTGTGGTGAGTTGGTGATGGTACCTTTCACCTATGTGCATTAGTATGACATTATAAGATTGATAAGTTTATAGACTTGTCCTTTGATTATGTCTTGTTTATTTATGTGTCTATGTGTTCTCTCTTCCTCTTCTCTGATAATGTGATGATATATTTGACAATATGTCTTCCCTGAATGTTAGTGTTTGTTGTTTTGTTGAGGATTTGAGTTTATCTTGTGGTCACTAGTGCATTATAAGAAAGAAGCATAGTTACTATTAGTGCATGTAATTAAGTATTGGAATGATTTAATCATTTGGTGAGTCATGTGGTTATGTGATCTTGTCATGTGCAGGGTATCTTATCGTGGTTGTTGATAACCTGACATCTATTTCCAAGTTGGTCATGACTGCATGTAGAAGATCTATTGTAGTTTATGAAAGTTATCATTGTATATGCCTGTGTAAGAACTATGTGCAGGAGATCAAATGGGAGCTTGTGTTGGGCCCATGAGATCATGAATGTGATAATGTAAGTCGATTATAGTTTTGAATTATTCCTACGTGTGACATCATACATTTTCTTTATATCTTCTTGCATAAGGAAGCAATTGCATATTTCCATAGTTTAGTTAAAATAAATTATATTGTATTAAAGATAGAAGTTGTGTAGATAAGAGGATGTAGTTTACTTAATTATTTGAGTGTTGGTGTATATTCTCTAACACATTTTGGACATTATGACCTTGAGTGTTGTGTAGCGGATACTCCCTTTTTGTATCTAAAATTGGTCACACTGTGAGTGGATTTGTTTTGTAATTTGGTTGTTTTGGAATTTTTGGCAGTTGTTTCATGTGTTGTTGGGGGTTAAGAGTGAATTTTCTTTCTTTGAACTTTCTTATGATAGGAATGGTCACCAAAACTCTTTTCTTTATACCTGATTTATTGTTGAAAATTGCTGGCATTTTTTGACTTAAGATTGAATTTGATTATTTTCCCACTTGAGTTTGTATTTATTTTTAAATTTTATATGGTGGCTATTCCGAATGTTTGGTTTTCTTGGCCTCGTTTTGTGTTAAGTGTTGTTCCTATCATGTTCATGTCAAACCTCTAATAGTATGTTCAAGGGAGGACTCCGCATAGAATTGCACTTTGCATGGTTGGTAATTAGTGGAAATAAGATATGAGATAATTTTTTCCTTGATTATATGTGAATGCAAGTCTCTAAATTAGATGAAATTCTCAAAATATGTGTGATTAGATATAAATGGATCACATGATATGCCTTAGAGGTAAAGAATTGATGTTCTTCTTGTTGTTATGGAACGATTGTGCCTATCTTATGAACAATTGCTTAATATGGATGCGCATGTTGATTGCAATACTAATATGTCACATTTCCACCCTAGTCTATGACTTCCACGAGTAAGTCAAGTTCTAGGGGGGAGGATATAGTACCCCTCCAATTTCACCTTGGATGTGCAGGTGGTCGGATTAAGGAGTAGGAGGAAGAATGGAAATACTCATAATATTTAGGGTATGATAGGCATGTTGATGGTAAGTTTACTATTTTGATGACATTCATTGACATTACTATGATGATACTATTGATGTTTATGATTGGTACATTATGCTTTTGATATATTCAGCTATAGGTTAGTTGATTATATAGATTGGTTTTATGTGATTATTTGACACCTGATCAATTAGTTATTGATGAACTATTTAATATGGATATTATGATGTGTTGTGAAGGGAGGATGTAGTATTACTCATAATGAGTACCCTACTATGCTACAATTCCCTGTCACTATGTGCCTATTTACATGATGAGATATATGGTTGTATATGACACTTTGATTTGTTGCAGGTTGCAGGTACTAGGCATCGACTCCACATGAGTTAATAGGTCTGAGCATGCCTTCATACCAATGCAACTGTTGAATGGAGATAACATGGGGTTCCCTTAGTTTAGCCATCATCCTTGAAGAGGATGAGTATCCAGTTGTGCACCCTGTCAGTGTTGTCGGTTTGGTTGAGACAGTTAGTCATTGTTGTGGTGGTCTTGCTTTTTTATTTTCATAGTAGTCAAGTATGATTTGGTAGTTGGGTTATTTTGTTGATATTGTTTGGTTATTGTTGCCTCAAAATAAAATAGTTAGTTATGAAGTATTTTTGATAAATGTATATAAATGTCTTTATGTAAATCTGATTTATGGTTATCATATTAGAAATTAAGATAATAATAATAATAATAATAATAATAATAATAATAAATGTAATTAATATAATTTAATGTTGTGTGGTGGCAAAATAAAAATAAAAATAGATAAAATTAGGAAGAATCTTAGTCTGGTTGTAAATGTTAAATATAGCAAACTGTTACTAGTATGATTTATTGTACCTTTGTGAGAAAGAATTTTCTAGAGGATTTTCCCTCTAAAAATAAATAAGTTTGAGTTGTTGTAGGGAAGAAGCACTCTCTAGTAGGCATAAGTGTAGCTGACTAATAATAAGATGGGCATTGAATAAAAGAATCCACATTTCTGTTTGAGGAAGGATTAAAAAAAAGAAGAAACCTCAGTTTTGGGGGGAATACTCACGAATTCCAGAGGGGATCTTATCTTGGATGTTTTGGGCTTGCAAGAGGGAGGATTTGTCAGGTTTGAAGATAGGTAGAATCTTTCCTTCCTTCTAAGTATTGAATCTATGTTGATATATTTGGCAAGCACATATTTCAGATATTTATTTTCAAATTGTGTTTTTACTATTGTCCATGATAAATGTATTGGGTGATTGTAAGAAGACTGTATGTGGTTGATTGAAGCTTATATTACATTCCTTCTGGGATAACTGTGCTTCTTTTGTTATTGTTGTAATGGGCACTGTACTTGTTCTTGTTGTTTTAGTTTGTTAGGGTTTGTATCAGATTTTGTTCCAATTTTCTATAGGGGAAATTCTGACAATAATTGATGGCTTGCCATAGATCTTAATTAAATTTTGAGAATAACCCATATGATACAAGAGTAAGATTGTGTCTTATGTCTGTTACCTTCAATCAAATCTCATCTCCTCACACAATTTTGTTTATTAGTTCATGTACCATGTATGTGTTTTCTCATCCTACATGCATGTCATTCCAAATTTGGTTATATGCCTGTCAAGTGCATCTGCTCAAAAATTTCTAAAACGTTTTCAATAATCCATTATGCATATCATCTGCAATCTTTTCTTTCCTAGGAGGACCACTTCTCAGTAGTGGCTGTATTAGGGTATTGCTGATAATGCTGTTTAGTGAGGAGTATTTTCTCTTACCACTGCTTTTATTCACCTTTCTTTTTAATTTTGATGAGGTCTTGGATTGACTTTATATGGGCCTGGGGTAAGACTGATCCATTTTCCTAAGTTTTTAAATCTGTATTAGTGTACAGAATTAGGCCACACTCTCGTTTGTTAACTTTACTTTAGAGCAAAGGTTTAAGATTTTAAATTAGGTTAGTAGACTAAGAATCGATTTTCTACTAGCTTGTGAATCCAAATGAATTGAATGCAAATTCAAAATAACTTGAGTATGCCTAAACTAGAGTATAACTGGATTAGGGGAAATTGCTATTTTGAATGTGATACCTATTTATTTTAGGTAACAGTTCATTTGGTTAGTTTCCATTCCATGATTTAACTCAATAAGTTACAGTTGCACTGTTATATGAATGCAAGGTAAGTGTTGAAAACTTGTTGTGATCAAATTATAGAAGTTGTGTGTCAAATTAGTTGCGACTATCCTCTGGCACCTTGTATGCTATTTCCTGTGCTATGCTATCCAACGTTGTTTTTGTAATCATCTGGTTCTGCATTAATTGACATAAATAAGAGCCGGATGAAGCTTTGACCATAGATCATTATAAATTTCATAGAGACATAAACACTCAGATCCTCGATATTCCCTGTAAGTTGATGAAAGGCAAATGTGAAAGCTATTGTAGGGAGCGAAACTCTATTTTTACCTTGTATGTGTTTCATCATTTTCCTTGCATGCATGTCTGATAGAGCATTTCCAACTATAATATCTAACCAAACCTAAATTGTGCCTGATTTGTTAACAAAGTAATCCTTGGATGACATCTCTTGAAGCATTCTTTAATTCAATACTCATACCCTACTTTAGAATTGCCATTTTGGCAAGGCTTGAGGGATGTAGTTTAGCAAACCAAATCCCCTTGGAGGGAACTCTAGGTCTAAATCAGAAACTATTCAAATACTTGAATAATAAGCATTCAAGTATTTAGAGAACATAATGAGTAGGAGTACATTACAATGAGGAGCCAAGACTTGTTTATCAAAAGTTAAAAACTAGAAATGCAGTCTTCTTTGAAAGCTCTCCCTAAAAGTAGTAGAAACTCCATTGTGCGGAGTATGAAATGTGCGAACTGTTTACCCTAGGTTAGATTGTATATTTTCTTCCCTGCATGGTAAATGATATATAATCCCACCGCTGCTAGTTTTGCAGAAAAGAGAATATAGTTCTGAGTGTTCCAAAATCATGGAAGGAAGTTGGTTAACCCGATGGAATTTAAAAGTATCTTTTTTTGTTTTCAAATCCTAGTATTAGAAGAATGTTTAAATAGTTAACATAGATAATTCACATGATACTTAGTTGCATTGGAATCATTAATTTATCAAGTCCCGTCAAGTAGAGTTTATACCAAGGATTTGTAAAAACTACTTAGTTCTGTATATAATCTATATTACATGAGTGAGTGTTTAAGTACTCACCAAATTTATGACCAACTAAATCTCTGTATCTGATAATTCATAGGCCATCTATATTATATAGAATTTCAAACAGCGAACTGACATATTGTGTGATAGCAACTAAAGCAACCATGCCAATAATTCCTAGATCATATTTATACAACTACCATCACCACTAAGATCATGCAAAAATTGTGTTGCTCAACCATTTAATCTCTTTTGCCCTAAGTATTATGAGCTTTGGTAGAGTTTGTTAGGCCAAGAAGAAATGCCCACAAATTTTCTTTAAATCTTTTATCTATTAAGGTAATTGAAAAGTAGTATAGTGTTATTGTTAGTGAATAATACAAGAATAATTTCTTAAATTCTAATTCTATTATTTAATTTATGGTCGTTATGCTAAAAAGATATATTGTTCAATATACATTTTATGTAATTGACTTGGGTTTGATAATTATAACTAGATTTAGATATTTTATCTATTACTCTAAAAAGGAAAAGTCCTTACAACCATAATTATATGGAGAAAACAATGCTTATAGCTTTTCAATTAATTTATAACATGGTTTAATTTAGGAATTATGAGTTTTAGGAATAAAATTATTTTGTGTTATTGTTCCTTAAATGTAAATTAAATATCATATTTTCTTAACTTAATGTTGTTTGAGACTCTATTACATAGGATAATGGTTAGAGTCCCTGGTGGACTTGCTAAGAGATTTTATTGTTTAGTAATGCGAATTAGAATTCTTTAACTACTAGAAAAGTTAAGATAATGTAGGATCATGTTATGTATGAATAGTGAGTTAAGGAAACTGAATAAATATGTGATAGTCTAAATATTATTGGAATTCCATATAATCTAATTTATATAAATTGTCACTTAGAGTAAAGCCATGCTAGGATATGGAATACATAGTAGCATGTCTAGTTTGGTTTGAAGGATTGCATGGGTAAGAGTTCAATGTTAGAATAGTATAGTTGTCAATTAAACCCCTTCGTTAGAAATATGATTTCGATTTAAGTTGACTTGTTTATCTTTTAATCTTGACTAAGTGGTAATTCCAGACGAATCAATTATTTAGCTTTTTGTTACTTAAGGAATTTGTAGAAAACTAGTTCTTTAGAGATGATGGTTTCTTAATTAGGATTATTGTAATGGTTAATGTTTTATCTAAGAAATATCTTCGTGGTTGTTAAACGATGAGTATTTGCTTATATTAGAAATTATGTCTTGTTTTATGGTATAAGTGTTTATGGAACTATTTAGATGAATGTCATCTGTGTAAGCTTATCTAAGATTTTGTAACATGGGGAGATGAGTTTAATATGTTGATTCCAGAGGCCTAGGAGAGAGTGATTGTGTGGGGGTAGCTGTGTGTGCATCATGTGAGTTGAATGAATTACATTCTTGAAATATTGTCTCCTATTCATGTTAGTACGATACATGTGCAAGATGGATAATGCCTTGCATTGTGTGATGTGAAATGATGTCTATTCTAAATTGTAAATATGTCATGATGAGAATGTGGTAGTTAATGCTTGGTTTATGTTTTGGGATAAGAATTGGTCCCTGTGATTATGATTTGTATGCAAGAAGGTAAATGCCTTGCATTGTATATGTTACTTGTCATTGTGATGGTAATTGTCTTGCTTGATGGATAGGGTCTTCTAGATGCAGGTAGGGGAGTGGCTTTCAATGTGGGACTGGTGCCTAAAGTGGCTGCTAGGATAACTCATTGGAAGTTTTTAATCCATTGATAACTTAATAATAAATTTAGAGGATTGGGTAGTTTCCACACTAAATAAGATAATTGGATGCCTCACCCATGCCTGTAGTGCTCGTTCAGGCTAAGGATGGGATGAGAATGCCGTGGTTGCCAGGATCAACTTCCTTTTCCTCACGAAAGGAATGTTGGTTCCACATGTGTCACGCTATGGGGTCGGCATCTAGTGAGAGACTACTAGGATAACCATAGATGGGGGCCAACATCTGGACTACCAAGATAACCCATGGATGGGGGTCGGTGTTCAGTGAGAGATTGCCAGGATAACCCATTTTAGGACCATGCAATGACACTTTCCCTATTGTAGCCTAGCATTCCCTAATTGTGTTTTCCTCTTTCATTGTGTATTTGCCTCTGGAAGTGTTGTTTAAGTTACTTGTAATTTTCATATTTATCCATTTTGTATTGGAGTCAAGTGTAGTCCTTACACTCTTTAGCCTACTGTCTTCTTGACTGTTGTCATTGTGGAACCTCATTTTTTTCTCCTAGCACGGGGGGTGGACCTCAGGGTTCCACATGGTCAGGTCGTTGTGCTTTATGCCATTGGTTTTTTTTGGCATCGTGGCTCGTGTGTAAAGAAGATGTATCTCTCTTGATTCCAATTTTGCACTTGTATTGAAGACGGACATTTGTACTAATGTATTTAGATCTTTTGTATCAAAAGAAATCCTTATGTAATTGATGTGTCCAGAAAGAGAGATTATGTATCATTGAAATTATATAATTCTTCTTGTAAGATAAACTATTATGTACTTGTAATCTTGGTTGCAAAAATGTTTATATATTCATATGATATTGTAACCTAAAATGTTAGTTTGATTCATTAGATCAATCAAATCATGTATGTTGTTGATTATTGTTATGTTGCAATAATGGAGCTATATAATCCCTAGAGATGATAGTTTAATTCAATGCTATTAGTCTATGTTATGTTTTGTTATCATTTCTTCTTTAAAAAAAAAAATTCCACCTTTTTATTGCTTTAGTTGAGCTTATCTCTAGGGTTGCATGGCAGGACATTACAAGGACTTTTTGTTGTTGCTTTTTTTTGGAAATGTATTTGATGTTGGCTTAGTTTACTTGAGAAAACTTGGGTGCCCACATCCAGGGCAGGCTGTTAGTAGAAGGCTTGACTTTGTTTGACTTCAGCCTTCTCTATTTGGAGTGCTTGGTTTTTGCATGAGGATTTTGTCTTATGTTATCAACTATAATTTATTATAATTTGAGTTTGAAGTTTTCCAATTAAGAATATTTTGTATTAATTAAAAATGCCCCATACATTTTTCCAGAGAGTTAAATTGCGAAAAATACTTAGAAGAAAAAAAGCAAGAAGTTTTTTGTACAAGACTTCGAAGAAAAAGCAAGAAGTTATTTTTAAAAGACCAAAAATAAAGTAAGTTTTTTGAAATTTTTACAGGTTTGAAGACTGAAGAAGCTTTTGAAGTGCATCAAGGAATCAAGAGATTTTAGTATTGAATGTAATCTTTCACAAGAGAATTATTACAAGCATAAACACCTTTAGTGTGGAGTTTTTTCCCTTAGGGATTTCTCCACGTAAATACTTGTCTTCTTCTTGAAAGTTATTTTCTTCTACTACATTGATTAAATTGGAGAAATAATTCAACATCTAAATTGAAAGTAATTTTTAGATTGACACATGCCATTAATTTCAAATTTTGAAAACATTTTAAAGATACATAGCTTCAACTTTACTTGGTTATCTCTCCCTTTTTCCAATAAAGTACCTACCTTTGAAGTATTGTAATAATAGTATTTGTTTCATAATTGAAAAATTAATGAAAATCCATTTGAAATAATATAATAATTAGATTAAGTTGTAGCTTCAAATAAATAATTTGAGGAAACATGGATAAACAAGCTATGCTAAAGTGATTGTGAAAGAGTTAATTAGTCCCATTCAATATTTCAAATGAAGAACTATAAACAACTGTCAACCCGATTACACTTTGAAATCCAAAACATAAGCCTTTAAAAAGATCACGATTACAAAAATTATAGTATGGAAAAAATGGATTTTAACACCCTCAATAAAAAAATTTGCTATAAAAGTTGAAACTTTAAACTATATAAATTTAAGTTCTATTAAACCAACCTAGAAAAAGTGTTTATTTTCATACAAATTGCATCATTACAATTTTATAAAATGGTTTATTTGTTGTAAAAATATGATAGAGTTTTGATTAGGATAAGGTGGTTTTGTAGTGACCACAAACCTTTTAAAAAGCCAAAATTATAGCTAAAACATAGCTAGCCAGCTATAATGAGAACCAATGTGAGCTACCAAGTAGCTAAATAGACCCAAAGACAACCACCAAAAACAACAGAAAGAAAAAAAAAGAGCCAGATAAACCAGGACACAAAAAACCTAAGGTTTTGTGTAGCACTTTTGCTACTTCCATCTTTATTGTGAGGAAGCCCATATCAAAGATGTTGCCACCTTTGCTACTTCTATCTTTGGAGGTTTTTGGGGAAGGACTCAGAGAAATATTGGAGACTTGGAGGCTTGGAGAAAGCTTGTGGCCTCTTCTTCAACTTGCATCCATTGTTGGGCTCTTAAGGTAAGCCCTATGGGATTAGCCATTCCTTATGCTTGTTCATTTTTTTGCGTATGTGTTTACAATTTTGTGTTGGGTGTTATTTTCTTTTGTGTGGGTTTTGGGTGTTGGTAAGAGCCTCTCCATTTGGGGAAAGTGCTCAACTTGTAAGGGGTGGGGGAGAGTGAACCTCCTCGAGGTCACCTCCTGGTGTTGATTTATTTATAGCCTTGAGGGCATTCTATGGTGTTTGGGATTATTTTGGTTGGCATAAGTGCCATGGTTTTCTTGTGTTTCATG
Source organism: Cunninghamia lanceolata (assembly GCA_027924645.1). Taxonomy (NCBI): domain Eukaryota; kingdom Viridiplantae; phylum Streptophyta; class Pinopsida; order Cupressales; family Cupressaceae; genus Cunninghamia; species Cunninghamia lanceolata. The sequence goes on from BSBN01001389.1 coordinate 426,103, forward strand.
GAGATATTATTTTAGTTTGAGGCCTTGTGGTATTGGGATTATTGATTTTTGGAGTTACCTCTTGAGTTAAGGGGTCCACTCCCCTACCCCTCCAAACTCATTTCAATGAGTTTAGTTTTGTACATATACCATGGGTGTTTTTGTGTTGCTTGTGATTTTTGTTGTGGTATGAGAACACTCATGTGAGACTACCTCCCAGCTCGGGGGTGACCCACTAGCAGGTCTATGGTAGAGAGGAGGGTGATTTGTGTGGCTTGGCTTCTCCCTTTTGTGTTTATATTCATTACAGGTTATGTTGGTGTTCTTAGAGCTTGAAGGAAATGTTCATTTTAGCCTTTTTGCATTATTTTGTTGGCTGATTTTTGAGAGCCATGGCCTTGGAGGCCTTATTGTATTTTGTTGTCAAGTTGGAACTCTCCATGTTTTAGTGTGTAATGAAATTCTTCCCCATGTTGCAAATGTTTTCAACAAATAATTTATGAAGTTTAGTTGCTGTTGTGAATGAAAGAAAAGATTTTTTGTTGCCCTTTAATGGAGATTTTCTTCTTGGTATGTTCATGTGTTTCTTGGTATGGGAAAAATATATTTATTGTGGATACATTTATTTATGTTCAAATACAAAAGTTACTATCCAAAAGCTATGATGGAAAAGAAAATAGTTAGTTTCTAAACTATGGGTCATTAATAATTTAATCCTCTCTTACTACTTACTGTTTTAAGAAAATTTACAATGTGACTGTTATGTTATTTGCTGTCAAAAAGGAAGAGATAAAGAGAAATTAGTTGTAAAGAAAAGAAAAGAGAAAGTAGTATTTTGTCATAATTTATTTTCTATATATATATATATGTATAGTATTCTATCCTAAATGATTTCTGTACAAGACAGTAATTAGTTTCCTGAAAACCCTCTTAAACACATTATTTTGAGGTAGTTGATGCTTTCTAATTACTTGTGTGTGTGTGTGTGTGTGTGTGTGTGTGTGTGTGTGTGTGTGTGTGTGTGTGTGTGTGTGTGTGTGTGTGTATAGACTGTTTGAAATGAATTTATCGATTAACATTTAAAGCTAATAGAAGTCACATTTTACAAATTGAAACAAAGAAAGAAGTGAAAAGAGATTATGAAACACAATCCACCCTTGTTGTAGTGCCCCTCCATTTCCACCTTGGATGTGCAGGTGAATCGATCAAGGCGCATGAATGTGAAGGTAAAATAACAGGAATAATTAAGGTAAGGTAAGGTAAACAATTGATGTCGCACAACATAGATAGATGTTTCATCCATGTGTGGTTTCATATGATGGTTAATGTGTTTTATTGCGACACTGATAATGCAGGCCTTAACATTGTTTTGCATTCCAATGATTAAGATGTCGATCTTACTACAATTGGTATATGTTAGAATGGATCTCATAGACTAATTCTGTTAGATTTATTGGTTATAATGGTACTTCTGAGACATATTCAATTTCATGCACCTACATGTTCAGTGCATGGTTTTGTTCAGATAATGAGGTAGATTTGATTTGGTTATGATTATGTTGTTACCTAATCTAGATTGATCTGATGTGGAAAGGACGATGTCGCATCACTCGCTTGCGAGTGCCCTTTGATGTTGTGATTCCTTTTTCACCTAGTGTTAGCTTATATGCATATATACACGCTTGACTGTGTCATTTGTTGCAGGATGCAGGTATCTGGCATTAACTCCACCTGAATTAACAGGTCTGAGTGTGCCCTAAACCCAATGGATAAGTTGTTCCAGAGATAACTTAAGGTCCCACATCCCAAGTCACCATCCTCGATCTGGATGCATGACATGTTTAGTTCAACCTGTCAGTCCTTTCAGGTCTTGCAACTAATTGATTTTGATGGAACCTGTTGGTTAAGTGTGAGTTTGGCCCTGGCTTGTGAGCTTGTCTGATCTGGCATTCGAGATCTATCTTGCTCAATGGGTTAATGATATATATGCCTAGATTTTGTTGTGGTGTAATAGAAATTATTATAGCATATAGTATATTATTATTATTTAACCCACTATAATATTAATAAGGTCATATCATATTATTATTATTATTCAGATTAATAAGTTGGTTGTGAACCAATAAATATAAATAAATTATTGTTATGTGTAGTGTAATATTATTTTAATAATTATTATTATTAATGATAATAATATTATGTTGTATGCATTTGGGTAATCAATTATTTGTTTGCATGTGTTAATGTGGGGGTAAATAAAATAACCGTTTTCATGAATAAATTTAGATTGGGTAATTGATTTATTACAATGGGGTTAATAAATTTAATATTTTTGTAATTAGTTGGAGTTGGTTGTTCTTCCCGTACCTTGTCTCCTTCCGAAATATTTTGGTTGGGGAGGTATAAAGATTGGTTTTTGATTTCTGTTTTGGGGGGGAGAGGAAAGAGGAAATGAAGCGAAAAGAGAAGGAAAGAGCCAGGTATTTCTCTTTTGCTCAAACCCCATTTCTCCAATTGTAAGTCTTGCGAGCTTCTCTCTAATGATGTCTTCATCTAAACTATAAATAACAGTCATGATATCATGAATATATGCTGCTATTTATGGATTGTTCGAGAGATATATTTCTGTTATTTTAGGGCTACTTTGCTTAGTGAGTAGGGTCACTTTTTCACAGCGCTGGATGTTCTTGATTTTGCTCGAAACATTTTGTTCATTTGCAATCTATCCTTGAAGAGAAAAAAAATAGTTCTTAGATCTAGTAGTGCACAGATATTCTAAAGGTTGAAGAAAAGCCTACCGAGTTTTACTGTGTTTTGTTTATACTTCAGACGGGCGCATATATGTAATGCAGTAGAATATTGATTAGAAATTAGTTTGGTTCTTGGTTTCTTTTATGGGTTTAGCCTCTGTCAGATTACTCTTTTGGGTGGTTCTTCTTGTTGCTTGACCACTGCGTTACCTTTTCTTCCCCCTTTTTGCAGCACCTTTTCTACTGGCTTGGTGGGTTGTTTGTTTCTTTTATGCTGACCCTTAGCAGCACATACTTTACTAGCTCAAAGATTAAGGGTCTTCGCTATCGCTCGAAATGTAACATATACTGAGGATGTTAACAATCCTATGTGTCATCATAAGCGATTGGGCACCTTTGGCCTAGCTAATATTGTGGATGTATAATATCGATTTGAATTGTCTATGTTATTAACTGAGGTTCGCAGAGGTTGATTATGGTTGGGGAAGGGATGTTAGCACATTAGAAGTTAGCTAGTGCAAGTACTGTGTTATGTTCTTGTGCCTCCCAGTTTTGCATTTTCTATTGGTAGGTTAATTGTCTTTCATAGATAAATGTCTCTAGATAAAAAAAAACTGTTCCTAAGCGGCCACACCGGCGCTGGCAGAGGGTGTGAAATTTGGCTTTAAACCTGCTAATTGTATTTGCCTGAAAGTGTTAGAGCCTGTCAACAAATCCATTCTGTGCATATCCTGCAAGCATTGTGTCCCATGAGATTTCATCTCTTTGAGGCATTCGGCCAAAAAAAACTGCTCCCATGTGCCTTGTCTATGCATCCAAATTTTGCATACATGTCTACCAGAGCATTTCCAACTATAATATCTGAACAAAATTCCCCTTCCTTTATGTGTTGAAGGATGTCCATACGCTGTCTCAAGGATTAGCATAGATGTTAAATAGTTGCACAAGATCACTTATCTGTGTAATAAACCTTCGTAGTCATTCAAGGTTGTAAATAGGCGCAACCAATCTCGTGTTAGACCTGTAAGCCTTGCATCATGTAAAATGACTTTTCTGAGGTATTTTGTCAGATAGATCACATGCCTTATCTGTGCGCCCTTACCTTGCTTATTAATTATCGTAGCATTATTGGAAAGTTTCTAATTTCTTTGTTGTGGCAGCTTTCTGTCCATGTACGGAAATCTTCTTGACTTTTTCAATCATTAACATTCAATTAGCTTAGATGTATATAATTGTGCCATAGGGTAATTGTGTAACATTATATCAATGCTAGTGTCTTAATTTCTTAATTGGTTTTAATAATGTTTATATTGTGTAGAATTGATTCTTGTTTTGTCACTAGGGTGATAAGGCATAATATATGATTCTTAGAGGAGTAATTATGATTTCATGATAGTTAATTTACTTGATAGGTTTGCTAGGAATGTAGAACTTGAGATATCTTTGGTAGGGTAAATTAATACTATTGTTCTGTATTGTTGTGATAGATTCAATTTATGTTGGTCATTACCCTAACTAAATTAAATTGTCAATGTATTGTGATTGTGCTCATCATCCGGACTTGGTGAGCTATTCAATCTAGCTATATTAACCATCCCTTTAAGTATATCCTTTTTACGTAATTATTTTAGTCAATCAATGAGCTATGTTTATATAGTTTTTGGAATTTAAAATTGTAATTCTTCTTTATTGCAAACAAGAAATATTTTAGAAAGAGAAGTAAAATGAATCTAGGTTTCATATAGTGAATTAGAGATGATATAAATAGTATCTAGGGGTAAGTTTATACTCTTAAACATTAATTTAATATTAATGGGAATGGTTTACCAATCTTGTTGGAGTCTTTGAATAAATAGAAAACAAGTTTGAAGGTATGGGTTTTAGCGTTGAACTTCTTAGGTTTTAGAGAGTTAATGATTTTAATCTGTGATGTCGCTTCATGGTCATTATGCAGTTACATTGAGGCTATATGATGTAAAATGGACCCTTTGACTTCTATTATGATTATTGCCTAGTGTATCTTTTCCGTATTGATCAGTAGTTAATTATTGCTTAGCTTCGATGGTTTATGCATGCTCACAGTTGATTTCTAGTTTTCTTCCATGATATTGTTGGATCAAATTGGTCATGCGTGTGTGTTGTGTTGGGTAGTAGGTGTAGACTCTTTTGATTTATTTAGTTCAATATTAGAGACATTGTTAGATCTTTTACTAACCTTTATAGGAGATGCACTAAGAGATTCAATTATTCATATTGTAGATTGTGACTAATGAGCCCTCAACCATACCAAGGGGTTGGAATTAATTGGTAATTTAATTGATTTGGTTTATGTGTGTAACATAGTTGGTTTTGATCCTATGGCAGACCCTATGTAGTTGCCTAGAGATAATATTCTACCTCAAACCATCTACTTACCTGTTCACTATTTATGTAAGTAAATGGAATAGAATTTTATCAGATAAATTATTACATAGGAAAAACTAGTGAAATGAGGTAATGTTTTTACTTAATTTTGGGTTAGCAGTGAACCTATCATTTGTATGGAGAATGTGTTTTAATTGGTTGATAGTGGGCCTTATGTTTTAATGCATTGGTAAGGTGACAATAAGGGTTTATGTGTGTGTGTTAAAGATAAATTGCATATTGTGGAATATCTTACTAACAACTATCAATTGGGCATCTTATGAGTATAGTTACTGTCTCGAAGACCCATGGTTAGTATGTCATATTTTATATTGCACTTATGGGATTTTAATTGGATTCATCTATTTGATGAAGCTGTGCTTTTAGAGTGGATGTCGATGTGGGATTGTTGTGTTACAGTGGTGTCTAGTGGAAGTTGATTCCAGAGGCTAAGAGGGGTAGTCATTTGTATGATTCTTGTGTATATGTAATCTTACTATTGGTTGAATATGATTTGATGGCATGTATTTTGTTCATAGGTGTCTTGAAATCAGGATGTTGTAAGAACATGATGTCTTTTGCCTATGTATGTGAGTCTTGGTAAACGATATTGTGAGATGATGCACATACTGTGTTGTGAATATATTATGATGGGTTTAAATCTCCTTCAAGGAAGTGTTGATGTCGAGTTTGTGTTTAGTATTGTAATGGGGAGATCTTGGAAATCATAATGAGAAACTATTTTGTTCATGGTTGATTTTGCGAGCAAGATGACCCATACCTTGCTCTGGATATGTGTTATTATGGTTATTGCGATTAAGCAACAGAAAGTTTTGGGACAATGTTGTACAGGCTTGGTCATTGTGATTATGTTTTGTATGCAAGAAGGTAAATGCCTTGCATTGTTTATATATACTTATCAGTATGATAGTCATTATCTTGCTTGATGGTTAGGGTTTCTAGATGTAGGTAGGGGAGTGGCTTTCAATGTGGGGCCGGCGCCCAAAGTGGCTAGCTAGGGTAACCCATTGAAAGTTAGTAATCAAGTGATAACCTAATTAATGATTTAGAGGGTTGGGTAGTAATTCACATTAAACAAGATAATTGGATTCCTCACCCATGCCTGTAGTGCTTGTTTAGACTAAGGATGGGATCGAGAAGGCCTGGTTGGCAAGTTCGACCTCCTTGTCTCCATGATAGGATGTGTCGGATCCGCATGTGTCACCCTATGGGGCCGGAGTCTAGTGAGAGGCTGCCAGGGTAACCATAGATGGGGGCCGGAGTCTAGAGAGAGACTGCCAAGGTAACCCATGCTAGGACCATGTGATGACACTCTCCCTACTGCAACCTAGCATTCCCTAGTTGTACTCTCCCCATTCGTCATGTGTTGCCTCTGGACATGTTACTGAGTTGCTTGTGGTGTTGTCATGTGTTGTTCAGTCCTTGTTCAAGTTAGTTAATTGTCTACCTGACTGTTTGATGTTTTGGGACCTTATGTTATCTCCAAGCATGGGGGGTGGACCTTAGGGTTCCACATGGTCGGGTGGATGTGCTTTATCTCCATTGATTTTTCTTGCCTTTGTTCGTGTGCAAGAAGGTGGTAACTCCTGTAGCAGATTCAGATCGTGTACCTGTTTATGGAGACAGTTATTATGCTCATGTGCTATCTTGTGTATCAGATTATTCATAATGTATGTATTCATATGTATTCAGAAGATTGATAATGTAATGTTGTATTTATATGTCGGGAGAAATTGCAGCTATGCACTAGATCTGGATGAATACTTATATGATGTTATATAGATGTAAATATTTATTAACTTAGTGCATTAGGTTTACAATGAGTTAATGATGTTAATTCTTGATGTGTGTTAGATTATGTTAATTGTTTGGTCAAGTAATGCAGCCATGTTATCTTAGAGGACAAGTCATTAGTTTAAATGATGTGTTAATATTACTTTGATATTTCTATCTTAAAAAAAAAAAAATTTATCCTGTTGCATATAGCATTAATGTGATGTTCTCTGAGGTATTCATGGCGGGGTGTTACACTTGTTGCATCTGGTTATAATCACTTTTTTTTATGTTTGTCAAATAGTATATATATATTGCTTTCTCTGTATTATCTCTAAACAAAAACAAAAGAAAAAAATATATTTTGCAGATTTGCAAATCTGGAAAATATGTTTTTTTCTTTTGTTTTTATTTAGAGATAATACAAAGAAATATATATATATATAACAAAAAAATAGGAAAACCTTGTGTATACATAATGAGTATATACCTCTATGTGAGGTATTTTCATGGCTACCAAGCCATTGAAGGAGAAAACCCCAACCTGCAAATGAAACCAAGAGGAAAAAAAAAAAGGAGAAGAGAACAAAATGATGAGAAAAGAAGAGAATGGGAAAAGAGAGAGATGGGTTTAGGGTTAGATAAAAAGAAACTAATAATAATAGGAATGGGATTTAGGGTTGAGTTTGAGTGGGAAATTAGAAATAGGCAATTTATTTTATTTCTTTTCCCATTTACACGTGACTTCATCTCTCTTTCTTTCCCTTTTAATTTTTTTAAATTTTTCCATTATGTGGTTATGTTAGTTGGGCTCTTTTCACATGTGAGGGAAATTTATCTTTTATTTATTTTTTTGACCCAAGTGTTAGTTATGGGCTAAGTGGGAAATTCTACCCGTTGTGTATTTTAATTTTTAGACTCCTATTTTTATTTTCTCCATAGTGGGATTTAAATTAATTTAATCAAGGAACCTTTATAGGATTTTAATATTGTTAATTGATTTTGTTGGGATGGGTAAAGTGATTTTGATTCTTTCTTGGAAAATTTTACCTTGGCATTCAATTTAATTTAATTGTTGAAATTATATTATTAGTGGACCTTTATTATTTGGGGTTTTTAATATTTAACGATTTTATTTAATTTGAATTTTGATTAATCGGGTGGAAATTTTCTAACATTACTTAGGTGGATTTTATTTTAATCTTTTTATTTAAATTTTTCTCATAATTATTTTAGGAGACCTTTTTTTAATAATTATTCCAAATGTTAAAAATGTGTTATGCTGATTTTTCGAAGACTTAGGGTAGTTAATTTAAATGAGATCCCTTAACATTAGATAACAATTATTTTTACCTTATAATTATTAGTTTTAACAAAGGTGTACTTTTAATCTATTTTGTGCTCTAGAATTATGGTTGGATTTCGACTCCTGTCAGAATCACATCACTCACTTAGGGAACTTAGGGTTCGGGTGCATACGATCCTAACCCTAGTAGTGATTCTTCTTGCATCGCATCGCATAACACCCTAGTCATCTATCATCATGCAGGGGATTGCGTATGTAAACACTCTTCCCTAAGATTCATTAACATGTTTACGCCTTATGCATATTACCACTGAGCATGCTGATGCGTGCGAGGGGGTTTCTAGGGTCATGTGGAAAAGTTTTTGATATTTCGTGTCATGACCATATGACAAATGTGGATATGACACGTGTGTTGCATGTCATGGCCGCATGGGAAATGTGGGCATAACATTTGGTATCAGAGCCCAAGTTTAAACACTAGGCTTGTTTGGGCACATTATTTATTCTGTAATTTTGATTAATTTGCAAATACCTTGTTCTTGTAGGATGCCTCCTCAATGAGTTAGGCGAGCGCATTCATGCACCACAGAGTCCATAGAGATATGGAATGAGAATGAGTCTTTAGCGGAGGGTCAGGGACCACCAGCTCAACCAGAGCAGTCAGCACCGCAGGCATTACTGGTACCTAATATTGGACCATAGATCTTACAGGCATTACAGGTAATGTTAGAGAGGTTGCCACCAGTGATAGCAGAGCCACGCGTTGAGCCCCACATTGATTCGCGAGAGGAGCCACATGCCAAGCTGCGTGCAGGGCCATGTGTTAAGCCCCGCATCGAGCCACAAGTGGTGCCATGAGTAGAACCCTTTGTAGAGATTCCTGACACTACTATGGAGGAGATTGGTTCATCTTATAGAGGTTGTAGCAGGAGCCCTCTGCACTAGGCGAGGCGAGAGGAGGCAGTGAAAGTAGAGCAGTATTATCACAGGCCTTACAATTATGGTAGGGATGAGCCTATCAGAGGGCACATAGACCAAGGGGACCCTATTAGAGACGTGCTTAGGCTAAATCCACCTACTTTTGTAGGGACCACAGAGGGAGTTGAGGCTGAGGCTTAGCTTATCTGTTTAGACAAGTGCTTTGTGTTGCATCCTTATGAGGGTAATACGGAAGCACGCATGGCGGTCCACTTGTTGAGAGATGTTGTAGCGACTTGGTGGTGCACTAAGGAGTGCAAGCACCTCTTATCTTTGGATACACTTTCATTGGAGACTCTCATTGAACACTTTAATGTGCGATATCTATCATACCACTTCAGGTAGCATTGCATTGACGAATTCCATGATTTATAGTAGTGAGGCCTTACTGTAGAATAGTATGAGGGTAGGTTCACTGAGTTGTCATGTTATACAGAGTATCTCCATGATGAGAAACTTCTAGTTCATAAGGTTATCAAAGGTTTGAATCATGGGATAGTAGGGTCTGTGCGCTTGGTAGACCCCCAGACATTGAATGAGGCTTCCGAGAAGGATACATTGCTGAGGAGATACAAGGATGAGGTCAAAGCTCATGCCCTCAGTTTTAGGATCATAGCCAGTAGCAGCATTATTGTAGACCACCACCACCACCTTAGAGAGGAGGGTTTAGTTTTGTGCCACTACCTCCTAGGTCTCCATAGTAGCAGCAACCGCAGCAGCAGCAGAGATCCAGGACACAACAGAGGGCACATGGGGGTCATAATCAAGGTTGGCTGCAGTAAGGCCTGTGTAGGGATCAGAGACAACAGGGACCACTTGCGGGACCTGTGAGGTCACAATAGTCTTATACGGCTTCACAGGGGTCCATAGGTCAATCTGGATAGCAACAGAGTAGTAGGACTCAGACTAGATAGGTACAGGCTTGGGGCCCATGCTACGTTTTTGGTGGATGGGACATCTATCCAGAGTGTGCCCTTAGGGCTTTAGTGTAGGGGACCAACCTCGTGCAAGAGGATCAGAGTAGACAGTTGGAGATGTGGGTAGGTCCCACTATATGTTCGTAGTGGTTGATAACCGCCAGGCCAATTTTCAAGCATCAGTGATTGAGACCTCAGGTATGATTGGGGATGTCCCCATTTCTATTTTATTTGACTTTGGCACTACTAATTCATTCATATCTCCATCGTTAGTGGAGTGTTATAGGCTGGTGGCCTCTAGGCAGGGCGATAGGTGGGAGGTTGAGTTTGCCACAGGGGCCAAGATAGTAGTAGATGCCTTAGTCCACGACCGTGAGATATATTTGGGGGCCTTTACTATAGTATGTGACCTTAGGTTATGCTTTTAGGATCCTATGGCGTCGTTTTAGGCATGGACTGGCTTGTGGCTCATAGAGCCAAGCTAGATTATCGTCGAAAGGTGATTAGCTACTTAGACGATCTTGGTACATTAGTTGAGATAGTGGGCATTTAGAAGCCCATGGTTGTTCGTATGATATCCGCTTAACAGCTTAAGCATTGCATGTGGAAGGGATGCCAAATGTTCACTATCACTGTTAGTGATAGATTAGAGCACGAGCCTGAGCCATCGTTAGATGACCATCCCATTTTGAGAGAGTTTGCTGATGTGTTTCCACCAGAGTTACCAAGGATGCCACCCCGTCGAGAGGTATAATTTCATATTGGGCTAGTGCTAGGTGCCGAGCTAGTGTCTTTTGCACCCTATAGGATGATCACTCATGAGCTCACAGAGCTCAAGTTGTAGTTAGAGGACATGCTTGAGAAGGGGCACATTCGACCTAGTGTTTCAACTTGGGGTGCACCGGTCATCTTCGTGAAGAAGAAGGATGGGTCTCTTCATCTGTGCACAGATTGTAGGTAATTAAATAAGGTGATGGTGAAGAACTGTTACCCTCTACCTAGGATTGATGATCTCTTCGATCAGATGCAGGGAGCTAGGGTGTTATCTAAGATAGACTTGAAGTCCGATTATCACCAGTTGTGCATAACAGAGGCGGACATACATAAGACTGCCTTCCAGACTTGATATGGGCACTATGAGTTCATTGTGGTACCCTTCAGCTTGACAAATGCCCCTGTAGTGTTCATGAGTCTCATGAACGTGGTGTTCCATACCTATTTAGATTGGTTCATGATTATTTTCCTTGATGATATGTTGATCTATTCGTACACCAAGGAGGAGCATGAGGAGCACCTATGTCAGGTTTTGCAATGCTTGAGGGAGCGGAATCTTTATGGCAACTTAGTGAAGTGTTCATTTTTCAGGACAGAGGTGCAATATTTGGGGTACATCCTATCTGGCGATGGTATCTCCATAGATTCATTAAAGATCAGAGCTATCAAGGATTGGCCAGCACCTACCAGTGTGATAGAAGTTAGGAGTTTTATGGGGTTAGCTGTTTATTACCGTAGATTTGTTGAGGGAGGATAGCGCACCCCATCACTTCCCTTCAGTGGAAAGGGAAGAATTTTACTTGGACTGAGCAATGTGAGAGGGCCTTCGGGGTCCTCAAGGAGTGTCTTAACATCGCTCCCATCTTAGTAGTTCCTGATCTAATAGAAAATTTTATGGTTTGCACTAATGCATCACTTGAGGGTTTGGGAGCCGTACTTATGCAGGGTGGTAGAGTGATCACGTATGAGTCATGAAAGCTCAAGACCCATGAGCTAAACTACCCTAGTCATGATTTAGAGCTCGCAATAGTGGTTCATGTTCTAGTTCGTTGGAGACATTTCCTATTGGATTGTCACTTTGAGCTTCATTTAGATCATCACAGCCTTCAGTACATATTCACACAGCTGAATCTGAATGCCTGTCAGTGGTGTTGGATGTAGTTTCTTTGCCAGTATGACTTTGATGTCCACTACATCAATGGGAGAGAGAACATGGTTGCTAACACATTGAGTCAGAGGCACCACGAGATCCTAACCTTGACTCTGAGTGTGGACTTGAGGGGATGCATTATTCAGCATCTACCTGAGGTTGAGTGGTTTCCTGAGGTGCAACAAGAGATCCAATCACATAGGGCCCTTTGTGGGGAAGTTTCTAGGGTACTCTCTTGAGGCAGATGGGTTACTTCATAATCGACAGAGCATCTATGTACCCCGTGCAGGTGACCTACATACTATAGTTTTATCAGAGGCTCACAGAGCACCATATGCAGCACACCTAGGGGTGAAGAAGATGCATGCCGACCTACAACAGTTGCACCATTGGGGGGTATAAGATGGGATATTACAGAGTTTGTTGCTCAATGCCTTGAGTGCCAGAGGGTCAAGGCCGAGCATCAGCATCTAGCGGGTCTTTTATACCCTCACAAGATACCTGAGTGGAAATAGGACACCATTTGCATGGATTTCATTGTTGGTCTTCCTATGTCTTCTCACTGCCATGATGCCATCATGGTGACGGTTGACAAGTTGACCAAGGTGGCACATTTCTCACCTATACGCACGATGTACAATACACTAGTAGTGGCAAGAGTATTCTTGGATGACATTGTGAGATTACATGGGGTACCTCACTGTGTCATTTCTGACAGGGACTCAATACTCACATCAGCCTTTTGGAGGGCTTTGCAATAGGCATTGGGCACATAGCTCAACTTTAGCTCCGCTTGTCACCCCGAGACAGATGGTAAGACAGAGAGGGTGAATCAAGTGTTGGAGGATATGTTCCATATGTATGTTATGGACCACCATTCTAGATGGGAGGAGTATCTATATCGGGTTGAGTTTTCCTACAATAATGGGCATCACATCTCGTTAGGTATGCCTCCTTTTTAGTCTTTGTATGGCAAACCTTGCAAGATGCCATTGAGTTGGGATCGGTAGAGGACAGAGTTGCCATTGGTCCAAAGTTGGTTCAGGATATGGAGCAACAGGTCACATTGATTAGGTAGAGACTTCAAGAGGCATAGGATAGATAGAAGAAGTATGTTGATGCTAAGAGACTAGATCGGAGCTTCTCAGTTGATGACAGGGTATTCCTGAGAGTGTGGCCACACAAGAGTCTAATCTTTTATGGAAAGGGCTCTAAGCTAGCACCATGGTTCATAGGACCTTTTGAGATCTTGGAGTGGATAGGACCTATAGCCTACCGTCTAGCATTGCCACCTAGCCTATCATGTATCCACGATGTTTTTCATGTGTCTATATTACGGGGATATATATTTGATTTATCTCATGTATTGGACTAGAGTGCTATATAGGTAGAGGCGCATGGGTAGTTGTCTTTGGAGCCAATTCACATATTGGCTCATTAGACGTTGGGCCTTTGAGGTCGAGAGCTGAACCAGGTTAGGGTCTAGTGGGATTGGTATGATGAGGTCACAGCAACTTGGGAGGATGCAGCTAGATTGAGGACACTCTATCCTCACCTTTTTGATGACTTCCAGGAGGAAGTTTAGTCTTAGGGGGAGTATGTGAGGCCGATTATTTTCACTTCCCTATTTTGATCCTTTCACATTATAGTTGGAGACATTTCAAAAATTTAGAGACTTGATTTCCATTATGCATATTTAGACTATATCTCCTAATTTTGGATTAGCTTTGATTAGTTATGTGGTGATTTGATTAGATTCCTTTTTGATGTTCTTAGGATTCTAGACATGTGAGATAAATTTGATGATTATTCTTAATGTTGATTATGAGCTCATTATGTGGATTTGTTATTGGATTATGATTCTGGGATATTAGATAGAAAATGTAATCTTAAATCTTAATTATGATGTGAGTGGTTTAATGTTGTGTATGAATTATGTGATGACATAATTATTACATTCTATTCCTTCGGCTATGATATATCTATGTTGGATTGACCATTTGATTGAGTGTGTAGGTGATTTTCCAGGCCATGGAAAATCAGAGGCAGATCTCACATTTATGTAATTCTTTGTTAAGCCGATCCATTCCCAAGAGGGATGAGGATCATGTTTGATTGAATGATGTTTTTGTGAATGCTTGATTTAATTATTTTGCCTAGTTCACCCATTTATTTGATTTAATTATGTGTTGTAAAACTTGGTTTCAATTCACACCATTTGGTGTTCTTTTTATTTTTGGGCCATTTAATGTGATTTTACACCTCCTTTTGTGTTTATTAGAGTTCCAAACTTACCCTAGGTGGTACCCCTAGGGTCTAGGGTCCATTTGGACTTACTAAACCCTAGGGTAACTATTAGCTGCTGTTGCACCAAAAGATCAACCTATTAATGCTCGATACAACCACTTGACTTAACAAGCACGAGAGGCGGTTAAGCCCTTGTTGCAAACCACCGCAGCATTGCGTTGAACAAGGAGACCAAGGGCCACACCTTGTAACAATCCCCCCCAGCGCAAGTGCGGGGTTTCAACCTGTGACCTCAGCTCTGATACCAATTGTTAGAATCAGGACAGACAACTGAGAGGGAGGGGTGAATCAGTTGTCTAAAACTTTCTTCCAATTAAACACTTAAATCCTCTTTGTGATTTAGCAGCATATTAATAAATCAATCATGGAAACATAGTGCAATTAAATCAAGAGCAGAAACATATCAACACATAAGACACCAAGATTTTGACATGGAAAACCCAGTTAAGGGAAAAACCATGGGGTGATTAACCCAAGATTGTATTCTCTGTTAGAAGAATAGAAAGAACAAAATGGCACATGCCAATTAGGGCTCACTGCCTGAGCACATTGCTCACAAGAGGCTCACTGCCTACAAGAGACACATTGTCTACAAAATGATAAGTATCACCTACTTGAACTGGAAAATAACATCTTCACCATGCTTGAATCAGTTCCATTTAAGCCCAAAACTTTTTCTTTGCCTTTCGCTCTCTTCCTCGCTACCACACTCTCATCTCCATAAGACACACTTTGACATGACTTTACAATCCCTTATTTATACAAGGCATCGACTTCGGAATAATCATCTAAGTCGGCAAACACCTACAAGGACATCTACAAGATGTGTAATACATCTAGTTGGCCAGTCTCAGAAAGAACACCATCATCCGGAAGTTATTCTTTAATTGCGAGCTCCAACTACAATGCGGACCACCAACACAAACTGGACATGATCCAAATACCTTCACAAGATTGCCTGAATCACCGAGAACATCTACACTTCATCTGCTTACTGAAATCCTTCTCTCCTTCATCTGGAACCTCAAGAACACAGTCTGTCATCACTGTCACAAAGGAATAGATGCTTGCAGACCTTCAAACCAAGAACCAATAGAGTCGACACTTCACAAAGACTTCCTCAACACTCCTTCAAATCTACAAAATAGGATAATGCATTTCCAGATCTCACCGGACCTATTTGTGTCACTCTGTCACCTCTAAACACCTACCGGAACTGGTTTTACTTGGACGGCAACAACTCCTTCAAATCTCCATGCGGACCTCTGAAATCTTTACTGGATTATCTTAAGACTCATATCTACAAACCCTTTGAACCACATCCTCTGATAGTCATCTTATCTTGGATCTTTACCTTACTGTCTTCACTGTTCTTCTCTGTCCCTGATTAGGACTAATTTTCTCAATATCCTTAGCACTCAGCTCATCAAATCCTTTTCATCAATGCAATAGGAGTATGTTGACATCAATGACAACACCGATTAGGCCCATACTTGTAACAATCTCCCCCTTTGTCATTGATGGCAACATATGATGTGAAAAACTATTTTAACCATCAAGACAAAAACTTCTCCTTACTGTCACAACTCCCCCTATCAGCAACAACCATTCACATGTCTTCTCTTCATTTACTGCTCCCCCTTTGATCATCAACCACTTGTTTTTCACATGTCTTCTCTCCCCCTTTGACATCAATGGCAAAGGGCTCATACTTGCAACTCCAACACTTCAGAATCATACCAGCTGCTCCCCCTGAGTGGTAGCTCCCTATATTAATCCGGACAACAAGATATGACTGTGATATCTACTAGATCGATGCACTCCAGTGCACCTTAGTTCATCACTGGAGGGGCAATAACCCCTAACTTCTCCCTGAGATACTCAAAAGAGTCCTTAGGTAGAGGTTTAGTAAAGATGTCTGCAATCTGATCCTTGGATGGCACAAACTCCAATTTGACTTCATTCTTAATCACTTGTTCTCTCAAAAAGTGAAACTTGATGGATATATGTTTAGTCTTTGAATGCAACACCAGATTCTTAGATATATTTATTGCACTTGAATTATCACAGAAGATTATGATAGGATCCTCCTACTCCACTCTGATGTCTCTTAGCATTTACTTCATCCACAAAACTTGAGTGCAACTACCTGCTACTGCAATATATTCTTCTTCTACAGTTGACAAATATATTGCCTCTTGTTTCTTGCTCAGCCAAGAAACCAATCTCTTACCCAAAAAGAATGCTCCACCACTGGTACTCTTCTGGTCATCCACATCTCCTACCCAATCTACATCTGTATATGCATGAAGAGAGAAATCATGATCTCTGGGATATTACAATCCATACTCAACTGTCCCTTTTAGATATGTAAAAATCCTCTTGATTGCCATGACATGAGATTCTCTAGGACCAACTTGAAATCTAGCAACAAGACCCACAGCATTCATAATGTCAGGTCTAGTTTGAGTGAGATACAACAATCCTCTAATCATTGACCTGTACTTTTTCTGATCAGCCTTAGGAGAGTCATCATCTTTGCCCAATTTACAATTGGTTGCCATGGGAGTATTCATTGGTTTTGATTTTTCCATCCAAAATTTATTCAACAATTCTTTCATATATTTGGTCTGAGAAATGAAGATTCCTTTTTTTGTTTGATTGATTTGTAGACCCAAGAAGAAATTCATTTCCCCAAGCATAGACATCTCAAATTCACTTTTCATTTGATTTGCAAAAGTTTTACACATACTATCTCTTCCTCCAAAAATGATATCATCAACAAACACTTCAATAATCAAGATGTTTTCATGATCAATTTTGAAATACAAATTACTGTCAGCAGTACCTTTGTTGAAACCAATCTTCAAAATATGCTTATCCAATCTTTCATACCAGGCTCTTGGGGCTTGGTTTAGTCCATACAGAGCTTTCTTCAACTTGTAGACCATATCACCATGATTAGACAATTGAAATCCATCTGGTTGCTCAATGTATACTTCTTCTTCCAAGTCACCATTCAGGAAGGCAGACTTGACATCCATCTAATATACTTTGAAGTCCTTGAAGGCAGCAAAAGCAAGAAATAATTTGACTGCTTCAATTCTTGCCACCCGAGCAAAAGTTTCTTCAAAATCAACTCCTTCTATTTGAGAGTAACCCTTGCAGACCAATCTGGCTTTATTTCTGCTTACTTCCCCAACTTCATTTAGTTTGTTCCGGAAGACCCATTTGGTTCCAATCACATTCTTGTTTCTAGGTCTGGGAACAAGATCCCAAGTGTAATTTTTCTCAATTTGCATCAGCTCTTCCTCCATTGCTTTAGTCTAGTTTTCATCACTGCAAGCTTCATTTACTGTCTTATGTTGAATCTTTGAAATCAAACAATACTCATCTGAATCTTGAGCAATTCTCCTTGTTTGTATGCATTTTCTTTTATCACCTATGATCTGATCTTTAGAGTGGTTCAGTCTTACATACCTAGGAACTTTGGGAGTTTCTTGCACTTCTGATTCTCGATCAGGCTCATTAAAACTCATCTCTTCTTCCTAATTTACCAGATCAGTTTGAATCTGACTTGCAGAAGGGGCTTGGGCTCCTTGAATCAGAACACCATTCTAATCATCTTCATCATATTCATAAAATCTTGAGGGTTTTTCAATTCTTTCATCAACCTTCACATTTGTACTTTCTATAATCTTTCTCAGTCTCTTGTTATAACACCGGTATGCTTTGCTTTGAGTAGAGTAACCCAAGAATATTCCTTCATCACTTCTAGCATCAAACTTGCCTAAATCTTCATCTCTTTTGATGTAACATTTGCTACCAAAGACTCTAAAATACCTCATAGTAGGAGTGATGCCAAACCAAAGTTCATAAGAAGTCTTACCGGTATTGCTTCTGATTTGAACTCGATTGAGAGTATAGACTGCAGTGCTGACAACTTCTCTCCAAAAGATCTGAGGAACATTTGCTTCCATCATCATTGTCCGAGATGCTTCCTAGATGGTCTAGTTCTTTCTCTCCACTACTCCATTATGTTGTGGAGTCCTAGGAGCAGACAACTGTCTCTTTATTCCATGTTTCTCATGGAATTCTATGAACTCACTGGATGTGAATTCTCCACCTCTATCAGACTTCAGACACTTTAATTTCAATCCGGTTTCATTCTCTACCATAGCCTTGAATATTTTGAATTTCTCAAAGGCTTCTGATTTCTCTTTCAGAAAAGTTACCCACATCATTCGGGAGTAGTCATCAATTAGTAACATGAAGTATCTATCACCTTGCACACTCCTGATTCTTGTCGGACCACATAGATCAGTATGAACTAAGTCCAATATTCTGGTACAATATTGTTCTTTGCTTTTAAATGAGACTCTAAACTTGGGTTTAATAAATGTGACGAAAATTCAAAATGGCTAAGGGTGGGAGATGAGTCGTGCCTTGGAAAAGGTCCATCTCCCTTCCCAAGGCTTGGGGATTCCTCCACCATGAAGACTTGGGGGGTCTTCAAGACCCTCAAGTGTGTGGAACCTCCCTCCAAGACTCTCACACATGTGTGAGATCATGTTGGAGAGAGGGGTTTCTCCTGGAGGACAAAAGGATGACATGTGTCATCCCTTATCCTCATGGAGCCATGGGGAGAGATGCCACCTCTCCACTTGGGCTCTCTAACATGTGTGAGAGCACAAGCAAATAAGGTGAGGGTTTGAATGCATAAGAGGGTGACACTTGTCACCCTAACTTTCATTCTCTCTTGTGGGGTTCTCTCTCTCTTTTATTTCCTCCTCTTCAAGAAATTTTAATGTTCCTACCATGGTAGCACCCATCCATATGAGTTGTTTATGTTACAGATGATCTAATGCTATGGAGGTTCTCAAGGTCTCCTTTTTAAAATGTAGCTAGACCTATCTATCTTTCAAAAATCTTTTCATCTAAAATTACTTATCCTCCTAGTGATGGAAACATAGATCTCTTACCACCAATCTTATTTGATCCTCTAGGTCAAATGGTATCAAGTTTAAGTGGTTCCTTAAGAACCATGTCCATCATGTTTCTCCATCACTCAAATGGCCCTTTGCGGAACTTCCTATTGAATATTTTTGGTGTATAACTCCATGAGTTAACACTAACTCAATCATAGTTAGGCGATTTATAGAAAATGACAATTGGCATTTTCAACTTGGTGAGTCATTTGTAATAGGTGTCAATAGAATTGACATTGTGCCTCTATTTCCTAGGGTAGTTATGCTATTATGTTGCTTTGAATATCACCACCTATCCTTGTTTCGTGGAGAAGTGGGTATGCAACCTCTACTATTTATACCTGTTATTTGTTAATACAAATTATTCATTCTCACTTGTAATCTTGTGTTTGATAGTCTTTCCATGATCTTGGTTCTCACATGGTATCAGAGCACTGTGGTCAGCATCAAATCTTGTTTTCTCGTTGTGCGAATTAGGTTTGCATCTTTAAGTTTTTGCTTAGTTTAAGTTGTTTTTCTATTTAACATTTATGTGTGCATCTTATTGCTTCAAATGCCCACATAGGGTAGTGTGGTTTCTCGCTTGAAAGAACCACACAGGCCGCATAGGCCAAAATTGTTTGAAATCTCACAGATGACATTCAGAGACAGGCCATATAGGCCATTTTTTAAAGCATCGATAGAGGATCATAAGGCCGAACCAGAGAGAATCCTCAGCGGCCACAAAAGGCCAATCATTTATTGCATTCATAGAGACCATCCAAGGCTGATAGTGGATAGCATTTGTCAAGCGACAAAGGCTGATGAGGGACACCATAGGTAGCGCCATCCTCAGCAAAGTCCATAGCCATCGAAGGAGTCTAGCGACCATACAGGCCAGTGACATCACAGTCCAAAAAGGACTCTTTCTCAATGAATACATGGGTGTCAAATCACCACACATGGTTGTCACCACCACATCACCCTGCATTGTCATGGTCAATGCTTTATGTGTCCAATGGCCACCCCATCGACCGCCCAACGACACAGTCAAACTTTTAAGAGCTAAGCCCTTGGTCACATGGGCAAATAAGCTCTTGGTCGTACTCTACCACAGGGGGCTTAAATTTCTCCCTCACACACAATTTTTTTTTCCAAACACATTGGAAAATTATTTCTGGAGGTGTATTTTTTTTGCATATGCAAAATTTTTGAAGGGCCATAACTTTTGTAAATTGACTCAAAATTGAGTCATTCCTTTTGCAAAGGTGGTTCTTTTTTCATCCTCTATCCAACAAATCTGATATCACACTATCTTTATAAAGTACCTGATCACACTTTTGTAGGGAGACAATAAGCACTCATTCCATTAATTGTAAAATTTGGGGGGAAATCAAACTAAAGGGAAAAATCCACTCAAAGATATAAGCAAATGTCAAGTGCACTCAATTATAAAGTGTCACTTTAAGGGGGGTATTAAGCTAGAGTGCTTAAAAACACTCAGACTGCACTAAATTACCACTTTAAAAGTCAAAACTGAGCATCAAAAATTTTAAATTGCACCATTTCATCACGTAAAAGAAGGTCAAAATGTAATGGCATCGCCAAAAGAAGAGGTCAGTAGATGGGTTCTAAGTTCAGTAGTAGGTGATCACATGTCACCATTCATTGAATTATTTGTAAGGATCAAACACTGCAATACTACCAAAATATTAATGGACCAAGTCTACCATAATATCTTTGCCAAAGGTACTGTAAAATTGGGAAATGGATATGTCCATAATGTCTACTTCATTCCTGACTTATTCAAAAATTACCTTTCAATATATTCACTCACACAATCTGACAAGATAGTTGAGTTCACTACTAAATCAACCTTCACTCGAGAAGCAAAAGATCGAAGACTTGTTGCAGTAGGCAAGGTTTGCAACTTTGATTGACTTCATCTTTTCACATTTCACATCTGGTGAAGAAGATAATCATGATGCAACTTCAGAGCCTAGTGTAAACTCTCAGCTCAGCTCAGTTGGTTCTATATAGTAGAAAATTTGAACTCTACCTGCATTCTTAGGTTGTAAAAACACTCATATAGTGTCAAGATATTGAAAGTGTAAAAGTGAAATGTAAGCCATTGATCTATAAAGTGTAGTGGGGAGGTTGCAACATTACAACTTGAATTGCATTGATTCTTACCTCATTCGTATGTGTACATATGCACATCCTTGTCTTTAGTTATTTTGTACATTTCTTAGACCTACATCCTGGTCTTTATCCTTTAAAACACTACTTCAATTAGTTTGGTAAAATCTCTTGAAATCAAGATAAGGGAAAGTTTTACAACTTTGACATGCTTCAAGAGTTCTACATATCGACATCAGAATCAACATTGGCATCATCATATTCTAGGGGAGCTATCTAGTCCTCTCTTTGTATTCTCTCTTTTTAGAGGAAAGTTTTTTCCCACAGGGTTTTCTTTCTTTCTCTATTTTCTGAGAGATACATTTGTAAATGAGTACCTAAAATGGTGCACTACTGGGACTCATCATTCATAAACTCACCTAAGCTATGATTAAGGGGGGTGTTGGTGTATAACTCCATGAGTTAACACTAACTCAATCATAGTTAGGCGACTTATAGCACATGCCAATTGACATTTTCAACTTGGTGAGTCATTTGTAATAGGTGTCAATAGACTTGACACATTGCTTTTATTTCCTAGGGTAGGTACATTATTCTCTTGCTTTGAATATCTTCTGCTATCCTTGTTTTGTGGAGAGTTGGGTATGCAACCTCTACTATTTATACCTATTATTTGTTAATACAAATTGTTCATTCTCACTTGTAATCTCGTGTTTGATAGTCTTTCCACGATCTTGGTTCTCACAAATATCCATTCTAAGATACAAAGATCTCTTTCCTAGATTTCATGGGCTCTTCTAACTAGAATGTTATAGATCTGATGCATGCACCTGACAAAGGCCATCATACCTTGAAATAATAGCAATCATATTCCTAACTACTTGTGCATGCACAGTCTGAGCCACCAATTTGGTACCAATTGAAGATCATATAGTAGATGGCATGATCCTTCTAATATATATCTCTTCCTTTTTTCTTGTTCTTTACTCTTTTTATAAATTATCCTAAGTTGCCTTGATTTCCATAACACAGAGATTAAACTTGTGGTTGTATAAATATGGGATTAATCCTAATGTAAATTTATTGTTCAATCTTTGTGAATATAAGTTCTTTTCTATATTTTTTTATCATAAATTTTCTTAGAGAGTTCCCCACATTTTGATTTTATGAATGAGACTCCATTTTTCTACTTATTCCCCTAGAAAATAGTGAACTATCTCTTTACAAATGAATTCCCACTAACCATAGATGTTGATTAAATTCATTCTGTGCATAGGTTGGTTTTTTAAAGTACATTGAGGTATCCCATGAAAAGCATCTACATGTTCATGGATGTGGAGTGATTTAGTGCATAAGAGAGACCTAATTTGTCACTTAGTTTGATGCATCACACCCTTTTTATTTATTACTGTTATGTATGGAAAAGATGAATGATGAAAGCTAGCATGCACAATAGATCAAACCCTCTTCCACAATAACGTTCAAGGACAAGACTGAGCCAAATCACTACCAGAGGGAGGTGGACTTAGTTACAGAATTGGTACTCTATTTTTCTATGGAAAGATTAGATTTAACCAAGCCTTTTTATCAAACCCTAGGTCAAGTATGCACAAAACCCTAGTTTTAAGATAATCAGCTTGTAATAGACAGAAAATGACTGAAACCTAGAATCTGAATGTACAAAGATGATTAGAGAGATACTACAACCTGTGTCTCAGAAGCTAAAGTGTCAGAGGATGAAATAGGAACCACCCAAGTCTTAGAATTGATAATTTGTCAGAGGTTTGAACTGAGAAAATATTGTAAATGATGCTTAGATGTCGGATCTAGAATAAAAAAGGCCTGAAAGACTAGGGTGCCAACTACCCAAGTCTTTATAAATGAATATTCCCAAACTCCTATCGAATCCTGAAACCATGATTCCTGCACAGTCTTACTGTATCTTCACTTTTCCCAAATTCTATTCTTGTAACCTGCACACAAGATGACAAGATAGGGTTTGGGGGGTTATGGTGTTTAGGTATTTTCCTTAGTCAAACCCCAGAATGGTATTCAAGCCTTCCAACACCATTGATAGATGAGAGAACATGCCCTAGCAGGGTAGGTGCTAAATAAAATGATAGAATGATTCAAATAACAATGATATCACCTATGTGGTGAAGCCCTTAGGAGAATGAAGATCCTATAACTCATAAGGAGATTAATGATGATTCCAAACCTACAACAAGACACACAATACAAATAGAAATCTGTTCTAAAAACATAATGAATGCTTTGAATGTTCTTTGATCCAAGATCATAAGTTTTCTATATACATCTTACTTCAAAAATGAATTCAAAAACTCACTTATATATGCTTTCCTACTAACATTTGTCAAATTAAATACCAAGAGCCAACAAAGAGGAACCTTTTTATAGGTCCTATGTCAACATGCCACTAATTTACCCCAACCAATTAGGGAGGACTTGGGCAGTTGTCGCCCAAGTCCAAGGGCCTCTTTTTAGTCTGGGATAAGCTTAGTGAGGTCCCAAGGTTCCAAATTATCATGGGTGTTAGGCAATCTTCTTTGAGATGATCAATTATAATGCATAATGTAATCACAGGGACCTAGGAGCTAAACAAGGAGGTAAAAAGGCAAGTGTCCACTTTTTACTCCATAACAATTTCTCAATCCTTATCTCTTTCCTAACCCTATATGTTTTGAACCCTATATCTTCTTCTAACCCTTACCGACCTCCTATCCATTTTCCTTTCCCATTGTTAGATTAAGTTAAATTATCTTTCAATTTCCATCTCTTAAAGTAGTTTAAATTACTAGTAATTAACATCTTCAAATTTATTAAAAACTATACACAAGTAGGTTCTCATGCAATTTGAACTTCTTAGAAACCA
This sequence comes from Cunninghamia lanceolata, assembly GCA_027924645.1. Taxonomy (NCBI): domain Eukaryota; kingdom Viridiplantae; phylum Streptophyta; class Pinopsida; order Cupressales; family Cupressaceae; genus Cunninghamia; species Cunninghamia lanceolata. The sequence continues at coordinate 450,460 of BSBN01001389.1, forward strand.
ATAAAATCCACAAGTGCACACCTATTTTCATTGGATCTAGTAAGTGGTGGTCATAGACTCAAGTTATGCACTCCTGGGATAATCAAGGACCCATGCTTGTCTATGAGTGTCTAAGCCCCTAATTTATCTCCTCCTTTATGCTTGGATTTTATTCACTTTTTTTAATTACATTTTATTTCTTATTTTGACCTCTTAGTTTAGTATTTGATTGTTGGGCCTTTCATACACATTTCACTTTCTATATCTATTTTATGCGACCCTCCTCTCCCAATTGGGGGCAATTTTGGTTTCTTTGATTCCTTCACTATTTTCCTAGATTAAATACTATTTCTTTTATCTTCTTTTCCAACTTGGATATTTTTCTTATTGTTTATCCTTTATACATGCTTCCATTACCTTTATTTCCTTCATATTGTTATGCATGTTATATTTGTCCTCATGGCCTATTGATTTGATATTGTTATATTATGCTTTGTACATATTATTCAGTAGCCTTATATTACTATATCATGCTTCTTAAAGGTGAGTTATTGATCATATATTGCTACATCATACTTGCTTGAGTTAAAACATTAATCCTACATTAACATATCAAGTGTATCAAAACCTATACTTTAATCTAACATTGATAAATGTTACTTCCTAGAGCTTCACACATTGAACCTATATTAATACATCTACTTCTTAAAGTTTCTTGTTGCACTTCCTTTGCTATATAATTCATCTAGAGATTTACACTTGAGTCCTACTTTTTCATATCGCATCCCTAAAGTTATTGTTATAACTTGAACTTGTCCTTTATTTGAATGTAAATCCAATGGAAAATTTGAGACACTTCACCAACAAATAAACATTATATTTCAAGCATACATAAACAAATTCAAATAAAATTGAAGCTATAACTAACATGCATGAAATAACTGAAAGTGAAAATGTAGCAAAGGAAAGAAAGTAGTCAATATGTAACTGACATTGTAATCAACCATAATTTCACAATCAAAAGATTTAAAGTTAAATTAAACTAGCTTATTGATTACCTGACTAACTACATCTTAATTTTGTACCTAGAAAATCTTTAACAAATTTCTACCATTATTTACACAGATAGTACATATAAAAAAATCTTTCAAATCATAGACATATAGGCCTTACTCTTTTTAATGGTAGATACAGGAATGATCTATGAAGTAAAGTCTTAGGAAATCTAAATTCAAAATTATCAAACTGGAAAGGGCACAGATTATCACTTGCAGGCAGAGTAGTGATGATTGAAACAGTTCTAGCCACGGTTCCAATCTATATGATGTCCATTTTCCACATCCCCAAAGGTATTGTTTCCAAAATAGATGGGGTGTGCAAGAAGTTTTTGTGGCAAGGTTCTTATCAAGAGAAAAAAATCCACTTGTTGGCATGGGATAAGGTATGCAACCTAAAGATGAAGGAGGGGCTGGGATTCTTAATATAGACATTCAAAATCAAGCCTTAGGGGCCAAATTGGCATGGAACATGTACACAAAACCTAATTCAAAATGGGTAAGACTAATGAAGGCAAAATACCTAGACACCTTTGAGAATGAGAAAATTTTTACAGCCAAATATCCCCCCAAGGGTTCAACAATTTGGAATTTCATTGTAAGAAGTAGAGATATCCTTCATCCTAAATTGACCTGGATAATTCATAATGGTGAAAAGGCAAACTTCTAGTTTGATTCATGGGGTGGTGAGCCAACACTTGCTTCCAGGAAGGATTTCACAGAAGCTAGAATTTTTCTTCAATCGAGTTGGGGCACCAAAGTTAAAGACTATTAGCAAGTTCAACAAGGAATGGGACTTCTACTTCAGTGGCTTGGAAGAGCACCCAGGGATGTAATTTTCCAAGGGAACATAAAGTGTTACTAAGTCAAATTCTGAGGAAGAGAATGGTAATTGTTTCCAACATGGATGATGAGGTGATCTGGACGGGGTCAAAATCAGGTTTCTACATGGTAAGAGAGGGCTACAAAGATTGTATGAACAAAGCTAACTCAAATTGGCCTTTAAACCTGTGTTGGGATAATGCTCTACTCCCTAAAGCAGGAGCCTTTGCTTGGTGTGCGCTTCATAATAAAATCCTGACAGGTGATAGAATTAAAAGGTTGGGCCGTGATTCAAATTTTCCATGTGTTTTATGTCAATGTGTGGAAGAGTCTGCGGACCATCTTCTTCTTCTCTGTCCTTTTAGCAGAGAGTGTTGGCTTTGGTTTTTGAGGAACTTAAATTGGATTAGCCCTCTATCCAAATCTTTGTTGCTGATGTTCAAGAATTGGCCTCATCAATTTGATAATTCTTATCTTGCATACTTATGGGACATAGGCCCCTCTATGATTATTTGGCATTTATGGTGGGAAAGGAATCTCCACATCTTCAGAAAGGAAGTGATCTATGTGCATCTTGTCTGTGATAAATTAGAAGTGGTGATCTCTGATTTGGTGGTGTCCAATCTCAGGTGTTCAAAATCCAGCCAATTAGTGTGGACTAAATGGGATGTGGCAACAATGCCACACTGGCCTTCAATTAGCAAATTGGGTTTTAGCGGCATCTCAGGGGTACCTATGACTATCTCCAAAAGAGATCAAATTAAATGGATTCCAACCTCTTTTCCTTTTTATAAGTTAAACTTTGATGGACCATGTCGAGGCAATCCGAGACTCTCTGGCATGGGCTGTGTTATTAGAAAAGAGGATGGCTCCTTGATTGCAACCAAATCGTCCAAACTTCCTATAGGAACTAATAATGAGGCTAAAGCATGGGCTCTAGTGCATGGCTTTCAACTGGCAATTGAGAAAGGAATTAAAAGTGTTTAGATTGAGGGTGATTCTCTGATAGTGATTAGTGCTATTGAAGGAAAAGGCTTAGACAACTGGAAACTTAACTATATTCTTCAACAGGTTGTCACCCTACTTAACAGGTTTGATAACTATCTCATCTCTCACACTTTAAGGGAAGGCAACAAGGTGGCGGATCTTCTAGCTAATCTAGCCATTGGGTAAGAAAGCGCAGCTACTCATTTCCTACCTAGAGATCTAGACCAACCAACCATTTTGGCCAAACTTTTGTCAGATGAGTTGGCAGAAGTGGCAGAACCTCTCTCCATTTGAAATTGGCATTTTACAGTAACATCCCTCTGGCATGCCTGGATCAGTCTCATTAATTGTGTTATTATTCTTTCCCACCATCTCCTGACAAGTCCGTTGAAGAGGAATTGATAGCATTCATGAAGCTTAATGATCTGAGACAAGTACATATCATTTTAATTGGTTTGGTGGGTAGATTGGGATTGCGAATCCTTTATCTTAATAATCTACCTTAAGTAGAGTGATGAGGAGCGCACATCGGGAATGGAAAATTGCTCAAATATTAAACTTTTGAACTCTTGAACCTTTTGGAACCGGTTCTAGTCTCGGTGAATAGATCTCTTCCGTTCATTTTCGGCAACACTTTTTTCGTCAGCCACTTTACAACTTATCTCTCCGAAGTCTTAGTCACTCTGATGTGAGGTTCAACACTCTTTGCCTATCGGCAAGAAAATCACCATCGGTCATCTTCAAACTTGTCACTCCGACATCATAACTCTTCCCAATGGGTGACTCTATGCTTCTTGCCTATCAGCAAGAAAAGTGCTATTGGCTACTTTAGATTCTACTTCACCAATACACCGATCACTCCAATGTCACCTTTGACTTTCACTTGTCAGCAAGACAATTACTATCGGCCATGTTAGAATTTGCTTCGCCGATACGCCAATGACTTTTGTCTTTGGTGAGACTCTTCTCGTTGGCGAGCATTTACAAATTCTGGCCAATGCGCTGATGGACCAACTCCCTTGTTGAGACTGCTTGACTTCGGTGGACTTGTTGTGAGTCCCAACGACTCACCGATGCATAGCTTACTTGCTTCCTCTTCAACTGAAACCTAGCACATGGAGATGATATGTCAACCTACTATGCAAAAGATTCTGTCTAGATCCTTTGCACCATCGAACACAAAAACAAAACAAGAAATAAAAATAAATACTTGTACAATGAAGCCATTCCACTAATTTCGATAGAAATCATACCAGTGGAATGCTCCACGTCAACATACTACAATGATGGAAAGCACACAGAAAGAATAGAAATCTACAATTATGCAAATTGCAGTTATAGGGAACAGGAACCAAATTGACAAAACAGAACGGTTTTATTTCTTCTCAGAAAAATGCACAAAATACATTCACACTTCTTCTTCTCCTTTTTCTTTCGGTAGTTCCTTCCTTTGGTGTTTTTATCAACTCAACCTGCCAGTAGTTGGAAAACCAATAGATGCAAACAGTTGGGAGACCAACTGATCCAAACTACCTCAAACTATCCTACTACCCTATTTTGGCACTATGTGATTACAATATGACAAAAGTGTGTTTTAAGTCACTTAGGACTTGCAAAATGGGTTCTAGGTCCTGAAGGACCTAGAGACAACTGAAATGAAAATGCATTGGTCAAATAGACCTTATTACAAAAGAAAACAAGATTTTCTAGGTGCTCCTGCACCATACTCCCCACCTAGAAAAGAACTCATGCCACATGAGTTGATTCTTTGTCTTGCTCCACCTTTATCCTTTGTTGCCTCATGTCTTCCTCATGATCTCTAGACTACAACTTGCTTCCATGGAATCAAAAACTCATGCCTAGCATTGTAGGCTCTACTCACACCTTGCCATGAGTGAGTGCTTGCATTCAAACCTATATTTTGTTTGCCATTCTTCCTTGCTATCATCTCTGCCTGAACACCTACATTCAAAACCTTGGTTGATGCTTCTTATGTTGCTGCTATGGTAGAATATGATTGTCGTTCAACTCTTGTTGGCTCTAGAGGACAAACAATGGTCTCTACTATGATAACATCTTCTTATTTCCAATCGCCTTATGGCTGCTTGTAGACCTGCTCTTTGACCTTCTTCTGATCCATCTCAGACATCACCATCTGATCTCCATCATTCAAAACTAAAACCACCTTCAAACTTTGATATTTGGCAACCCCACTCCTTGAGGTATCCTTAACTTCTTCATTGTTCTTCACAAACTTTTTCTTACCCACCAAGATGACCTTGGTTGCCTTCTTTGCTTCAACATCCTCCTGCAATGGTGTCATCACAAAAGTCCTCCCATCCTTCTTGATGGTGTATGTGTTAGCCTATCCATCATATAATGATTGCCTATCAAATTGCCATGGCCTACCTAAAAGTAGGTGACAACATTCCATGGGTAAAATGTCACTTAAAACTCTATCCTGATATTCTCCAATCTGAAAATCAACATATGCTTGTTCATCTACCAAAAGTGATTGAATATCACTTACCCAAGATGCTTTGTAAGGAGTTTGATGAGGAATCCTTACTATGTTCAATTTATCCACCATTTCCCTAGACACCATATTATCGGTTGAACCAGAATCTATTACTACCTTGCATATTTTACCTTTGCTTTTGCAATTGGACCTGAAAAGTGTTGTCCTTTGTATCATCTCCTTGTCCTTGGATGTCTTCAAGAGTGTTCTCCTTAGCATCAATGCTTCTCCATCTTGAACCGGGGCTGCACTCCCAATTGGAGAGTTAACACTTCCATCTACCTCCTCTTCTTGCACATATTGAACCCTCTTTTCATTCCTCCTTTCACTCACCGGATGTAAAACTTTGTTTCATTAGACACTTGTATGCTGTATGACCAATCTCATTGTAATGATAACATCTCCCAGTGAAAACATTAGAACCTCTACCTCCACCTCTTGTGCCTCTAAATCCCTCTATAAAATCAAAAACTTGTCCCTTATTTCTGCTTCTGTCTCATTGGTCTTCTTGGGACTGATTTCTATCTTCAAAACTATCCCTACCTCTGAAATTTCTGCCAACTCTTCCTCTACTTTGCTGCTCACCTTTCCTCTTCAACTTCTCTTCAGCCCTTAATTCTACTTGAAAGCATTTCTCCACAGTTTTAGTTGTTAATAAACTATATTCATCTTGGATATTGAACCTCAAACCATTTAGATACCTTGCCACCTTAGCTTTTTCATCCTTGATGTACCCACAATGAAGAGTGTATTTGTGAAACTGTAGCCACATCCATATCTTTTTGCTTGAGGTTCTGCATTTTCCTGTAAATCTGCACCTCATAGTCAGATGGAAGGAGCTGGGACTTGATCTTCTCTAGCATTCTACTCCACGAAGAGATCATACTCTTCCCATTCTTTACCCTTTCTCCTTGGGTGTAATTCCACCATGTAAGGGCAGTACCTTTGAGTTTAGTTTTTGCAAACTTTACCCTCTTGTTCTCAGGTACCTCTTTGTATTCAAAGTAATTGTTTAGAGCCTCAATCCACTCTACAACCTCAACGTCGTCCATCTTCCCACTAAACATTGGGATCTCCATCTTGGCCTCTAAAGAGTCTCTCCCAATTGCCTTGATGGCTTCAAGAAAGTATTTTTGATCTATAGGTATCTCTACCTCCTACCCTTGGGGTTCTTCTCCTTCTTCTCCTTCTTCTTCTTCTCCATCAGATTCATCATCTGATTTCTTTCCTATCTTCAATGCCTTCAACTTAGCCTGGAGTGCTTCCTTAACTCCAATCTTGATCATCTCTTCCATCTCTTGGAACTTCTTAAGCACTTCTATTGTCATCCCCTTTGGAGGCATGATGCTAGCCTCTCCTTTACTCTCCTCTGCTGACATATACCAGATCAACAACAGAACCTTTTATGGTTCTGATACCAATATGATGAGGAGCGCACAACAGGAATGGACAATTGATCAAATATTAAACTTTTGAACTCTTGATCCTTTTGGAACCGGTTCTAGTCTCGGTGAACAGATCTCTTCTGTTCATTTTTGGCAACACTTTATCCGTCGGCCACTTTACAACTTATCTCTCCGAAGTCTTAGTCCTCCGATGTGAGCTTCAACACTCTTTGCCTATCAGCAAGAAAATTACCATCGGTCATCTTCAAACTTGTCACTCCGACATCGTAACTCTTCCCGATGGGTGACTCTATGCTTATTGCCTATCAACAAGAAAAGTGCTATCGGCTACTTTAGACTCTACTTCGCTGATACACCAATTACTCCAATGTCACCTTTGACTTTCACTTGTTGGCAAGACAATTACTATCAGCCATGTTAGAATTTGCTTCACCGATACGCTGATGACTTTTGTCTTCGGTGAGACTCTTCTCGTCAGCGAGCACTTACAAATTCTGGCCGATGTGCCAATGGATCAACTCCCTCATTGAGACTACTCGACTTCGGTGGACTTGTTGTGAGTCCCAGCGACTCACCGATGCACAACTTACTTGCTTCCACTTCAATCGAACCCTAGCACATGGAGATGCTAGGTCAACCTACTGTGCAAAACATTTTGTCTGGATCCTCTGCACTGTCGAACACAAAAACAAAACAAGAAATAAAAACAAATACTTGTACAATGAAGCCATTCCATTGATTTTGACAGAAATCGTACTAGTGGAATGCTTCACGTCAACATATTGCAATGATGGAAAGCACGTAGAAAGAATAGAAATCTACAATTATACAAATTGCAGTTACAGGGAATGGGAACCAAATTGACAGAACAGAACAGTTTCATTTCTTCTCAGAACAATGCACAAAATACATACACACTTCTCCTTTTTCTTTCGGGAGTTCCTTCCTTTGGTGTTTTTATCAACTCAACCTGCCAGTAGTTGGAAAACCAACAGATGCAAACAGTTGGGAGACCAACCGATCCAAACTGCCTCAAACTGTCCTACTGCCCTATTTTGGCACTATGTGATTACAATATGACAAAAGTGTGTTTTAAGTCACTTAGGACTTACAAAATGGGTTCTAGGTCCTGAAGGACCTAGAGATAACTGAAATGAAAATGCATTGGTCAAATAGACCTTATTACAAAAGAAAACATGATTTTCTAGGTACTCCTGCACCATGGAGGTGACAAGTATTTATTGCCTATCTTTCACGGGTATTCTTTTGAATGATGATGGCTTCATTTCATTTTTTAGGAAGTGTCTGCAGTGGACACATTACAATATCCAATTGATTTCCATCCTTTCATGGTGTACTTACAAGTCTAGCCTTTGTGTATTCCGATCTCATCATGTTAGCTTAGCATCTTGATAGATTTTCTTAGGCTTCACTCTTTACGGAGACTTATTAATTGTTGATAGAGAAAGCTAGTCCTTTTGATCTTTTAGTTGCCTCTTTCCTTTTTTTGAATCATTCTTTTGCCCTATTATCTATTCCCGAGCTCCCTTGTCTAAGTCTCTCATATCTCTCTCAGTTGCAAGCTAGCATGGCAGATACTCGTCTAAACCAAAGACTGTTCTTTCCTGCCCTCGATTGGGAACCGGAGATTGGGGGGAGGGTTAAATCTGCAGACCTGATGACACTTCTTGATTGTGACTATACCCTCATGCAATTTGTAGTCAAAAATGTTATTAGACATGCTTGGATAAGAGGATATGAGGGTCGTATTCTAAACTATTCAGATGTGGTCTCTCAGCTTCTCTCTAACATTATGGCTCTAGTCATGGAGGGCGAGTATGTGCATGCTTTAGCCTCAGGTTTGTTTTATAAAAACATCTATACTATTGATAGGTGGGAAACGGTGGTGGCTACTTATAGTATGGAGCAGGGGGAGGCACTAATTGGTGGACTGTTCAACCTCTCTTGTATGCGAGCTTCTATCTCACAACAAGCAATCTACTGAGCCTTGCAATCCAGTCTTAAATCTTTGAGCAGCTATGAAATTGATAATGAATTGTGTTCCTATAGCTTTTTGATCTCTAAGAAAAAAGCCCAAAGGATCAAGGATGTCTTCACGACTATTAGGTTCTTAAGGGCTTATGCTCTTGACATGGTGCCATGCATGCCTCGTTATACCCTGGAGGATCTTGATGAAGGAGCTCAGCCAATCGCGGCTGTGGATTTAGATGTGTAGAATATTCTTGTAGCTCCTACAGTAGCATGATGTGGAGGTGGCGAGATGTGTCTCCATTGTGTTTTGGTCGTCGGCGGAGGTCTGGGCAAGTATGGTTCTTTCTTCTGACGGTGGTTAGTGGTGGTGGGATAATGTGTCTTTTTTGGATGGCTCCCAGTGGTGAATGGTCCTCTTCCTGCCTGGTGTTCGATGGCATGGGCGTCGGGTGTTTTTTGGTGGATTGGTTGTGATACGATCTCCTCGATAGCTGATTGGATGTGCAGGGTTCGTGGTTTCCTTTTTTGGTTGTCTTTCTATTGTTAGATCTGGTCGTTTCAAGGCCTTCTCTATTTTTATTTTGGTTATTTTTCAGCTCTAGATATTTTGATACTTTATGTAAAAACTCTTTAATTAATCTATGGGTGTCTAGCCACCTTTTTCTTTTTTTTTTTTTTAAATCTTTCAAATGTGTTTTTTCTCTATTTAGATAGGAATTTAATTAAAAAAAATAGCATTTTGTTTCGATGGTTTGGAGCTCTTCCAAAAATTATTGAATATTAAACTACCAAAATTTGAAACAAACAAATTTAACATAACATTTGAAAATTTTCCTCTTTGATGAAAGAGAAACAAGATCTTTCGATTGGCACAACTTGTCAAAACTTTCACGAGTTTTGCTCTATACTTACAGAGGGTGGTACATTTTCAATCAACACAGTTTTTAGAGGTTGTTCTATTTTCAGTCTAACTTAAAGTATTGAAGATTCGCTGGATATTATTAGGAGTAGATTATAAGCATTTAATATTGTTTCTAGTAAACTATTTCGATCTTACGTCTTGCTGAAGTAAGATAATTTTGGCATTACTACAGTGTCCAAGGCATTTATTTTTGGGAACACTGTTGCCATGGACGGGCATGATTGGACATTAAATTTAAATGCACTAGCGGTCTGACTACCCCTTGAGTCAAGAAATATCTGAGATGAATATCAATTTGCAACCTCACAGCTCAACCCAATGAAATAGATAGAAGTTAAGTTGAAATTGTGTATGTTCCAAGATAGAGGGTTAGCCTCGTAATACTAATAGTCAAGAAAGGTAAAATTGTACGTCCGCTAAGATAGAAGTGGTAGACTATTGATTGATTGTGTTGTTCTTTAATAGATAGAGTATTTCAAATGTACAAGGTGAGGTCTCCATTAAGACTTAATAGTAAACAACCTTGTTTACATGTGAGACGCCCTTATGTAAACAACTACTACAATTTTACCTTTCTTGACTTTTAGTATCACGAGGTTGACCCTCTATCTTGGAACATACACAATTTCAACTTAACTTCTATCTCTTTCATTGGGTTGCGCTATGAGGTTGCAAATTGATATTCATCTCAGATATTTTTTGACTTGAGGGATAGTCAGACCGCTAGTACATTGACAGGTATGCGTGCACATTAAATTAAACATATCAATTTGGGACATCACTAACTCTACCCAATGAAAAAGATAGATGATGCAGAGGTAAACGCAACGGGAGCTTACAAATGGAAAGGAGGAGTCATTAACACAATTGGCATGTTAAAATCCTATCGGCTTCTCATCATCATCATATTTCTTGCTAACACAGACAGCATCATCATATTTCGAAGAGGCATGAAATATCCTCCTGCTAACTACTGTTCACCTCCTTATCGCCTTTCGCCTTTCACCTGTCAATAGCATCATGATATTCGGCAAGCGCAAACATCCTCCTGATGTTCACTATTCATCTTACCGCCAACCTCTACCTTCATCATCATGATATTCAACATCAGCAGGATATAAAATATCCGGTTCCTCCGATATATCCTGATGACGACAACTTCGAGCACCCTTCCTTTGATGCTTACGTCACCCCGATATCTGACTACTCAAACAACAGCATCAGGATATGACTTATCCGGTCATATTGAAACATCCTGATGATGTTAACCAAACTTTATGCCGATGGCTTACACCGATGCCAAAACACTTAGCGACAGCAGGATAAACTTGCATAGGGTGATATTCGCAATATCCTGATGACGATGACGTCACATGCACCTGATGATGATGTCACCCGAATATAAGACTCTTACATCCTCCGCAGCATGATAATGAATATCCAGTGATCTTTTCAATATCCTGATGATGACCTCTCCGGTACTTAGCCAAAAAAAATGATCTTTCCTCCTGCATACGATAGCGATATGCGGATGATGGGCACACACGAAAGATGATCCTGATGATGATATATACACTGAGTATATATCCGACTTATATCATCCTGATGCACTTGAAACATACAATCTTCGTCAGCTTCATAACCCGATCCGGATAGCGATATACTCATAGATGTCGATGCGATTCACTCCGTCCGGAAAAGCACATGCAGACCCCTGTATATCCGTCAGCTGCATGCAAACTCTCAGAACCGCACAATTTCACAAATGAAAATATGATGATCGGGCCGATCACCTTCAGATCAAAACTTAACAGTTTATCTTCCTGAACCCTAGCACATGAGGATGCTAGGTTGATTCATAGCATGCTACCAACTGATCTCTCACACAATGAAATGCATAAACAGAAAACTAAAATGCAAACTAAACTATCATACATGACCATTCCACCGATTCACAGAATCAACCGGTGGAAGGGTTGAAAGAATCCATCAACTTGTAATCAGAACAGAAATCAAAACATAAACAGCTGATAAACCAGATAATGCAATTGATGAGATCTTATTCAGATGAAACACAAATGTCCTGTTTCTACAACAATGTTTCACAATGTCTGGACTGATCTCTGGATCTCACTCAATCACCAATACAACATAACACAACTACTACTCTCACTGTCATATGATTATCATGATCCCAAATCCTAACTGATCTGAGTTATTTATAGCAATATCCTACGAGTACTACCAACTCGATTCCCAGCGGCTGGGAGCTTCCAAGCGGCTGGGAGAGGACAGCTCAGACTACGAGCTCTAACTGCCTACACACTCTCCTAGGCTGATCTAATACATATGCATTGGTCCAATGGACCTTATTACATTATGAAGTCAAACATGCTAAAAATAGACTAATGTCCTGTTATGCGGACAATGAATCTAAATCCTGTCTTGTAGGGGTGCTCCTGCACCAATAGAAGTTAAGAATGTCGAAATTGTGTATCTTCTAACATAGAGCATCAACCTCATAATACTAAAAGTCAAGAATGTTGAAATTGCACGTCTCCTAAGATAGAAGTGGTAAACTATTGATTGATTGTGTTGATCCTTGATAGATAGAGTGCTTGAAATGTATAAGATGGGGTCTCAATTATGACCTGACAGCAAACAACCTTGTTTACATGTGAGATAGCCTTATGTAAACAACTACTACATTGACTGCATGCATGGACATTAAATTGAAACATATCAATTTTGAAACTCACCACCTCAACCCAATGAAGAAGATAGAAGTTAAGAATGCTGAAATTGTGTATCTTCTAAGGTAGAGTGTTAGCCTCTTAATGCCAAAAGACAAGAATGTTTTAATTGCATTTCTGCTAAGATAGAAGTGGCAGAATATTAATTGATTGTGTTGATCCTTGATAGATAGAGTGTTTGAAATGTACAAGATGAGGTCTCAATTAGACCCAATAGCAAACAACCCTATTTACATGTGAGACATCCTTATGTAAACAACTACTACATTGATGGGCATGCATGGACATTAAATTTGAAGATATCAATTTGGGACCTCACCAACTCAACCCAATGAAAAAGATGGAAGTTAAGAATGTTGAAATTGTGTATCTTCTAAGATAGAATGTCATCCTCTTAATACAAAAAGAAAAGATTTTTGAAATTGCATGTCCACTAAGATAGAAGTGGAAGGCTATCGATTGATTTTGTTCATTCTTGATAGATAGAGCATTTGAAATGCACAAGATGGACTCTCAATTATGACTTGACAACAAACAACCTTGTTTACATGTGAGACAACCTTATGTAAACAACTACTACATTGATGGGCATGCATGGACATTAAATTTAAACATATCAATTTCAAACCTCACCACCTCAACTCCATGAAAAAGCTAGAAGTTAAGAATGTTGAAATTGTGTATCTTCTAAGATAGAGTGTCAGCCTCTTAATACTGTAATGTAGAAAAAGTGATACATTTAACTTTCTACATTACATTCATATATGAGCTGGGATAGAAAGTGCTAATTTATAAGAAACTTATATATAAAATTAGAAAACTAAATTTAGAATTGTAAATAGCAGAAATAGAGGAACTTGGCACCAGAAGATGGATCTCTCAATCTTAGATGCTAGTGCGGCACATAGACATCCCCGTGAAGCATTGTAGTCCAATCATGTGTTGTTGTCCTAGTTTCACATTGTCATCCATAAGAGTTACAAAACTCAAAGTTTTTACTAGATTTGAAACTCTCCTACATAACAAAAAATAAGGAGAACTAGAACAACAAACTGGCAAATACTAAATAACATAGAAATGATTAAATAGCTCATCAAAATAACTAAATTAAATGAAATATTGAAATAACAACAGGAAGGAATAAATGAACAAACCTCCTGTTGATGTGTTTTAGGCACAACAACAAGAAATAAAAGTTTCCACTCAAACCTTTATTTATCTTGAAAGATATGATGAATTACAGGAGAATTCATAACCCCAAGTCTTCATTGATCAGGTCTTGATCATCTGACATTACTCAGAGTTTGATGTGCAATGTTGTTTTTCCAATTTCGGGGCCTTATGTGTGATTATTCTTCAAAGTTCTACAGGATTTCTTTAGTTATCCAGTTATTTGTATCTGCTTTGCATAAATTCTCCACAATTCTGTTAAATCTTACACTATCAAGTCACACTTTATGCAAATATGTGTCAGTTTGATCCTAATTCTTAATAATTCACTTGACTTTATCCTCTATTTAGGCTAATTATGAAGATGTCCATAGATTTGATTAGTTCTTCTAAAACTATCCAATTTGAATTGATATTTGCTTCTTGTTGATGGTGGTTTTAGCACGTAGCAACACAGGTAAGATACAGGATATCTAACCTCTCTTGAAAATGAATCTTATCCTAGAAAAGACTTCCCCAAAGTTTATACAACTAGGTCTTAGCTTGTGAGATAACTCAATCGAATGTTTTAGCTGTACCAACAAAGGGGACTTACGTGCAATGGTAGGGTTTTTGAAACTATGACTGTAAAGTGTGCAAGAAACCCTAGGATACTGCAGAGTTATCAAGCCTGAAATTCCAGCAGATAAATAATATACATGCTACTTTAAAATCTAATTCTAACAAAATTATTCTAAAGAAAATGCAAAAGGCATGGGTTAAAAGAGATATTGAAACCTAAGTGACAGTCACAACTGGATAATATGTTGGAGATAAACAAACACCTTCAGTAAACCACCTCATGTTTAACCAGGTTAAGAAACCAAAACGTGCAGGAAATGATGCAATCTTTAATGGAATCTTATGATTTTCAAACCACATTCATTCATTAAACACCCAGCTAATGGCACAGTTTAACTACTGAAATGCAATCGAACTAAGTGCATAAAGGAGGTTCAGTCTAACTATGCACAATAAATTACACTCAACAAGCACTAATAGTATGAACCAAGGTATTCATCAAATATCCAAACACAAATTCATTATTACAATTGCACATAAAATAATTTCAGATTGATGTGAACCATGAATCCAAAATGAGACAACACAATAACACAAATTCTCAGCAACCTACAAAACTTGCTTTTGTATTAATCAGTTTTTAGCATAGTCTCAACAATTGACTATCAAATCTTACTTACAATGAGAGAAAGTGATGGTCCTTTTATAGATAAGGAACCATACCAAGTTTTTCATGGACGGTGGAGATTAATTCAACACCAATGGTCCATATTTAAGGGTAAGTGCACGAAGATGAGGAACCAAAAGGGGGTCTTAAGATGCCACTTTTTTTAGAAATCAGGAAACATTGATGTTGGATGAGAAATTGAAGATAGTTACACTCAAAATTTGAAGATGCAACAAAAACAAGAGTCATAGTGCTCCAAATCTAGTTTCTAAACTACTAATTTTTTTAAAAATGATTGAGATTAAGGGGTTCAAAAAGGGGGAGCACACAAATTGGTCATGTTTTTCTCAAAAAAACATAACATAGTCTCTATTGTGCTCCCCCTAAAATGTTAAATTTTTTTAGTATATCAAAAATTGCTTCGGTGAGAAATTAGTTAACACCATGTAGTTTATCCCTAATTTTTCTGATAATTTTTTCAAGAATAATTGATTTTTTAGTAATTTTCAAAGTGGACACATCCTGAAAAATAGAAAATTGAGCATGCTCCCCCATAAAATTTTTGAAAACTAATCAAAAATTGAAGTTTTTTTAGAATACGTGTAGAATGGAGTCTAGTTTCTAAAAATGTAACTTATTTCAAATTTTGATGAACGATTAAAAAAAAGTCAAAAATACTAGACACTAGTTTTTGACAAAAAATGGATACACTAACAAATGAAATTCCTGACGAAACCCTTAAGGTGCTCAAAATGTGAAAAAACGTATATGGTTAGATAGCTAATAGAGAGCTTAAGATTATGGGGGTGTTTTTTTTTTTACTTTTCATTGAAAAAAGTGCAATCTTGATGGGGAGGACACTCCAAATTATCTCAAAATTTGGTTATAAAATAGAAAAACATGTCCAAATTAGCTCAGCATAACGAGAGCACGTTATAACATGCTCGCGTTATGTTGAGCTAAATTGGCTTTACACATGCAAATTGCATTTGCTTGAAAGTTTCTAAAGCCTTTTCAACAAATCCATTTTTTGCATATCTTGCAATCATTGCATTCTATTAGAGAACATCTCTTTGAGGTGTTAGGTCAAACAATTCACATGCCTTGTCTATGCTTCCACACTTTACATACATGTCTACAAGGGCAACTGCACTTCCTACCATCTCTCTGACTCTCTACTTCCCTCCCCTCTCTACCTCCTACCCTCTCTCTGAGTCTCTGCTTTGCTCCCCTCTCTACCTCCTACCTTCTCTCACTCTCTTCTTCCCTCCCCTCTCTACTTCCTACCCTCTCTCTCACTCTCTACTTCCCTTCCTTGTCTACCTCCTACCCTCTTTTCAAGTCTCTGCTGCCCTCTCTCTCTCTCTCTCTCTCTCTCTCTCTCTCTCTCTCTCTCTCTCTCTCTCTCTCTCTCTCTCTCTCTCTCTCTCTCTCTCTCTCTCTCTCTCTCTCTCTCTCTCTCTCTCTCTCTCTCTCTCTCTCTCTCTCTCTCTCTCTCTCTCTCTCTCTCTCTCTCTCTCTCTCTCTCTCTCTCCTACCCTCTCTCTCACTCTCTACTTCCCTCCCCTCTCTACCTCTTATCCTCTCTTTGAGTCTCTGCTTCCCTCCCCTCTCTACCTCCTACCTTCTCTCTCCCTCTCTTCTTCCCTCCCCTCTCTACCTCCTACTCTCTCTCTTACTCTCTACTTCCCTCCCCTCGCTACCTCCTGCCTTCTCTCTCACTTTCTTCTCCCCCTCTCTACCTCCTACCCTCTCTCACTCTCTACTTCCCTTCCTTCTCTACCTCCTACCCTCTCTCACTCTCTACCTCCCTCCCCTATCTACCTCCTACCCTCTCTCTCTCACTATCTTCTTCCCTCCCCTATACCTCCTATGCTCTCTCACACTCTCTACTTCCCTCCCCTCTCTACCTCCTACCCTCTCTCTTACTCTCTTCTTCCCTCCACTCTCTACCTCCTACCCTCTCGCTCACTCTCTACTTCCCTCCCCTCTCTACCTCCTACCATCTCTCTCTCTCACTCTCTTCTTCCCTCCCCTCTCTACCTCATATCCTCTCTCTAATTCTCTACTTCCCTCCTATCTCTAACTCATAGCTTCTCTCTTGGAGCACTCTCTGCTTCCCTCCCCTCTCTACCTCCTACCCTCTCTCTCACTCTCTACTTCTCTCCCCTCTCTACCTCCTACCCTCTATCACTCTCTACTTCCCTCCCCTCTCTACCTCCTTCCCTCTCTCACTCTCTTCTTCCCTCCCCTCTCTACCTCCTACGATGTCTCACTCTCTACTTCCCTCCCCTCTCTACCTCCTACCATGTCTCTCACTCTCTTCTTCCCTCCCCTCTCTACCTCCTACCCTCTCTCCCACTCTCTACTTCCCTCCCCTATCTACCTCATATGCTTTCTCACTCTCTACATCCCTCCCTTCTCTACCTCCTACCCTCTCTCTCACTCTCTTCTTCCTTTCCCTGTCTACCTCCTACCCTCTCTTACTCTCTACTTCCCTCCCTTCTCTACCTCTCCTCATCATTCTTTGCATCCAATGAAATTTCATAAATTATCTTGTTTCTATTTCATTATCCCAATGTATATCCTCATCCCTCTTTACATGTCCTAGTTTTCTTGTTTCCATGTTCTTTGTCGACAAGGGAGAGGGAGAGGGAGGAAGAGGGAGAGAGATGGGAGAGATAAGGTGATAGGGAGAGAGAGAGAGAGAGTCTTAGTTTTCTTATTTTAGAGCTCGAGAGAGAGAGAGAGAGAGGGTTGGTCAGGTTTATGAGTTTAGGGTTGCTTAAGTTTAGGTTTTAGGGGAAGTATTTAGGGTTTAGGGGTTTAGGGTTTCTCAGATTTATGGTTTACGATTTAGGGGTTAGGATTTAGTGGCATTATTTAGGGTTTAGGGGTTTTGGGAGAGAGAGAGAGAGAGAGGGGGGGCATTATTTAAGGTTTATGAGTTTAGGGTTGCTTAGACCTTTAGGGGCATTATTTAGGGTTTATGAGTTTAGGGGTTAGGGTTAAAGGGGAATTATTTATGGTTTAGGGGTTTAGCATGGTTTCTCAAGTTTAGGGTTTAGGGGTCAGGACCATTATTTAAGGTTTATGAGCTTAGGGTTGCTCAAGTTTAGGTTTTAGGGTTTAGGGGTTAAGGTTTAGGGGAATTATTTAGGGTTTTGGGGTTTAGGTTTTCTCAAGTTTATGGTTTAGGATTTAGGGGTCACGGTTTTAGGGTTGGTCAGGTTTAGGGTTTAGGGGTTAGGGTTTAGAAAGAGATATTGCGAGGGGACTGATAGATATTAGGAGAGATAGGGAGATAAAGGTTTAGGTTTGCTTCCAAGGTTTATGGTTTAGGGGTTTAGGGGTAAGGGATTAGGGTTTAGGGGCATTATTTAGGGTAACTTAAGGTTTATGGTTTAGGGGTTAAGGTTTAGAGTTTTAGGTTAGGGTATAGAGAGAGAGGACAGATAATGAGATATAGAGGAGACTGAGGGGATAGATAGGGAGATAGAGGGTGTGGGACATGGATAGAGACATAGGTAGAGAGATTGAGAGTTAGAGGTATGATAGAGACAAGGAGATGGGTTTAGGGTTGATCAAGTTTAGGGTTTATGAGGTTTAGGGTTTAAGGGTTAGGAGTTTAGAGAGGGAGAGATAGGGAGATAGAGGGTGACGGACATGGCCAGAGACATAGGTAGAGAGATTGAGAGGTAGAGGGATGATAGAGACAAGGAGATAGGGGTTTAGGATTGATCGGGTTTAGGGTTTAGGGGTTAGGAGTTTAGAGAGAGATAGGGAGATAGAGGGTGAGGGATATGGCCAGAGACATAGGCAGAGAGATTGAGAGGTAGAGGGATGATAGAGACAAGGAGATAGGGTTTAGGGGTTAGGAGTTTAGATAGGGAGATAGAGGGAGATAGAGGGTGAGGGACATGGCTGGAGAGATAGGCAGAGAGATTAAGAAGTAGAGGGATGATAGAGACAAGGAGATAGGGGTTTATGGTTGATTTAGTTTAAGGTTGATTAGGTATAGGGTTTAGGGGTTAGGAGTTTAGAGAGGGAGAGATAGGGAGATAGAGGGTGAGGGACATGGCCAGAGACATAGGCAGAGAGATTGAGAGGTAGAGGGATGATATACAAGGAAATAGGGGTTTAGGGTTGATTAGGTTTAGGGTTGATCAAGTTTAGGGTTTAGGAGAGAGAGGGAGATATAGGGTGAGGGACATGACTAGAGACATAGGCAGAGAGATTGAGAGGTAGAGGGATGATAGAGCCAAGGAGATTGGGGTTTAGGGTTGATCAGGTTTACGGTTTAGGGGTTAGGAGTTTAGAGAGGAAGAGATAGGGAGATAGAGGGTGAGTGATGCAGAGAAAAATAGGTATAAAAACCCATTAAACCCACAACAACCTAGGGTTTATACTTCATTCCCTTTAAAACCCCTTCCTTAAGACCATACAATATCAAAATATGCTTTCATTCTTCATTGTCGGTGAGACAATATACCTTCGGCAAACTCTAAATTTCTCCTGCCAGTATCCATCCTTTTCACGATGGATATATTTCACTTCCTTTCACACTTGTCGGTGTGACCAGTCTCATCGGCAGACGTCCCAAACCCTTTGCCGATACACCAATGTCTTCACTTTGCATATACATTTCTTAACCTGTTACCGCCGGTTCTCCATTGTATCTTCTCCTACTTTGACCGATGTGGCCGGTCAACATTTGCATCTACCACAATGTACATTAGCACTATACATTCGCTACATACATACAAACCTGACATACAATTGACAGATACTCAGAGAATGTTTTCACATACAACTGTGGTATACACACATACTATCTACGACATATAATTAATGTATACTCACAACTTGTATACCTGATATACATTTGTAGGATACACATAAACTGATACTCAGATACAAAAGTGATATACACACATTGTTTCTCTTCCCATACAAATGACAGATACACATAAAATGTCTTCACCTACAAAAACGATATATTCATAATTCACATAAACATGAACCTTATGCCGACAACTTCCTTTGCACCAACTGTAACCGAACAAAATACACTAAAATGATTTCAGATTTAACAGAACAAAAAACTAACTAATAACATGGAGGTCATTCCACTAATTTCAAACAAATCCACCAGTGGAGTGACCCCAACCGATTTCCCCTGCGATTACACCAGAACACAAACTTCTTTTATTTCTTCACAGAATTGATTTGCAATCTTTTTGACCTAACTCTATTTTTCTTGTTCCTCTTCTCTCTTCTGAGATCGATCAGATCTCACATATTTATCCCCTCATGGGGTAGTACAGAAAATGACTCCCAGCGACTGGGAGATGTGACCGCCTCACCAACTTAACAGCTGTCTAACAACCTATCCTAAAAATAGCAAGCACGGTCAACTCAGACCTTATTACATTTAATGTCCGTTCAGGACTTCATTGAAAACATAAAAACAAACTTTAAGACAGCTAATGCTTCATGAAGACTCCTGTAGATTGGGTGCCTCTGCACCATACTCCCCAAGTTGAAAAAACTCTTGTCCCAAGAGTTATGTGGTCTGCTGCAAACAACTTCATTTTGTCTTCAATCTTCTCAGCTTCAGGCTTCCAATCTTCACATCCATAGCTAGTGACCAACAAAATCAAACAACTATTAACTTTAGAGCTTCTTCAGGCTCCTTCTACTCCCATCAGTGGAGTACTCTTCAGGCTGCAACATCAAGTACTTCTTCAGTCAGGTATCCATCTCTCTCACTGTTTCACAACACCAACTCACCAAACCATTCATCTCACCCAACATCAAATCCCGGTGATGCACCTACCACTCTCCCCTCAATGGTTTCTCTCCGCACCCTTATCTCCATTGGAGAATGGTCATGACAGAGCTCATCTTGTCCGCCCACACACACAACCTCAAAAATCTCCTTCTCGCAGCTAGATGGAACAAACACCTGCAATAGTCTAACACTCTATCAGCCTTCAAAATACCTTCATCAATCTTTGTCTTCAAAAATGGTCACCAACAAAACTTTAACTCTTCATCTGCCTTCAAAAATTAAAATACAGAACATCTCCACTAGGTGCTTTTGCTAGCTCTGATACCAATATGATGTAGAGAAAAATAGGTATAAAAACCCATTAAACCCACAACAACCTAGGGTTTATACTTCATTCCCTTTAAAACCCCTTCCTTAAGACCATACAATATCAAAATATGCTTTCATTCGTCATTGTCAATGAGACAATATACCTTCGGCAAACTCTAAATTTCTCTTGCTGATATCCATCCTTTCCTCGATGGATATATTTCACTTCCTTTCGCACTTGTCAGTGTGACCAATCTCATTGGCAGATGTCTCAAACCCTTTGCCGATACACCGATGTCTTCACTTTGCATATACATTTCTTAACCTGTTACCGCTGGTTCTCCATTGTATCTTCTCCTACTTTGACCGATGTGGCCAGTCAACATTTGCATCTACCACAATGTACATTAGCATTGTACATTCGTTGCATACATACAAACCCAACATACAATTGACGGATACTCACAGAATGTTTTCACATACAACTATGGTATACACACATACTGTCTACAACATACAATTGATGGATACTCACAACTTGTATACCTAATATACATTTGCAGGATACACATAAACTGATACTCAGATACAAAAGCGATATACACACACATTGTTTCTCTTCCCATACAAATGACAGAGACACATAAAATGTCTTCACCTACAAAAGTGATATATTTATAATTTGCATAAACATGAACCTTATGCTGACAACTTCCTTTGCACCGACTGTAACCGAACAGGATACACCGAAATGATTTCAGATTTAACAGAACAGAAAACTAACTAATAACACGGAGGTCATTCCACTGATTTCAAACAAATCCACTAGTGGAATGACCCCAACTGATTTCCCCTGCGATTACACTAGAACACAAACTTCTTTTATTTATTCATAGAATTGATTTACAATCTTTCTGACCTAACTCTATTTTTCTTGTTCCTCTTCTCTCTTCTGAGATTGATCAGATCTCACATTTTTATCCCCTCACGGGGTAGTACAGAAAATGACTCCCAGCAGCTGGGAGATGTGACGGCCTCACCAACTTAACAGCTATCTAACAACCTATCCTAAAAATAGCAAGCATGGTCAACTCAGACCTTATTACATTTAATGTCCGTTTAGGACTTCATTGAAAACATAAAAACAATCTTTAAGACAGTTAATGCCTCATGAAGGCTCCTATAGATTGGGTGCCTCCGCACCAGTGAGGGACATGGCTAGAGATATAGGCAGAGATATTGAGAGGTAAAGGGATGATAGAGACAAGGAGATAAGGGTTTAGGGTTAATCTGGTTTATGGTTGATCAAGTTTAGGGTTTAGGGGTTAGGAGTTTAGAGAGGGAGAGATAGGGAGATAGAGGGTGAGGGACATGGCCAGAGACATAGGCAAAGAGATTGAGAGGTAGAGGGATGATATATGTCTTACAGATATATACTTATAGATATATACTTAAATAATATATACTTATACATAGAGAGAAAACACTAAATTTGGCTGGTTTGCATGCATGAAAGCTTAATGTTTTCATGCTTCCCAGAATGAGCTCGCATTATGGGAAGTGAAAAAAATGAGAAAAAAACCATGTGGGATCTATGATTTAGAGCCCACATGTCTATTATTCCCTGCTTTTCATGCATGCTATTGGACAAGAAAACACTTTTTCATGTTGTTTGACATATTAAGAATCATTTTTTGATCAATCCACCACCTTTTTTATTTTTTCAATGTAGAAGAACTAATTTTGCATGTTTTAGACAAAATTTGATTATTTAAACTGAATGTTTCATGTTTCATATTGTTTCAAAGGTAATTACCTTTAATATAGATTGAATTTGAAGATATATGTTTATTTTTTTCCATAACTTTCACTAATCCTATTCTAGAGTTATATAGAATTCATTATCAAACTTGTGAAAAAGAACAATTTGAGGATTTTGAAGCCAAATTTTGGAGGATTGGTCAACTTGAATATAGAATTCTAAAGTATGTTCTTTATGTCCAATTTAATTCACTTTATGTTCTTTAGAACACTCACAATCACTAAATGTGGAACAATCTAAGTACAAAAAGTCATCATTATGTGTATTAATAGAATAAGAATCATTAAACTATGATTGTCTTCTCCCAAAGTGCCAATACCTTTGCATTTGATGTAGTAATCTTTCATGTGAAAAGGGTAGTGAGAGCCTATTGCATATTTTGAATATCTAACCTTACTAGTGATCTAGAGTTTCATGATAGTCTTCTATGTTTATGATGTGACGGTCTATGTGGTTGTTTGTAATAGTCATAGAACAATTTGACTCTCAATGCATGGTTACCACATATGTTTCTACCACTATCTTATCAATTTATGATCAAACTCTTCAACAAGATCTTGAACAATCCACAAATTTCTTATTATGTAACAAGTTCAAGTCCTTAAAGGTCAATTGACCATACTAACCACATGACATAACCAATTTGTATCCTCAAGAGTTGCTTTTAGAGCAGATCTATTTTTAATAAACACATTTTCTTGATAGAAACATTCTATTTATGCATTGTAATGAGAACTTCCTTAGATCTTCTATTTGTTGTCATGAGAACTTCTTCCTTAGATATTCATTAGATCTTCTTCCTTCTCATTTTCTTATCATTATATTCTTCTTTAATAACCTATCTCACCATTTATCCTTCAATGATCTTGTGATTTCCCTTGTAATGCACCATTTTTCTTATGAAAGCCCTCGGGTTTGATCATTCTTATTTTGGACTACTGTTTGAACAATGGCATGTGATATTCCTAAGGTCACAACAACTATCCTATACATTTATGATTCCTAGAAAACCCCTCCTTTTACACCTTGACAAGATATGAAATTATGTTCATAGGATTTGATGTTCCTATTGACTGTCATGATAGTCCTAGTTCTGTTGATAGTCCATTTAAGGTGCTTGACAATTCTAATCTGTATATAGTTAGTCCTTTTCATCATTGTCATCTCTTACCTTGTAATCCTAAGGATTACCATACAATATAGGTGACCATGCATTGATATCCTCATAATCATCCAAAATTAGTAGAAAAATAACTATCCATTTACCTAGGCATGATAGACTAGCAAGTAGTTTGTTTCTAGGTGTTCTTAGGTCACTAGTTATTTTGCATATAATTGGTAATGTTCTTACGATTTAATACAATCTATGAGGGATTTATTCTTAGGGTTATCTTTTCATGATACATAACAAACAATATGAAATGAGCATAACTTGAAAAAGTTTCAATTATTGATAGTGTGCATTTGTTCAACTTACAAACTATGATTGTCTTCTCCCAAAGTGCTGGAATACATTTGCATTTGATATAGTATATGCATTCTACAACCTCTTTTAAGCCACCACTACCTAACACTCATAATATGCATTAAATTCCTACCTTCACCCTTTGCAGCTGATTATTTTTCTACCAACATCTACTCAACTATCCTTTTTTTCCATCCTTCCTTGAATGGATTCCTTCAATGTTGCAACTTCCTTTTCCACCCAATCATGGCCTCCAAATAGCCCTTCAAATCTCATTGTCATAAATCACACTACTTGCAATGTCTCATGGCTCCTTATTGCCACCCTTTCTACTATTTTTCTACCTTCATGTAGCCTCTTTATCTCCTTCTTAGATCTTATGTGCACCTCACAACCATGAAACCAACTTGTGCCTTCATTACACAACTAATGCAACACCTACATATTCCTCCTACGTCCACATCAGCAACCAACACTTCCACTACATAAAATACCAAAATCCTCATTGTTGATCTTGCAACCTCTCTTTCTCCACACGAGAACTCTTATTATGCTACCTTTGTTGCATGTGTGTGTGCAACACCATCACTCCTCTTCATGACCCCTTGGCTACCTTGCAATAATGTCTCTTATGCTACCCTCAAACCTTAGCAATCTCCCTATTTTAGAAGGTGTTCCTACCCCAAGCACCTCACTCCTTTTGTTGGAAGTGCCCATCACTCCATGGGTACACCTCAAGTTGTTGCAAGTAGCCTCTACTTTACTCTAACTTCTTGTTGTTGCAAGTGAGACATTGCCCACTCTCTTTTTTTCTAAAAGTCCTATGGGTGCAAGTAGCCACCTTCTACTTTATCTCCCAATTGTTGCAAGTGAAGTAATGCTCACACTCTCCTTTTGTTGCAATTCCTATGGCTGCAAGTAGCCACCTTTCCTACAAGTGTATTTTCACTATGGTGACTCACTTGCCAATGGTTGTATGTAAAAATACCTATAGTAGATGCAAGTGCTCTTTCTCCTCCAAATTTGACTAGTTCTATGCATGCTAACTATCATTCCTTTTCATCATTGTGATCTCTTATCTTGTAATCCTAAGGAGTACCATACAACATATTGATATCCTCATAATCTTTCATTTGATATAGTAATCTTTCATGTCATCTTCAGTCAAGTATATCATGATAATCCTAAATACCTCCAATAATTTTTAGGATAGTGGCAGGTATCTTTTCATCATGGGACAATACCTTTGCATCTTAGGGTGATGGTTATGTATTACTTGTTATAATTTATCTTGGAAACCTTGCACTAATGATCTACCTTCACCTTATTGATAACTATGGGAAAATATCAAAGATATTTGGACAAGGAATTATAAACAACTTCATGAAAGTCATGGTTGATAGGATAGTGCTAAAACTCACAAAAGATCCTCCTTTACAAGTAGGTCATCATGAAACAAAACTCTGCCCTAAATTTTTATACCTTGTTATTCTTTCATAACCCTAACTTTGCTAAAAATTAGACTTGTAGAACCATACCAAGACAGTTGATAAAGGATAGGCTCTACTATCATGAATCAACTATTATTCATTGTCATTATCAACTGCTGATAAAGGATAGGTTATGCAGTCATGAATCAAATGTCATTCATTATCATTATCAAGTGTTGATAATGGATAGGCTCTGCTATCATGAATTAGTTGTTATTCATTGTCATTATTAGTGTTGATAAATGATAGGTTCTGTTGTTATGAATCAACTGTTATTCATTGTCAACTGTTATTCATTGTCATTATTCATTATCATTATCAAAGTTCTAATTATCATTGTCTTATTCATCATGCTTGTGGAAATGATGATCATACCGAGGAAATGAGTAAAGACTCTAACACTAGAAGAGCATGATGCTAAGAATGAAAGGAAAAGAGAAATAATGAGGTGAATTCGTGAAAGTAGGAAATTGTCAACCATACAAGAAGACATTCCACCATTGCCAATTGAAGAGGAACATGACACATCTAATGAAGCTAAGAGAGAGAGAGATAAAATTGGTGGCACAAAGGGAACAAATGCAAAACCTCCATTCAATGGGGAAAGTGAATCTCCAAGTTGGAGGCACTCCATCATCCATAGGTCAAGTTGAAGGAACACCATCATTACCTTCTCAAATTGGAGACACTCCATCTTTCACAGGTGAAGTAGAAGGTACATCTTCATTTTCTTCTCAAGTTGGTGGCACACCATCATTCACACATCAATTTGAAGACCTGTACACCATCTTCTCCATCTCAACTTCAAGCGTTTTCATCTTTTTCACCTCCAATTGAAGGTACATCATCTATCCCATCTCAAGTAAATATTGAAGAAATTCCTAATGTTGAGTTAGCTTTACCAATGAAAACACCTCCTAAAATTTTGCATAAGAAGCCTAAGTTTCTAATCGATATCGATGAAAATGTGTTGAAGCCCATGCAGGATAATATTCCCAAGCACACTTGTCAAAGGTATGCGAATAAGATATGGAAATTATTCTTTGAGTATTTAAATGAAACTCGAAGATGTCAACTATTTGTTGAATTGATGAGAAATCTAAAATTTAGGCCCACTATGAAGATTCTTGGCCTAAGAGCATCGAATGCCTCAAGTGAAAAATCAATTGTCAATAATCTAATGAGTGCATATGGGAGTGTGGGTTCCACCTCACACACCAAGAATAGTAATGTCACACGACGTGTCATTACATCGACAATAGTAAGCCAAAAAACAAAGAAACCTTGTCTCATAAGAAAGACAAGTCAAGCATTGAAAATAAGTAGAAAAACTCTAATGAGAGACGTAAGACGTGAAGGAGTTGTGGACACAAACACCAATGAATTATGGGCAATCTCTGGGAGACTCCCACGGAAATACGAAGTTGTTGTTGAAGACTTGAGATCCATCATTGAAGAATTTTGGAAAAATAACACAAGGGTATCTCCTAATGCAAGATATGTGAGAAGGAGAATTGGTTGTTGAAACCGTGAGCCACATCCAAAGCATTTTTTGGATATAACCCAAACAAAAATTTTTAAGAAATTTCAAGAGATGTATCCTCAAATTAAAATTTGTCAAAGATATTTTGAAATGCTAAAACCTGTCTATGTCAAAGTAAATCACACACACACTACTTGTTGTTGTAGATTACATATTGAATTTTCTAACTATTTTGTTGTTTATTGGTCTATATGTTTAGATTTGCATACTAATAATGTTTTGAAGGATTGTGGCATACATGCCCCACCAAATACTTCAATAGACTTCATATCAACAATTTTATGTGAAAGAGAGGAAGGTCAAATATTCTATAGGAAATTATGCTTGGATGGCACATGTTAGCATTGCAGTGGCTTGAAATGTATGCCAATATGTGAACATATGGAAAGCACACATGTGGTTGGAAATGAACTAGTAGAGTTCAGCAAGTATAAAACAACGGCCTACAATACAAAAGATGGTAAAGAAGCAAATAGTTGTGATTTGGTTATTCAAAAGATTCTAGTCTATCAGTTTATGTCTACATTTTGTGACAATATAGTGTAGGACTATGTAAGGCATACTCATAGAGCTTGATGGTTGGACTTGTAATTCAAGTTATGCAAGGACATATTTCCACATGGTACCATCATTTCAGTTGTTGACTTTGTAGAGAACTACACACTACAGCCACCAAATGACGTGGAATCATAGTATTACAACTCTATGCAGGTTGCTATATTTGTGCAAATAGCATTCATTCATGCAGAAGATAGTACAGAGGGTGACAGGAAGATCTCGAGGGAATATCATTTTATATTAGTGATGATTGCACACATTCTATGGAGTTTGTGCAAGGTTTCTTTTAGATGTTCTACCATGATTTGGCTAGTAGGAACATATCATTTCGTTACCATATCATATGGTCAGATAATTGTGCATCATAATTCAAGAATGAGTAGATGTTCTATTGGTTGAGCAAGATGCATATGATGAATGGTGTTCAACATATGTGGAATTTTTGTGAGGCCAGGCATGGAAAGGGGGAGCATGATGGTGTAGGAGCATGTATCAAAAGTGCATTGGCATGAGAAGAGTTGAAGTACAAAGACAATACAAAGTTGACAGATGCAAGATCTATTGTCGAATGACGTAACACTACAATGGGTCCAGGTAATGAAGGTAAGTCTACAATTCATAGATATTTTTGGTTGGTTGATGATACTAACATTGCAAAATATGAGAACTATTGTACATTGAAATGATCAAGTGAACTACACTCTTTTAGAAGCTCTAATGTAGATTCATGGAGTATTCATACACGGCATATGGCATGCTTTTGTTCTTCATGTACATATGAAGCTTGGTATGATTGAGAGTTAAAGGAGTGGTTTGGTGATTGGTGTATAAGAGGCCTAAGCCTGATTGACCATTATCGACTACTGACAGCACTACAAATGATAGAGATTGAATCATCGATTGATTTTGACCATGTTTCAAATCTAGTTCAACCAAGCATTATCAGCATTCAAATTTAATAAAATTCAATATGCCATCTTATTTTGTATTTTTTCTTGTATTGTTGACTATAATCATCGAACTAAATGCATGTATCAATGCAGGGCATGTTTATGTAGCTATTGCAATTGAAGACAATGAAGAAGGAATAAATTATTATTTGTGTCATTGCGTTGAGGCGAAAAAAAATAGATTCCTTGTTATAGATGGAGAAAACATTGAGTATCCTATAGGATCAATGGTTGTTATTGGAGCATGGCTTAGAAGGTACCCATTGAAGAAGTCTGATGTGTGGGTGTTCGAGGACTTTGACCCACATAGGAAGATTCTTCATTATTCTAACCTTGTTGTGGCTTCAAATGTTCATTTGATCAAATATAGGGGTAGACCATTGAACAGGACCTTATGGAAGGTTCGTGAGTCTGATCAAGAGGCAATACTTGACACAATATAGAGTAGAGTAGACCCTGATGGTTCATTGGATTGAATTAGTAAAATGACAAAAAGGTATGTTATTTTTCTTTACTATCCTAATTTCACCTTGTATATTTTAGCTACTCAGTTTAGCCAAATAGTGCAATTGCATTTGCATGCAGGATTTTAGTATGATGGAGGTAGGCATAATCCTTATGAAGTTGCCCTTGGAAGGAAAGTAAGGTAGGTTTTAATGATTATTTCATGATGATATGTCCTTTACTTTCTATTTCATAATGAGTTTTAATGATGTTACTATGAGTTCTAATTCATTTTAATGATGTTACTATTTCATAATGAGTGTTAATGAGTTTTAATGACAAACAATTGATAGAAGTGGTAAGGGCAACCTCAATTGATGCCATATAAGACATTGAATCAAGTGAGAAAACCTTTATAGCACTGAATTTTCATCTACTAGAAAGGTACTATGACTGAATTTTTACATTCGACATCTCCTGGGGCTAAACAGATGGAGCCAACGCATTTGGGTGGGCTAGTAAATGCTAGTGGGGATGTCTTTTCGGTGGCAAAGCCTCATGGTTGTTCTTGGCTATATCAAATGTAGACAATCTCTCAAGAGCCCTGTAATGTCTAAAAATGTCCCCTTGGGGGCTTTTCCCTCTGAAGGTTTAGCTCCCGGGTCTTTTATATGCATTTAGGACATCTTGCATCATATTTTGACATCTCAATGAAATGATCCCTAAGTTTCATGACAAATGGGACCTATGGGGATCCCTTGAACCTAACCCTAACCAAAATAGGGGGAGGACTTGGGTGCTCATGCCCTAGTCCTGCCCTATTTTGGGTTAGTCCCAAATTTTGGGTGTCAGCTTGTGACCATTATTTAGGTCCTATGTCGACGTGGTAAGTTTGAATTACGAAATTCTTGGCAGGAGTGTTTTTAGTTACATATATAAGCATGTTTAGGTATTCATTTGTAAACTAGATGATTACTAGCAAGCAATTGTGATCTTTTGGATTCAAGGCATTCATTGTGTGGCAAGAGCAGATATTGTGTTGTTTATGTGTTTGTATTTGTAGATTTCAGTAATCATCTCCTCATGGCATGAAGAACTTCTTCCCTCCATAAGATCTTCACTACAAAGTGATATCATTTGTGTTTTCAAGTATTTATCATTTGGTTTTTGTCTCTGCCTCCCAAGGGCATGCACTTTCTATTTGACAATGGTGTTCGGAAGACTTGAATGTCTCTCTAGGGCTTGACTGAGGCAAGCCTCTAAACACCACAACCCCCTCCCAAAGTTTCTATGATTGCAGGTTACAGGTTGAAGATACAGGAAAAGTACAGTTGCAGGAGGGTATTACAGAGTGTCAGATTTGTAGATCAGAGTTGAAAATAGCACCCTAGACTTGGGCACCCGCTCTGTAGTCCTTCAGATTCCATGACGGGAAAACCTCTGAGACAAAAGGAACATGTTGCAGATCAAGCTTCCGGATCTTGACAAAAACCTAGGCATTGGACTTGGACACGCACTCATTATTCCCCAACTGTTCCACTTCCTGAACTTCAAAAACAAGTGCACATTTATTTATCATTTTACATCTTCCTGTCGCAGCATTTTCAGTAATTTGTCTATTTGCTTCCATATTTGCATAATTAAGGATTTGAGGTATAATTGAGCATAATTAAACATAATTGACAATCAAATCACACAAATCCAAGTTTTCCTACATCTCACAGTGATCAAGGGCCTGATAGTGCTTTTCCACTTGACCCAAGGTCCTTGAATGTAAATGGTGAAAGGAGGATAGGCACAAACAAACTAAACCAACCATCAAAAACCCTCTATCCAAAAATTCACCATTTACATTTTGGTGAACTCGTGTTGTTGGACTTGTTTTCACCTTGCTGATTGTTTTGTTTTAGATTTGTATTGATTTCATTCATTCATATTATCATTCATCTTATTGCATTGGAAAAATTACAAAAAATTTGAAAATTTTGAAAAAATTGAAAAAAATTGCATTGTAGGGTTTCTATTTTGCATCAATTAATTTGAATTCATCAAATTTATGATTTTTGCACTAGATCTGAGCTAAATTTCAGAAAATTATAAAAATTCAATCACAGGAATTGCATTTTCATCATAAAATTGTGAGGGTTTCGTTGGAAATTTTGAGTTTTTCATATAGCCTAGAAATTTCAAAAACTAGGGTTTGTAGGTAAAATATTGTTTCAAATTTTTCTACTAATATTAGACACTCATTCAAATTTTAATTTGGCTGTAGTGTTGCATTTTAGTGTAAATTTGCATTTTTATATAGAAAATTTCAACAAGAACTAGCATTTTTCATTGACCTTTCATTAGATTTGCACTTGTATTTTGCATCTTAGGGTTTGGAAATCATTTTCAGATCTAAGTGGAACTTATTTTCATCATAAATCAGATTACAAGACATTCATATAGCATTTTGTATTAAGATATCATACCTAGGGCTTGAAAAACCTTGATTTTCACTAGATTTGACCTTATCAACTCTCTAGACTTGCACTATAGGCATGTTGTAAGGAATATTTTTTCATTAATTGGCTGTTATCAGGGTTATTATCTTCGTCCCCTCCTCAAATTCTTTACGAAACCTTTTTATTGGGCTCTTGTATTGAAAATTTGGTGAAAAATTACATATTTTTGCTATATTTGCCCTAGGGTTTGACCTAGATTTACACTCCAAACATGTAAAATATTTTATAATTTTAGGTGACTGATATTATTTCTATTATTTTCTGCACCTCCTAAAATTCCTTACAACATCTCTTTCATTAGGTCTTGGAATTGAAAAATTGTGAAAATTTGCATATTTTAGGGCATTTTCACTAGGTTTAGACTTATCATCATCTTAGATTTGCATCAAAAGTGTGTTGTGAAGGGTTTTATTGTTTTATTGGACTGAAAATAGACATATTATTTTATGCCCCTTATCAAAATCTCTACAACACCTTTTCTTTCATATATTTGCATTGAAAAAGTACAAAAAAAAAATCAAGCATTTTAGGTCACTTTTGCACATAGTTTTGCACTTGTCTTATGCATAACTGTTGAAAAGATTTAAAAATACAATTTTGCATTGATGTTACAAGACATTTATCCATGGTACCTTCATCTCATTACTCTTTGGTATCCTTACATGCATATATCAAAAACTTTGAGAGTTTCTACAAATTTCTTACTATGAATCCTCATGTTCTCACTTACAAGCTATGTATTGCAAGGATATATTTAAATGCACTTCATTTGAAATCCTTGACTATGTATTTGATTATCAAAACTTCACATCTCTCATGAATACATACCCTTGGGTACTAGAAAATTTGACAAAACACATTGATAATGATGAGAGTGAAAGTTCTCTTAATGCTTTGGATTTAATAGCTAAAACACGTGATGATGTCATAGAAAAAGATTCCTCCTATGAGGATATACTAGCACAAGAGGACAAAATCATTGACACATTCTTTAACATCACCCTACTTTCTTTGGAAAATGAAACATTAGTGGATAAAGGGCTCCATCTCAAGAAGGATTCTTCATGGCTAGAAAAAGACTATTCACCTAACAATCATTTGCTACATGAGACCTTTACGGATAATCCATTAGACCTTCCACCTTTGATTGAAAACTCAAGAACTTTCGATGAGAAGAATGTGGATAGCTCTAGTCTTCCTAACAATACAATACCTTCCACTCATCTCATTGCTTGCCCTGGCCAAGATGTAGCATTAGTGGATGAGAAAAGGTCTCTCTCATTAAATCCCCTAGGGATAGATGCTAGGTATAATCAAGATGGAAACAATGTTAATTTAATATTTACTAATAGATTTTGTAGTAATATTCCTAAGATGATTGTCTGAGGGGCACCTAGTGCACCTTCTTGCTTAAAGCCGGTGATTACAGTTCAAGGTAAACCTCTTGATGACATCTTCAACTATGCAAAGCAAATTACTCAAAGAAACTAGGGTATTCAAAATGTGATTGCTCACACATACAACACCCATAATAACAAGCAAAGTAAGAAAGCACCGCATGTGCATGTCTCTCTTCCATGTTCTCAACCTATGCTCCCTCCACCACCTCATCTTACTCATAAAAGTGGTCAAGAGTATGATCTTGTCAAACAACTTCGTGCCACTCAGGCTAAGATCTCTCTTTGGGATTTAATACAAACATTGCCTACATACCATAGAATGCTCCAAGAAGCTTTACAAAAGGTGTTTGTAACACCTATTGTTAAGCCAAATGACGTAGCATCTCTATTAAATTGTATGCATGCTACAAAAACATATATTATATTTCAACCACATGAACTACCGTCAATTGAAGTTCAAAACCGATATGATCCTCTTATAATCTTTGTCACAATAAATAAAACATTGGTAAAATGACTTATGATTGACAATGGATCAGCTCTTAATGTTTGTAGCATTGACCTACTACACAAAATCAAGGTTGACACATCACAAATCAAACCAGATGGCATTAGCATTCGTGGCTTTGATAATGTTGGATGACAATCTGTGGGCACTATAACTCTACCTATATAAGTAGGATCTATGATTGTGCCTACCCTGATTCATGTCATGCCTTGTTCTTTATCTTACAACATGATTCTTGGTAGACCCTAGATCCATGCATTGGGGGTAATTCCCTCTACTTTACATGGTTCAATTAAATTCATATTCAAAGATGAGCTGCACAATATTCAAGCCGATCCTGAACCAGATAACAGTTTACATATTGAAAGCCAAAAACTAGTTTACAATCATATGAAATTAAACAATTTGGGAGGTGATCTATCAATACCTCTTCCCATGGATAATATTGTTCAAGAATCTCAACCATCGAATGCACTTGTTGGTGATGATTGGGGACCATTAGATTTTAATCCTTGCAGTATAGGGGAATATAAATTTAATAACCTTGACACATCAAAAGTTGCATCGATCTCATCTAAGCGGTCTTTTGAAACATCTAAGAAATTTAAAGTCTCCTTGGTAGAAAATAAAGATAATACTCTCAATTACACTACAAATTATGATACCTACATGGATTCACCTTCTTCTAAGGAACCGGATTCTCTATATGGTCATGGATTTCAAATTTTGTACAAAAATAATGACTATGTAGGTAATGGTTGCGGTGTAAATCAACAAGGAATTAGAGTACCTTTACAAGTTAGTGGAATTCACTACACAGCCAGTATCAGATACTACTCTTTAAAACCCACCAAAGCCTCTCGTCATCCTAAACTTAATGTTAATGCAATATCAACAAGACTAAATCAACATATGAGATATCCCAAGCAAATGAGCCATAATTGTTGTAGCGAATATTATAGTAGCTCTCAAGGGTGGCCTCTTCCTAGATATGTATGTTCTTAACATTTGGGTTCTAATAGGTAAGTATTTCTAACCCTTTATCTCTCGTGATGTGCTTCCCTTGTGATGTGTTATCTATTGTTTAGGCCTCCTGGGATGACTCATGATTCTCTTGTAAGGTCTGGAATACCAAGAGATCGCCTCTGTTGTGACCTTCTTCTATTTGTATCATCATTATTCTATATTGCCTCTCTCTCTGATTTCATTGTTGTGTGTTATGTCTTACAGACATAGCATTGTGGTTGGTGAATTGTAGGCACCCTGCTATGTGACTATCCCTAAGACACTTGTTTCTCCTCTCTTATTTATTGTTTCCCTTCGTTTAGTGTTTCTATATAGTGGGCGGATGACGAAAAACATTTATATACTGATGCGAACCTAGTATCCCTTTAGCGAGAAACCAAAAATTGGACTTAGTTCCCAATATGATGATGGGATTGAAATATATTATCCGATGCTTGGTCAGTAGAACCACTCCGTGCTTTCTACGTAGTGATTTTGATGATGTTTTTATCTCACTTACAAACTATAACAATACTGTTGCTCCGTGTACTTTGTTTGTCTTTAAATCTCGCCTTGGTGACACTCGGTTCTGAGATTTTCATGATATAGCCCCAAGGTTATCCTCGATCTCTGAATTCATAGTATAACCTTAACTCTTTGTGTGATTAATCATATGCATTGATGTTTATCATGATTATGTGGACACTAACATGTTTCTTGCGAGGATGTGTTTATGGGAACATTTGGCAATCGTAAAGTACATGTCACCTCCGAGGGGCATGGCCTTTGAAAAAGTGTATGTTCTCTTGTGTATTTTCTTCCTACCTTAACGTGCTTGATATCGATGCGTGATATCAGCCACCTTAAGGTGGGGGCATATATAAAGTAAGCTGTCTATTGTAGATGTTAGCAATGTGCTTGTCCTTAGGTATAGTCTAAAGACTGGTGGCGATGAGTCCCTCCTAGACTCTAAGTTTGTTTGCAATCAAACAATCATCTTAAGCCCTATGTAGAGGCAGGGATGGTGTATTTCTTGAAGTAGATTGCATCATCCTATCAATTTCAAAAAGTCCACATTGGGAGGTGGGGAGCGGTTCTCTGACTAACTCAACCCTTAAGCATGTCTTTGGTGATTGTTGTGGCAAATTCCAGTCATTGGTGTGTGCCTGTAATGTGCCTGAGATGGTGATGAGCCTAGAAATAGGAACACTCCATCGCTTGTCTGTCGTGTTTTCTCCATGTCTTCAAAGTGTGTGTGTTTGGCGTGCTTGATTTGTTTTGCATGTCTGTTGCCCCATATGCAGTCTAAAGACTAGCATGATGAGTGCTTCCTACATTTTGGGAGGTTTGGTGTGTCTTGTGTGTGTGTTGTCCCATATATGCAGTTTAAAGACCAACGCGATGAGTGCTTCCTGCATTATGGGAGGTGTGTTTACTTTCTTGTACTTACATCTGCATTTCATATATATGAGAAAAAGAAAAGAAAAGAAATCATCTCTATCTTCTATGCATTAATTGTCTTCTATGCATTTACTGTATTCTCCATGTTTTGTGTGATTGTAATTGTCTTCTCCATGTTTTGTGTGCATGTCATTGTCTTCAATGTGTCTAGCGTGTCTTCTCCATGCTTGACGTGTTTGTTGTGTTTGTTGACTGTACTTTAATGCATGTATTGGCCTTGCGTTTATACATACATTAAAGTGGGGGCTAAATGTAACATCAGAAAATTTCCCCTTGGGGGCTTTTCCCTCTGAAGGTTTAGCTCCCTGGTCTTTTATATGCATTTAGGACATCTTGCATCATATTTTGACATCCCGATGAAATGATCCCTAAGTTTCATGACAAATGGGACCTAGGGGGATCCCTTAAACCTAACCCTAACCAAAATAGGGGGAGGACTATTACAAATATGTGCCTATGATGTGTTGTCATTGATGTCAGCATATCTCTTTGTTAGAGACAGTGAAGACAGTGTAGTTTAGTAAAGTAGATTGCTCTGCTTTCCCAGTGAGACAAAGATCAAAGTATGCACATTTAAGGGTTTTATAGAGGATTGTCTGAAGTTGCTCGAGTCAAGATTTGAGAGGTCTGCATGGAGGATTGGTGAAGTTATGGCCATATGAGTAGAACCAGGTTTTGCAGTTGTTTAGAGGTAACAGAGTGATAGGAATTTGGTCTAGATTGCTCCGCATTGGAATATTATGGTCTGTGGTTCTAGAGGTATGTTTGGGATGTTGGTGTGTATCCTCAACTCAAGAGGTTCATGGTTTGGAGGTCCGCAAGAAATCTTTCTAGTGTGACAGTCATGACAGTTAGTGTTCTTAAGTTCCTGTATGAAGATGCAAGTGATTCTAATGATTTGAGGTGGTGCGGTTGTTCTTGTTGATTTTATTGTGCTTGTGGAGGTCTCTGGATTGTGTACCTATTGTGTTGGTGGTTTTCATTAAGGATTGAGCTCGTAGTTGAAGATTTCTCCTTGGGTGTTGTTGTTCTTTCTAATCTTGGCCGACCAGATGCTTCGTGCGTGTTGCGGATGATCTAAGAGAAGTTTTATGGAGCGTGGTATGTTGTTCGAGGAAGATTTGAGTCCCAACTATGTTTGGCTGATAGTTTAGTGGTCCGCATGTAGCATTTTGTATTAATTCAAGTCTTGTGATTGTAATTTCTAGTAATTCCTATCTTGGAGAGTGTTCCAGATAGATGATTATAAGGCCGACTTTGATGTTCATTCCAAAGTTGATGTCATGTATAAATAAGTGTAATGAAGTCATGTGAATGTGCCCATGTGTGTGAAGATGCGGAGGTAGTGAAGAAGTTTTTGGGGGTGGTGCAGAGGTGTTGTGAGATTGAATAGAACTGAACCTTGGCATGGAGAAGATGTTGTTTCTCAGTTCAACCATTCAATGTTAACCATGTGAATGTTTTTGTAGATAGTGAGTCTCTTTGAGCAGTGAGCTCTGGGCAGTATGCCTAAAGGCAAGTGCCTTCTGATTTTTCTATTCTTTCAATAGAGACTAAATC
Source organism: Cunninghamia lanceolata (assembly GCA_027924645.1). Lineage (NCBI taxonomy): Eukaryota > Viridiplantae > Streptophyta > Pinopsida > Cupressales > Cupressaceae > Cunninghamia > Cunninghamia lanceolata. The sequence continues at coordinate 488,108 of BSBN01001389.1, forward strand.
TTGTGGGTTAACCCCCACTGTGGTTTTTCCCTTAACCGAGTTTCCACGTAAACATCCTGGTGTTATGTGTGTTGATTATGTTTCTGCTCATGTGTTGTTGATTCATGCTTTCATGGTTATATCATTAATCTTTTAATAAGTGGTAATGAAGATTAAATGTTGTAAGAGATAAAGTTTTGTGACAACTAATTCACCCCCCCTCTCAGTTGTCTACCCTAATTTCAATAATTGGCGTCAAATCTAGGTTCCTTGGAAGAAGTTTAACAGCTTGAGGAAGATCTGGGAAGGTGTTTCAATGGGTTCATTTAGGTATTTTGATGACATCAATGAACAACTTCAATTTGCTTTAGAAGATCTTGATCAGTCCAGAGCAAAAGTCAAAGAACTGCATGATAACCTTAAAGATGCTGAGGATTTCATTCAGACTTTAAAAGGGCAACTGAGCAAATCTATGGAAAAGAGGAAGGAGCTACTTCAATAGTTAAAAAATCAGAAGGAAGACAATGGCATGGATGAGGCTCTGAAGGAGAAGACAAAGGAATGTGAGAAGCTGGCAAAAGAAGTTATTGTCCTAAAATATGAGATGGAATCTGGGGTGATGAGGCTAACCAAGGGAATCGAGGAAAGGAAGAAGACTAAAGAAAACCCGAATCAGTCTCTGAAAGAAAGAATAGAAGAGTGTTGCAGATTGGACAGAATAATTGGTCATCTAGAGTCTGATCTACAAGAAACCAGGTATAATAAGGAACAACTTGAAAGGCAAATTGTCATTCTCAAACATGACCTAGGAGTTGCAAATGAATACAAAGAGAAGTTCAAGATAAGCTCGGCTAAACTTGAGGTGTTGCTTAATAGTCAAAAGAAGGCAGATGATAAGCATGGTCTAGGATATGAGAAAGGTGAAAGTTCTAGATCCAGTCAAAGAAATTATGAATCAAGGAATTAGAGAAACAAACCTAGAAGACCTCCGGTCAGACAGCCTAATGCTCAAAGGTATCCATCCTTTAATCAAAATTTTTTCAATTGTAATAAATTTGGTCATAGAGCTACTCAATGCAGAAGTAGAGTGAATCAAAGTGGTCCATCCTTCTCCGATCAATGCTTCAATTGTAAAAGGTATGGTCATAGATTCAATGAATGCAGAAGTATGATGATGAATAACTCTAACAATAGAGGAAATGTCAGTTATATTAGTGGAAAATGTTTTGCATGCAATAGATTTGGACACATGGCTAATCAGTGCAGATCAAGAGGAAATCAAGTAAATGAGAAAAAAATGTTGTGTGATTTAATTGCAACAGATCCAGTCATATTGCAAGATTCTACAGAAGCAGGAATGATGATAGAAAAGGTCCAGTAAATAGAAACTAGAATGTGTAGAGACAAGATAAAGGCAAGGGCAAAGTAGATGTGAATGAGATCCAGAATGAAATGAACAAAACATGGGTGAAAAAAGGTATAATGAATGATGGTGATGGGTCCGCACTAGAATCTGGTGCTGGTAATTCCTCTAGGAATTGAAATAGGAGCTCTGGCTCAGGGGGAGCTGCATTAAAAATCTAATTCCCCCTGCTAGTAAGTGGGTACCTGAATCTAGCATGATGAGTGAAGATGAAAACATCACTTCCTACATGCAGAAGGTGAATGAACTTGTGTGCGGTATCAGGTGTGCTGGTGGAAAACTAGAAGAATCAGAGATTGTTGCCAAGGTGCTAAGGTCCTTACCTGCTTCATACAAGCATAGAGTTGCTGCTATTGAGGAGATCAGGATTGTGGCAGATGTTACAAGGGATCAGTTGGTTGGTAAGCTTTCAGCATTTGAAATGAGTGAGTTTGGTGATTCTCTTCCTAAATCAGAATATACATTTAAAGCCAATGTTTTCAGAAAGCAAAGATTTGATCTAGGTGAAATCTCTTCAAGAAGACTAACCAAATATGAGAAGACAAGGAAGGAACTTGAAGAAGATGAATCTGAGCTTGAAGAACTTGAAGCCCTTGTTGCCAAAAGATTACCAAGAGGATCCAGTAAGTATGAAGGAAAGTTGCCTTTCAAATGTTTTACTTGCAATAAGATTGGTCATTTTACTTCAAGATGCCAAGAGAGGGTTTCAAAGCCAAACCCTAACAGACCTAGAGTTCAAAAGAAATGCTACTATGTCCAAGAAGTTGTTGATGCAGGAGTCACAGATGATGAATCTGATATGGGAAGTACCTCTGGAAATGAATGTGTGTTCATTGCTATCAAAGAAGAAGATCCGGTGCCTACTGAATCTGCTAGTTGTGTGAATGTGGAAAGTACCTTGGCTGCTCAGGTTGAAGAAAAGGATGAATGGGTGATTGACAGTGGATGTTCTCATCATATGACTGGTGATAAAAGTAAGTTTGTAAGTTTGGAAATATATGAAGGTGGAATTATGAAGTTTGGAGACAATTCAGCTAGTAGAATCTATGGCAGAGGATCCATCTCTCTTGATGGTAAGAATAACACTAATGATGTTTTGTATGTAGAAGGGTTGAAGCATAATCTTTTCAGTGTTGGACAATTGGTTGACAAAGGATATGATCTCTGATACAAGGATGGAAAATGCAGAATTCTGGGAAGCTCTAGAACTGAGATTGCATCTGGTACACAGACTAGAGGTAATATCTTTCATTTAAGTGGTACTGGTAAAATTTGATTGATTGCTCAGATTGATCAGAGTTGGTTATGTCATCGGAGAATGTGTCATGTAAACTTTGATAACATTGTCAAGATAAGTACTACTCAAGCTATGAGAGATCTTCCAAAGCTTGTGAAACCTACTAATAGCATGTGTAAGGAATGTCAGTTGGGCAAACAGAATAGAGCTACATTCAAAAGTAAAGAACAATTTTCAAGTGGATTGTTGGAACTTGTGCACACTGATTTGTGTGGTCCTGCCAGATTTAGAAGTTTGCAAGGAGACAGATACTTTATGTTGATGATTGATGATTACTCTCGGATGATCTGGGACACTTTCTTAAGAGAGAAATAAGAGGCTTTTGACAGATTCAAGGTGTTCAAGGCTATGGTGGAGAATTCAAGATTGGTGTGAAGATAAAGCATGTGGTTACCATCTTCTGTGATAATTCAAGTGCAATAAACATCTCAAAGAATCTGGTGTTGCATTCAAAGACAAAGCACATATCCATCAAGTTACACTTTTTGAGAGAGAAGGTAAATGAGAATGAAGTCAGATTGGAGTTTGTTTCTTCAAAGGATCAGATTATAGATACCTTCACTAAGCCTCTACCTAAGGACACTTTTGAGTATCTAAGAGTGAAGCTAGGGGTTATTACCCCTCTTATTCAGAACTAAGGTACACTAGTGTGCATCAGTCTGGTGGGACTCACAGTCATATCTTGTGATCCAGATTGGTGTTAAGGGATGCTACTCAAGGGGAGTAGTCAGTATGTTAATTTTGGAGTTCAATTTGGTTTTATCTAAGAAACAAAAAAGGGGAGAGTTGATTGAAAATATGTGCCCTTTTCCATTGATGCCAAAGGGGGAGAGAAGTCATGTGAAAAACTTGGAACTAAGTAGTTGTTGGTGAAAGGGGGAGCAATGAAGAAAGTGGTTGCAGGTGTGATAAGAGAAAGGGGGAGAAGTCCTTGTCTTGATGGTTGAATTAGTTTTTCACATCATATGTTGCCATCAATGACAAAGGGGGAGATTATTGCAAATATGTGCCTATGATGTGTTGTCATTGATGTAAACATATCTCTTTGTTAGAGACAGTGAAGATAGTGCAGTTCATTAAAGTATATTGCTCTGCATTCCCAGTGAGACAAAGATCAAAGTCTGTGGATTTAATGGTTTTGTAGAGGATTGTCTAAAGTTGCTCCAGTCAAGATTTGAGAGGTTCGCATGGAGGATTGGTGAAGTTATGGGCATCTTAGTAGAACCAGGTTTTACAATTGTTTAGAGGTAACAGAGTGATAGGAATTTAGTTTGGATTGCTTCGCATTGGAATATTATGGTCTACAATTCTAGAGGTATGTTTGGGATGTTGGTGTTTATTGTCAACTCAAGAGGTTCATGGTTTGGAGGTCCGCAAGCAATCTTTCTAGTGTGACAGTCATGACAGTTAGTGTTCTTATGTTCCCGTATGAAGATGCAAGTGATTCTAGTGATTTGAGGTGGTGAAGTTGTTCTTGTTGATTTCATTGTGCTTGTGGAGGTCTCTAGATCATGTTCCTATTGTTTTGGTGGTCTGCATTGAGGATTGAGCTCGTAGTTGAAGATTTCTCCTTGGGTGTTGCTGTTCTTTCCAGTCTTGGCCGACCGGATACTTCGTGCATGTTGCGGATGATCTAAGAGAAATTCTATGGAGCGTGCCACTTTGTTCGAGGAAGATTTGAGTCCTAGCTTTGTTTGGCTGAAAGTGTAGTGGTCCGCATGTAGCATTTTGTATTAAGTCAAGTCTTTTGATTGTAATTGCTAGTAATGCCTATCTTGGAGAATGTTCTAGATATATGATTGTAAGGCAGACTTTGATGTTCATTCCAAAGTCGATGTCATGTATAAATAAGTGTAATGACGTTGTGTAAATGTGCCCATGTGTGTGAAGAAATGGAGGTAGAAAAGAAGTGTTTGGGGGCAGAGTAGAGGCGTTGTGAGCTTCAATGGAACTGAACCTTGGCATGGAGAAGATGTTGTTTCTCAGTTCAACCTTTCAGTGTTAACCATGTGAATGTTTTTGTAGACAGTGAGTCTCTTGGAGTAGTGAGCTCTGGGCAGTATTCCCGAAGGTAAGTGCCTTCCTATTTTTCTATTCTTTTAATAGAGAATAAATCTTGTGGGTTAACCCCCACCGTGGTCTTTCCCTTAACCAGGTTTCCACGTGAAAATCTTGGTGTTATGTGTGTTGATTATGTTTCTGATCATGTGTTGTTGATTCATGCTTTCATGGTTATATCATTAATATGTTAATAAGTGGTAAAGAAGATTAAATGTAGGAAAAGATAAATTTTTGTGACAACTGATTCACCCCCTCCATGTTAGTTGTATGTCCTAATTTCAACAAGGACTTGGGCACCCACACCCTAGTCCTGCCCTATTTTGGGTCAGTCCCAAATTTTGGGTGTCGTCTTGTGACCGTTATTTAGGTCCTATGCTGACACAATAAGTTTGAATTATGAAATTCTTGGCGGGAGTGTTTGTAGTTGCATATATAAGCATGTTTAGGTATTCATTTGTAAACTAGATGATTACTAGAAAGCAATTGTGATCTTTTCGATTCAAGGCATTCATTGTGTAGCAAGAGTAGATATTGTGTTGTTTATGTGTTTGTATTTGCAGATTTGATCAATCATCTCCTCATGGCATGAAGAGCCTCTTCCCCCCATGAGATCTTCACTACAAGGTGACATCTTTTGGTTTTTCTCTCTGCCTCCCAAGGGCACACACTCTCTATCTGAGAACGACATTCGGAAGACTTGAATGTCTCTCCGGTGCTTGACTGAGGCAAGCCTCTAAACACCATAACCCCATCCCAAAGTTTCTATGATTACAGGTTATAGGTTGAAGATATACATGAAAAGTGGAGTTGCAGGAGGGTATTACAGAGTGTCAGATTTACAGATCAGAGTTGAAAATAGTACCCTGGACTTGGGTGCCCACTCTTTAGTCCTCCAGATTCCGTGATGGGAAAACCTCTGAGATAATAGGAACATGTTGCAGATCAAGCTTCTAGATACCAATGAAAACCTAGGCATTGGACCTGGGTGCCCGCTCATTAGTCCCCAACTGTTCTACTTCTTGAACTTCAAAAATAGGTGCACATTTATCTATCATTTTACATCTTTCTATTACAACATTTTTAGTAATTTGTCTGTTTGCTTTCGTATTTGCATAATTGAAGTTTTGAGGTATAATTAAGCATAATTAAACATAATTGACAATCAAATCACACAAATCCAAGTTTCCCTACATCTCACAGTGATCAAGGGCCTAATAGTTCTTTGCCACTCAACCCAAGGTCCTTGAATGTAAATGGTGAAAGGAGGATAGGCACAAACAAACTAAACCAACCATTAAAAACCCTCTATCAAAAAATTCACCCTTTACAACCCTAAGAAAAAAGTGTGACAAACTTTGGATCAACTATTCCATCAAACTATGACACCTAGGAACATCTTCTTTACATGTATAGGTGGATGTCAAGGCCACCTACAAACACCTTCCTTAATTTTTTCTAAATCAATTTTGTTTTCCTATGGTGGCAACGAACGTATTGTTCCAAAATGCTTCAATTTCTTGCAGTGGAAAGGCGCTAGGAGTGAAATTTTGCATTCCATAGGTTGTGGGGCCAAACGGACTTCACCAACATGTCAGGTTGGGTGAGTAAATGCCAGGAGAGGTCTCATTTTTTGTGCCAAGTGCCCCAGTCGTTCGGGGCAGCAAGCAGCCTAAAAAGTCCCTTAAGATCCTTAAAATGAAAAAACTGCCAAACTTTGACAGAGTAGTTCTTGGAATTCACAGAAGATGGGAACGTTCTATTTTGACCTACAAGTGCACTTGGGGTCTGTCCACAATAACCTCTCTCAGTTTTGGTCAACTCCAGTCCGTTTGATCATGCCGAAATCAAATGTATTCTTGCAAAATGCTTTAGTTTCATGTAGTGGAAAGGTGCTAGGAGTGACATTTGGAATTCCATATGTCGTGGAGCTAAACAAACTTCACCAACGCATTGGGGTGGGTAGGTAAATGCTAGGGGAGGTCTCATTTCGTGTGCCAAGCATCCCAGTCATTCCATGCTATAAGCTACCGACAAAGTAGAAAGTTGCTAAGACTAAAGTTTTGCATTCCATAGGTCATTGGGGAGAAACGATTGTGCCAACATGTCTAGGTGGTTGGGTAAATGCTAGGGGAGGTCTTGTTTCGTATGCCAAGTGTCTTAGTCGTTCTGAGTTTCAAGCTACCGGTAAAGTCAAAAGGTGTTAGGAATGACATTTTGCATTCCATAGCTCGTGGGGCTGAATGGTCTTTGCCAACATGTCGGGTTGGGTGCGTAAATGCCAGGAGAGGTCTCATTTTGTGTGCCAAGGGTCCCAATTGTTTGAGTTATTAGGCTACCGACAAAGTCCCTTAATATCCCTAAGACCAAAAAACTACCAAACATTAATGGAGCAATTCTTAGAATTTATGGTAGCTGGGAATGTTCTTTTTGGACCTACAAGTGCATGTGGGGTCTATCCACAATAACCTCTCTCAGTTTTAGTCAACTCCAGTCCATTTGATTGTGCTAAAATCATATGCATTCTTACAAAATGCTTCAGTTTCATGCAGTGGAAAGGTGTTAGGAGTGTCATTTTACATTCCATAGGTCGTGGGGCTGAACAAACTATGCCAACATGTTGGGGTGGGTGAGTAAATGTTAGGGGATGTCTTGTTTCATGTGCCAAGCATCCCAGTTGTACCAGGTTGTAAGCTACCAACAAATTAGAAAGTTGCTAAGACTAAAATTTTGTATTTCATAAGTTGTGGGGTTGAACTAACTGTGCCAACATGTCTCAGTGGGTGGTTAAATTCTAGGGGAGGTCTCATGTCATGCACCAAGTGTCTTAGTCATTCTGAGTTGCAAGCTACTGGTAAAGTCGAAAGGTGCTAGGAGTGAAATTTTACATTCCATAGCTCATGAGGTTGAACGGACTTCACCAACATGTCAGGGTGGGTAGGTAAATTCCAAGAGAGATCTCATTTCTTGTGCTAAGCACCCCAGTCATTCGGGGCAGCAGGCTACTAGCAAAGTCCCTTAAGATCCCTAAGATGAAAAAACTACCAAATTTTGAAGGAGAAATTCTTAGAATTTGAGGCAGATGGGAACATTCCGTTTGGACTTGCAGGTGGAAATGGGGTCCGTCCACAATAGCCTCTCTCATTTTTGGTCAACTCCAATTCATTTGACCGTGCCAAAATCAAATGTATTCTTGCAAAATGCTTTAGTTTCATGTAGCACAACATTGCGAGGTGCCATATTTTTTGTTCTACTCATCGTGGGGCTAAACCAACTATGCCAACACATTGGGGTGGGTGGGTAAATGTTAGGGGAGGTCTCATTTCATGTGCAAGCATCCCATTCATTCTAGCCTGTAAGCTACTAGAAAAGTGACTTTGTCGGTAGCTGACAACCCGGAATGACTGGAACCCTTGGCACACAAAATGAGACCTCTCTTGGCATTTACTTGCCCACCTCGACATGTTGAAGTCTGTTCGTCCCTACAAGCTATGGAATGCAAAATGGTCACTCCTAACACCTTTCATGTTTTCTAGTAGCTTGCAGCCCCAAACAACTAAGACACTTGGTACATGAATTGAGAAATCCCCTAGAATTTACCCACCCACTTAGACATGTTGGCACAGTCAGCTCGACCCCACAGGTTATGTAATACAAAATTTTAGTCTTAGAAACTTTCTAGTTTGTATGTAGCTTACATCCTAGAAAAAACCGGGATGCTTGGCACATGAAATGAGACCTCACCTAACATTTACCCAACCACCTCAATGTGTTGGCGTAGTAGGTTCAGCCCCATGATGAGAACAACAAAAAATATGGCACCTGGCAATGTTGTGATGCATGAAATTGAAGCATTTTGCAAGAATTCATTTGATTTTGACACAATCAAACAGACTAGATTTGACCAAAATTGAGAGAGGTTATTATGGATGGACCCCACATGCACCTGTAGATCCAAATAAAATGTTCCCAACTGCCACAAATTCTAAGAACTACTCCGTCAAAGTTTGGCAGTTTTTGCTCTTAGGATCTTAAGTGACTTTGCTAGTAGTCTGCTACCCCAAATGATTCGGGCGCTTGGCACAAAAAATGAGACCTCCAATAGCATGTACCCACCCACCCCAATGCATTGGTGAAGTCCATTTGGCCTCATGAACTATGGAATACAAAATGTCACTCCTAACACCTTTCCACTGCATGAAACTGAAGCATTTTGCAAGATTGCATTTGATTTCAGCATTGATCAAACGGATTAGAGTTGACCAAAATTGAGAGAGGTTATTGTGGATGGACTCCACATGCACCTATAGGTCCAAATGGAATGTTCCTAGCTTCCACAAATTTTGAGAACTGCTCCATCAAAGTTTGGTAGTTTTTCCATCTTAGGGATCTTAAGGGACTTTACTGGTAGCCTACTGCCCTGAATGATTGGGTCATTTGGAACACAAAATGAGACATTTCTTGGTATTTACCCACCCACCCCGATGCATTGGAGAATTTTGCTTAGCCCCACGAGCTATGGAATGCAAAATGTCACTCCTAGCACCTTTCCACTGCATGAAATTGAAGTATTTTACAAGAATGCATTTGATTTCGGCACGGTCAAACGGATTGGAGTTGAAAAAAACAAAGAGAGGTTATTGTAGATGAACCCCACATGCACCTATAGATCCAAATAGAATGTTCCTAGCTACCACAAATTCTGAGAACTGCTCCGTCAAAGTTTGATAGTTTTTGCTCTTCGGATCTTAAGTGACTTTGCTAGTAGCCTGATGCCCTGAATGACTGGGGCACTTCACACACAAAATAAGACCTCCCTTGGCATGTACCCACCCACCTCAATGCATTGGAAAATTCCTTTCAACGCCATGATCTATGGAATGCAAAATGTCACTCCTAACACCTTTACACTACATGAAACTGAAGCATTTTGCAAGATTACATTTGACTTCGGCATGGTCAAACAGACTAGAGTTGACCAAAACTGAAAGAGGTTATTATGGACAGACCCTACATGCACTTGTAGGTCCAAACAAAATGTTCCCAATGGCCACAAATTCTAAGAACTACTCCATCAAAGTTTGACATTTTTTTCGTCTTAGGGATCTTAAGGGACTTTGCCAGTAGCTTGCTGCCTCGAATGACTCAGGTGCTTGGCACACAAAATGAGACCTCTCTTGGCATTTACCCACCCATCCTGATGTATTAGCAAAGTTCTTTCAGCCCCATGAGCTATGGAATGCAAAATGTCACTCCTAGCACCTTTCCACTGCATGAAATTGAAGCATTTTGCAAGAACGTATTCGATTTCAGCATGGTCAAATAGACTAGAGTTGACCAAAACCAAGATAGGTTATTGTGGATAGAACCCATGTGCACATGTAGGTCCAAACAAAACATTCCAAACTGCCACAAATTCTAAGAATTGCTACGTCAAAGTTTGGTAGTTTTGGCATCTTAGGGATCTTAAGGGACTTTGCTGGTAGCATGTTGCCCCGAATGACTGGTGCACTTGGCACATGAAACAAGACCTCTCTTGGTATTTACCCACCCACCCTGATGCATTCACAAAGTCTGTTCGGTCCCATGAGCTATGGAATGCAAAGTGTCACTCCTAGCAAAATTGAAAACTAACACTAACTGATTAAGAAATATAATAGACCCGTTGCACAACAGTGATCTTGAAGTTGCTTCGACGAGAATTGAAACTTTGACCTCAATTCTTGTACATCTTTAAATTGTTCCACAACTAGCTCATGGTACTCTTCTTTTTAAAATTCAAGGTAATGTACAGTCAGTCGTGCATTCTTTAATTCCAGAGACACATTGTACCACGTGTTGTTGGAAGATTTGAACTCTAACTATACTGGTTCCTTATTTTCCACCACCATTGCTGATGCAAATCTCTTTGTAGATATTACACCATTCAATGAAGCCTAAGAAGTGTTCTGGGTTAGACATTTTGCCAGATAACTGAAGCCATAACGGAATGACAAAATTATATATGGTGTTCTCATTGCCCCAAGGATTCAATCAAGTAGTCCTTAGGTTGATATGACCATTCTAAGCTTCATATATGATTGCTACCATTTGCATGTAACTTTACATTTATAAAATAAGTTTTCTAAGATCTTTATAACAACCTTCTCTATTTTGTTGGGACAACACTATCCTAATATGTGTTGATAGTGCTAAAATGTGAATAATGGTATGATGAATAATAAATACTCTTAGGACCTTGATGATAGTCCTAGCAATCATATGACTAGTTTTTTAATTGCTAGATCCCCCCAAATGGAAGCTTTGCTCATCATATAACAATCTCACCCTCCCAATCCCAAAGCTAAGTGATTGCCTTCTTCTTGATGACTCACATTCTTGACTTTAAGACTAATTCATGATTGCATGCTTGTCCATAAGTGTACCATGTCATAGTTGGTCTATTGGCCTTGTTAGAGTTGTCTTAATGTGGGAATGACATGCTTGACTTGATGAGGTTGTCTTCCCTTCTTAATTTAGGATTTCTACTCTCTGATTACCAACACAACTGTCTCTTTATTATGACAGTCCTCTTCTTTCTCTCTTCTACACTCCCTACTTGTAGACATCACATTCGTAATGCCAGGGTATAAGTATCCTCTAGGAAGACAATAATGCCTTTGATACATGATAGTCAACCTAGGGTTGTCTTTGATCTTTGTATGAAAAACACCTAATTAATTCTAGCTACTTGTAGTACCTCTAAGCATCTCCTATAATATCACCATGTTCATGGTCATTACCATGTGTCCTCCAACAACAATACAAGTGTTCCTACACTATAATAAATACTTCGAATGACATACCTACAATTATGCAATTGTAGGTTCTCCTTCAAAATGGATTGAGGTTGGAAAATAGCGGCATTAGATTTATGTAAGTTTACATGCTAAAATACAACACCTAAATCTCATTTCTACCTTCTATAGATCACTACAATTGTTTACTATTCTACCAGATAACTATAAACATAAACCTAGAACAAAGTCCATCAACTTCTTTCATGAGAAACCTTACTAGGAACTTTATGTAGGTGAATAATTCACCAAAGTTCTAATAGTAAAATTAAAAGTTTTAAATTACTGAATTGCTTAGAATTAGAAGATGAAGTTTTCTAGGAATTTAGAAGGTCATGTAAGTCGATTTGTTTGATTTTGGACAAAGGGGTAGCCTAGTCCTTATCTAACACCTATGCTAGTAGCCTAGTCCACTAGGGAGTAACCTAGTCTAGAGAGTTTCTATAGGTATAAAAAATTATAAGAGGTCAAGAATAGTATGTACAAGATTTTATTACATGTAAAATTGTCAACATGTAGTGGAATATGTGAAACCAACTAAAAACTGGAAGCAAGTAATAAAATCCTTTATAAGAAATAATGAAAAAGAAAGTAAATGGACATTCATAGGAGGCTAGTCAAGGACTGCCATAGTTTTAGGGGTAGTTATGGAGTTATTTCTTATTTGAAACCCTCATCAAGATGGTGTTATATGTAGATATAGGATATCTTTAGTTATGCATACCTAAAAGAAGGACATGTTGTAGTGCCAAAGATGTCACCATGATGCAAGAGATAGTTTTGACATGTCATACGTATTAAGGCTTAAAGTATTGATCAAAACTCCTAGCATGAACTCAAGTTTTCAAAAGGACTTCATCACTAGTCTTGGATCACATCTAGAGACCTAAAGTTGACTACCATTATTGCACACAGGGTATGGACAACCATCAAAGCATAAAGGATATAGGAATTTTGTCAGATGTTGTAATTGCAACTGCCATTGTAGACATGTATGCAAAGTGTGGAAGCATAGACAAGGCATGTGGACTATTTGATACAACACCTCAAAGCATAAATGATATAAGATTTTTGTCATATGTTGTAACTGTAGCTGCCCTTGTAGACATGTATGCAAACTATGGAAGCATAGACAAGGCATGTGGACTGTTTGATAGAACACCTCAAAGAAAAAAGGATATAGGATTTTTTGTCATGTGTTTTAATTACAATTGCCCTTGTAGACATGTATGCAAATTATGGAAGCATAAAGGATATCAGAATTTTGTTAGATGTTGTATTTGTACTTGCCCTTGTAGACATGTATGCAAAGTGTGGAAGCATAGACAAGGCATGCAAAATTTTTGATAGAACACCTCAAAGCATAAAGAATATAGGATTTTTTGTCATATGTTGTAACTGTAGCTGCCCTTGTAGACATGTATGCAAACTATGGAAGCATAGATAAGGCATGTGGACTATTTGATAGAACACCTCAAAGCATAAAGGATATAGGATTTTTTGCCATGTGTTGTAATTATAGTTGGCCTTGTAGACATGTATACAAACTGTGGAAGAACAACTTGGATATCAAAATTTTGTTAGATGTTGTATTTGCACTTGCCCTTGTAGACATGCATGCAAAGTGTGGAAGCATAGACAAGGTACATGGACTATTTGACCTAACAACTCAAAGCATAAAGGATACCAGAATTTTGTTAGATATTGTATTTGCAGTTGCCCTTGTAGACATGTATGTAAAGTGTGGAAGCATAGACAAGGCATGTCAATTGTTTGACCTAACACCTCAAAGAGATGTTCTATCATGGAATGCAATGATTGCAAGATATGGAAAAAATGGATTTGTTGAAAAGGCTTTAGAAACTTTCAAGCAAATGCAATTAGCATGTGTAAAGCCAAATTCCACAACCTTTGCCAGCATCCTCCAAATTAGAATCTTTGGAACATGGTATGGATAACCATCAAAGCATAAAGGATATACGAATTTTTCTTGATGTTGTAATTGTAGCATCCCTTGCAGACATGTATGCAAAGTGTGGAAGCATAGACAAGGCACGTGGAAAGTTTGACCTAACACCTCAAAGCATAAAGGATACTAGAATTTTATCAGTTATTATATTTGCAGCTACCCTTGTAGACATTATGCAAAGTGTGGAAGCATAGACAATGCATGTCAATTGTTTGACCTAACACCTCAAAGAGATGTCTTGTCATGGAATGCAATAATTGCAAGATATGCAGAAAATGGATTTGTTGAAAAGGCTTTAGAAACTTTCAAGCAAATACAATTGGTACATGTAAAGCCAAATTCCATAACCTTTTCCAGCATCCTCCCTATCTCTACCAATTTAGGATCTTTGGAACAGGGTATGGACAACCATCAAAGCATAAAGGATATAGGAATTTTGTCAGATGTTGTAATTACAGCTGCCTGTTGACGAGTAGGATTGCACCCGTTATGCAAAGTTGTGAAGTTTAGCAATCATGTGTAACATGGGATCAAACTCAAGCTGTGGGTGACCTATGTCAAGTTTGAACCTACAGATTATGGGCTGGTTCCCTTAAAATATTCTATTGGATCTATGAGTTTGATGTGGAAAAGGGTAAAAAGGATCTTCTAAAACACTATAACTATAATCTAAGTACCTAAATTTGATTGGAAAACTTGGCAATATAACTCACAATAGATCTCAGAAAATCTATCCACACAAACCACTTTTGGCAATTTGACCACATATATAATTCTAAGGTAGGCAGAAAAAGATTTTCTTCTTGACGGAATAGGGGTTTTTCACGACATAAAAGGAAACTTTTCCAATTGCACAACCTAAGACGTGATTTTCAAAGTTATCTAACACATGCAAGAATAAATGAGACAATGCTTTTAAAGGTTTTGAGATTTAAACACAATAAATTCTCATAAAATCATTCACAAAAGCTGCATTAATGGAAAGGTAGACACTTGATCAGCTGAAAAATAAAGGAACAATTGCATAAAAAGACAAAGTATAGAACCTGTAACCTATTGTAATCTCTATAATTCTGTAATAGGTGAGTTACAAAACCTTCTTTCTCTCTCAAAGTGTAAAGAGTAAAAAAGGCAAGAACTAGAAAAACCTAAGTTTTTCCTACAATATATAATTTGCTCTCTCCAAGAGACCTAGAAAGGTCAACTACAGTCAGCTGCCTCTAAAAATAAGCTCTCCAAATTGATCCATGAGCAAACAATGAAATCCCTAAAAATAAGGGCCAAAACTGCCCCAAAATGAGCAAAAATAGCTCCAAACTACTCCTCTCTATGTGTTTGACCGAAAGTTTGGCCAAAACTCTCCAATTTGTCCTCCAAACCATGCAAAAAGACTCCAAAGTCTTCAACTAACTCCACTCTACCATTTTTGCATGATTTTGCATGTGTCAATGATGTGGGCAAGGAATAAAGTAATTATGAGATAATTAATCTATTATGAGTTACATTTTCCCTTATCCTATGATTTACAACTTGTAATAAAATAATGAAGTAATTTATAAAATATTACTTTATTAATTGTTTAGATTATTTTCAGTTGTAAAAACATGCAATAAGGATGAAAAGAAATCAACACCTTATCTCTCCCTTTTGATTTACATAATTTGCATAATTGCATCAATGATTATGCCGAAAATAGCCTATTCCCATGCATGTAAAAGATAAAGAATATTCTCATTCTATTCCCTTATGTCTCCCTTGAATTATATATGCAATACATATCTAGACACACCTTATAACTCCATGCAATCATGCATTATCATATATCAACCTTATTACTCCATGCAAGAAGAAAAATACATAATGCATCATATGTGTATACAAGGTATAAAAGTATATCACCTTATCACTCCATGCATCATGCATATGTCACTTTTGACTTCACATTACCTTATTATGCTCCAACCCTTATTATTACCTTGTCTATTCATCACCTTTTCTATCCATTGACTTCACATTGCATTCACCTTATCTATCATCTCTGCCTTGTTACTCCATGCTTTTAAATAATTCCCCTTTGTTCAGTTCAATAACATATGTCTCTTAGAAAGTTCATAAGGTATTTTGACCTTATCTCCATTTTGTTGATTTGCATGAAAAGAAGAGGAAACAAGGCCTAAAGCCTTACCTTGACATGATTTATCTTTTGTCTTTACAACAATTAATAAAGGGAAGATTCAGAATTATCATGGCCTCACAGGCCCTTGTGGCTTCATCATTAGGTCCTAAAACCTAATAAGTCTTGACCACAACATGGATAAGGTTTACAATGATTTTCTATCAAGAAGTCAAAAGAAATAAAGGAAAAAGAAACAACCATCATCCAAAAAGAAGCCTTTGAACCCTAACTCCATCATTTTCATTTTGTTATTCACTTAAGCTTTCTCTCTGCAACTCCATGCTCAGAGGCTAGAGTTTGATGTAGAAACTTACTTCTCTCTACAATTCTTGGTCTTTCTTGGTCGATTTCTCTGTATTTTCTAGCATAAAGATGAAAGGTGAGCTCCTTTGTGTTGATTTCGAAGACTTTTACTTGGGTTTTCTTCTAGTTTTTATAGCAGGCCGTGGCCATTGTAGTCATTTCTGAGTCTTTTTTAAAGCTTTGCACTTCATTTTCTTACTGTGGTTTCTTCATTTCTCTAGATTCTTCCCTTCATGGCGTCGATCTCCTACACTTTTGAGGGTTAAAAAATGCATAGGCCCACGGCCTGTGGCTCCTTCTCTCTACAAGAACACAAGGTAATATTCCACTCCGACTTTACCACTTGCATTTCTTTTTGACTGTATCTTTTATACTTATAAGGGTTTCAAAAAATGTCATGGGTCTGTGATATTTTGAAGGAAAAGTCCTTCCTGGTCATGACCATGACTGCATCTTCTTTTCCTCGACTTCTTTCTTCCACAGATATGAAAGTACAAGGGTTTGAAAAATATGTTATGGGCTTACAATTTATTAAAGAAAAAACCTTCTTTTGGCTACGGCCTATATCTTTTCTATCTTCTTTTTTTCATTTACTTCTTTGCAAACCAGAGGAAAAACACAAGGGTTTAAAAAAATGACATGGGTTTTCACTTCTCTAAAGAAAAAACACCTCCTTCAGCCATGACTATGCCATACTCCTTCTATATCTTGATTTCTTTGGGAAAGAAAATGACCCACAAAAATGTAGCTTATGTCATTTTTTTGAAAGGTTACTTTGATTCATTTGACAAATAGAAGAAACACACTTTCTGTAAAAATGGAGAAAAACCACAATGGTTTCGAAAAAATGATATGGGTATTGTTATTTCTTTGAAGAAAACTCTCCCTTAGTCATGACCTATAGCTTCTTTCTCTTATTTATCTCCTTTTCCTGCAAACCTAAAAACACAAGGGTTTCAAGAAGATATGTTGATGGTTTACATTTTTCCAAAGGAAAACATATATTTCAGTCACGACCTAAAGCTCTTCTTTTTCTCTGTATATATCTTTTGTAAATTTGTTCTTCATATAACTATCCATTACTCTATCATGGTTGTTTCACATGCTATTCTGTATGACTGTACCTATTGATAATACATGACTGCCATATCATATCTTATTTAAATCAAGAATGTAACAGTACATTATGTTTCTGCAATGTATCCTGGAACTTGGTCATGAAAATTGTTCATTCTTATTTGCAACTGTAATTGTATCTTTCATCTGTTGATGTATCAGTTTGGAGCCTCTATCAATTAAGACAAGATTTAAGGTCTTCTTTTTGGTATATTTCACTGAGTATGACATAATGCATACCTTTTCCTAGCCTTGAATAAGTTGATACATTTATGATATTGATATTATCTTGTGGCATTCCTTCTGCACCTGGCATATGACATGGTCTTGATATTCTCTTGATGTTGATGATTGTATCATAATGAGCTACTCCATTATTCATCTCTCAAGCACATGACTATATCTTTCACATGTTGAGATGTGATTTCTTTTATGCATAGAGAGCATGATATCTTTATGATGAAATGATACATTGCTCTTTTAATTCTATAGCAATACCTACTCTATTTTAATGTTGCTCCAAATGGCTTTACACATGATGTAACATATATGATGTTTCATTATTCAACTGTCTTATCTATGAGGTATATCTGAACAACAAATTCATATTTCAATCACAACAAGAAGATGGGAAAAGTACCTTCTATGGCTATACTCTATTCTTCTGATCACTATACTTCTATCCTTTGCATATTGACATGTCTTGAATAAAATCACTACTCATTCTGTAGCATGTGTATGATGAAGTATTTTGAATATGATTATCTAATTTTAATAAGCTCTTTTATGAAGTGAGCACAGTTTATAGGAGCATCTACTCTTCTTCACTTCTCTTATGATGACTTCACTCCATTTTCTATGTTGACTGTTCCAATGCATAACATCTCTTGAATAGTGTACTTTGTTTATTGAAATCTGATGTCCTTCTTGGGTGAATAAGAAGGAAACATGTTGGGCTCTATCCTTGTGGGAGCCACATTTTCTCCACATGCTTAAATGTCTTCAAATCAGCAACATTACTTTTTCTATACCTGCACAATGAACAAACAAATTAGCATAAAACACACCTCTTTGAAGTTGGTTGATCTCTCATGATGATCTGATTTATTACACATGTTTGATTTTGATCCAATCACATTTAATGCATAATGTTTGCAAGATTTATATGTCTATTGATAAAGCATATGATGAATCTGCATCTCTGGAGCTTCTAACAGGGCTTTTCTCCAATTTTGCAAGTACACTGTTTTGATCAGGAGCAAAATATGAAGACATGAAGATCAAGTTGACAAACAAGAAGATCAACCTTCGATAAGGCAATGATGGATATTCATTTTCCTCATATGTTCTTTTCTTTTCCTTTTATCCATAGATGTATAGCTTGCACAATATTTTCTTAAATATGATTAGTTACTTTACCTTATGCAAATGATTATGTATGTTTTTCTTTTCCGAAGCAAGTGCATAGGATCGAATAACTGAATCTGATTTGAAACATATGTTTAAAACATGATAATGAAATGATAGTTTATAAATACCTTTCCTTCACATTGAATTGTGATATTTGAATAATTCAATCACACCATAACTGAAAGATAAAACTAGTTAGATACCTGTCTTTCATTGAATGTATGATCTCTTGTCATTTGATAAACTTTACTTGTCAGGATGGTTTGACAATTTTGATTGGACTGTCACATTATCCTGACAAATGATGTTCTCTTTCCAAGATATCATACATACAGTTGATTGATCATACACTTAAAAAATTTCTTTTATTCCTTTTGTGACAATTGCAACTCAGGCCTAGCTAAATTAGGTGTGAACGTAATTTAGTAACACTGCCCTTGTAGACATGTATGTAAAGTGTGGAAGAATAGACAATGCACGTTGATTGTTTGAGGTCTAACACTCAACCATGAAAATTGGAAGCATAGACAAGGCATGTGGATTATTGAAAAGGCTTTAGAAACTTTCAAGCAAATGCAATTGACACATGTAAAGCCAAATTCCACAACCTTTTCCAGCATCCTCCCTATCTGTACCAAAATAGGATCTTTGGAACAACGTATGGACAGCCATCAAAGCATAAAGGATATAGGATTTTTGTCACATGTTTTAATTGCAGATTTGTAGACATGTATGCAAAGTGTGGAAGCATAGACAAGGCATGTGAATTGTTTGATAGAACACCACAAACAAATGTCCTCTAATGGGATGCAATGATTGCAAGATATTCAAAAAATGGATTTGTTGAAAAGACTTTAGAAACTTCCAAGCAAATGCAATTGGCACATGTAAAGACAAATTCCACAACCTTTCCTAGCATCCTCCCTATCTGTACCAAAATAGGATCTGTGAAACAACATATGGACAACCATCAAAGCATAAAGGATATAGGAATATTGTCACATATTGTAATTGCAGTTGCCCTTGTAGACATGTATGCAAAGTGTGGAAGCATAGACAAGGCACATGGACTGTATTATACAACACCACAAAGAGATGTCCTCTCACGGGATGTAATGATTGCAAGACATGCAAAAATGGATTTGTTGAAAAGACTTTAGAAACTTTCAAGTAAATGCAATTGGCACATGTAAAGATAAATTCCACAACCTTTGTTAGCATCCTCCCTATCTCTACCAAAATAGGATCTTTGGAACAATGTATGGACAACCATCAAAGTGTAAAAGGATATAGGAATTTTGTCACATGTTGCAATTGTAGCTACCCTTGTAGACATGTATGCAAAGTGTGGAAGCATAGACAAGGCATGTGAACTGTTTGATACAACACCACAAAGATATGTCCTCTCATGGAATGTAATAATTGCAAGATATACAAAAAATGGATTTGTTAAAATGACTTTAGAAACTTTCAAGAAAATGTAATTGGCATGTGTAAATCCAAATTCTACAACCTTTGCCAGCATGGACTCCCTATCTTTACCAAAATACAACTACCTTTATAGACATGTATGCAAAGTGTGGAAGCATAGACAAGGTACGTGAACTATTTGACATAATGCCTTGAAATGAAATGCCATTTCATGGAATGCAATGATTCCAAGATATGCAAAAAATTGATTTTTTTAATAAGACTTTATAAACTTTCAAGAAAATACAATTGGCGGGTGTAAAGACAAATTCCATAACCTTGGCCAATATCCTCCTTGCCTATGCCAAAATTGACATCCATCAAAGGATAAAAGATATGGGAATTTTGTTAGATGTTGTAGTTGCAACTGCCCTCAAAGGCATGTATGCAAAGTGTGGAAGCATAGACAAGGCACATGAATGGTTTGGTATGATGCCTTAAAGAAATGTCACCAGACGGAATGCAATGATTTCAAGATATGAACAAAATGGATTTTTTTATAAGGATTTAGAATCTTTCAAGAAAATGCAATTGGCTGGTGTAAAGACAAATTCCAAAACCTTAGAAATGGTATCTTTGGAACACGGTATAGACATCGATCAAAGCATAAAGGATATAGAAATTTTGTAAAATGTTGTAGTTGCAACTACCCTGTGGGACATGTATACAAAGTGCGGAAGCATATACAAGGAACGTGAACTATTTGACATGATGCCTCAAAGAAGTGTTGTCTCATGGAATGCAATGTTTGCAAGATATGCATGAAATGGGGTTTTCATAAGGCTTTAAAATCTTTCACAAATGTACAAAAGAAAATTTCAACCAAATGCAATTGGTAAGTCTAATACCAAATTGCACAACCTTATCCTCCAACATCTTCCTTGCCTATGCCAAAATGGTATCTAGGGAACATGGTGTGGACAACCATCAAACCATAAACAATATAGGAATTTTATCACATATTGTATTTGCAGCTACCCTTGTAGACATGTATGGAAAGTGTGGAAGCATAGACAAGGCGCATGAACTGTTTGACATGATGTCTCAAAGAAATGCACAATCTCATGGAATGCAATGATTGCAAGATATGCACAAAATGGATTATTTGAAAATGATTTATAAACTTCCAAGAAAATGCAATTGGCACGTGTAAAACCAAATTCTTGTAACGATAATTGATCATCATATTAAATATTTAATATAAACTATCATATACATAATGTCATGAACATAACATCTAGTTTATATACAAAGCCATATAGGCATGTCCAAACAAAGCCATACATGCATATACCGAAATATACATCGGTAACATACAAAAGTATGTATACAAATCCATCTAGTTATACAAAAAATGTCCCAAAAAGTAGTTTCCTATGGACTTTCATCAAATAATTGGCAACCCTTGCTTGACCGTGGAGATGGAGAGCCAATCAGTGACTCATCCTCTCTTTGTCGTCGAGCAAACCTCCTTGAAAGACGTTCATGTAGCTCCACCCATTCTTATAATCAAATAATATGCACATTAATATAAAAAACATGAAATATATAACATCACATATGTAATCGATCACTTACTACTATCCAATGATCACTCTCCATCATCTTTTCTCTCTCTTCGTCCGTAGTTCAATGGGCTGGAGTTGTGACCTCCTGTGAGAAGCATCAAGAAGCAAAATTGACTAAACATAAATATCATTTATGTACATCAAATGACATGAGATAAAACAAGAAATACAAAATTATGACATTTTCATGTTATTGGCTCATACCTTAGTCAAAGGATTTGAAGACATCATGGTTGTAGCAACACCTACCTATGTTGACTCATGAAGATGAGGAGGAGTCTCCATATTTAGCATCTGAAAATAGAGTTCAAGATTATTCGAACAAAATAAATGCATAACATTTTTTAAATGCATAATGATGAGAAATGGTTAAATTTACCTCCGTATAAGTGGTGGTTTTGCGTCCAGGGGACCAAGGAAACCATGGAAGTACCGATGAAGCTCCCTGTTGAAATCATCAAATTGTCACAAAATAATATTACCATTAATATATGTATAATAATTATGATCATGTGATAAATTACATACTTGCTGACTTGACCTCCTCTCATAACCTGCCAATGGATGGCTAAAGGAGCCAGGATGAAGACTCTGACCCTAGAATTTAATTGCGTAGACAATTACATACATTATTTTTTACTTATAATATATATAGTCATATAAAAATAATTACAAATTTCAAATAAGAATATATAAAATCAAGATGAAACTTGTAAAAAATTACCTAAAAGTCATAACCAAATGTACTCTGTAAGACATCATCAGTGAGAACAATCTCAGTGAACATGGATGTCTCCATAATTGGATGTTGCCCTTGCTTTGCAACATCCTGCTGAGTGTCCTACCATGAGTCCTGTGTCCCATAATCACACAGGTTCCCATATGAACTATACAAATGTGGGGACAAATGATGCCTACTACTCTCACCCTCATCGGCATGTTGTGCTAGAGACTGCATGAGAGTAGTCAATGAATGTAATGTCTCCACCTCAACACTCTCCTTCAAAGTTGAAGGGAGTGACACACGTTCTAGCCTCAATAGGGGTCTAGGTACACTATTTTCATCTCATTGAGTCCCCTCTCTTTCTTGGGCAAAGCCACCACCTCTACCCTGGAACTCTCGAATGTCAAAATAATTGTGAATCTTCTTGAGGATGAACTCACAATGGAGTTTCCTCAAGAAATATTGTGGCACCTCATTGTTGTTGTATGGGTGCTCATCGAAGACCATGTACCGTCTATCCCAAAAGTTTTTGGATATATCTTGATTCCTATACCAATGAATAGGGAACTGTTTGCAAGTTTCTTCTAATCTTTGGCTAGTTTTAGGATTAATAAAGTGCGCACATAATTGAGGTTTTGTAATTTTTTCATTCTTCACTTGTTCATATGATAAATTTGTCAGCATAGTATTGCCGACACATCTCCCTATAGTCTTCAAATTTGGTGATTTGTTTTGTCACTGATTTAGTGTGGGAAACAATCTCATCTTATGACTTCACAAGCACTCTCCTATGATTAGTGCTTGCACTTGGATTGTTTAGCATTTCAATAAGAGTTTGAGGATGTCTTTTGTTTTCTTCTATTTTCCCTACGTAGTTTTCTTGAGTATCCCATTTATTTTGAGGATGTGAAGGTGGCTTTTGAGGGTTTGAAGGGCTTTGGGGGTTGTTTTGACCCTCCTCAACTGGAATTGTGTTTTCTCTTGCCTCATTAACTGTAAATACAATATAAAAAACTAATCAAACATTACAAAAGTAAAAAAATCTTCTCAAGATAACAAAATTTAATTAAACCCTACCTTCTTTGGTTGCTAGACCCTCCAAATTTGTTTCATGATGTCTTTGGTAGGCGGTTTGGCAAGGTGGCATCATGAAAATGTGGATTTCTCTCTTTCACTTGCTTGGAGAGACTTTCCTTGATTATGCTCGCACTTTGATCCATGTTGTTTTTCTGCAAACTCACTCTTTGTCCACGGATAATGGCAGAAATAGAAGTTTTTTGCACTTTTAAAGAAAAATAAAATATGAGCACGTTATAACACACTCACATTTTGCTCCTTTTTGGACAAAAAAGTCCCATGGTGGTGATTTTTTGGTCCACCATCTTTGTGCACTTACCCTTACATTGCATTTAATGAAATACAACAGTTAGTTACATACTCAGATTTGTTTTTGTTTCATAGGAAAATTATAAAATACAACATTTAAATACATTGTTCTTGGACAAAATGAATACCCATTTGGCTATATATGAAGAAAAGCCAATTCCTAACACAAAAATAAGTCAAAAGAGAGTCACATGGCACGTGAAAACAAGTACTGATGTGGCCTGACGAGATTTCATATGCTGACCAGATTACTTTACTGCTCATCACCATCTAAGTCAACTTCATTTTTCTTTGCCTCTCTGTTGTTGTATTCTGTGAAGGCTTCTAAAGTTGGATTAATATCTAAAGGTTGAGGATCCTTGACATAGTCAATTTTGAACTTAACTCTATCTACCTCCTGTGAAAACTTATAGTATACAACTGACCCAGACCTTTTGTTCCTTCTGAATTCTTTGAATAATACCTTGAGGTCACTTATCCTTTCCATCTTTCCCACCATATTAAGTGGTGAATCCCCATGAATGATGTGATTCATTTTTTCCTTACACTGTTGGGCATCTACTGTAGTGGTGTCATCTAAATCCATTTGTACAAGCCTTGAGCACATTATTCAAATGATATATAGCATCCAAAATTTGAGCTCTGGCTGGCTCAAAGGAATTTCTGGCTTTGTCAAATATTTCTCTTCTTAATCTTATCAATTCTAACCACTGCTCTAGCATATGCAGTCTATCCTGAGTTAAAATATTTTCTGCCAACAAGATTTCATCAGGGAGATTGTTCATCGCAAGTACCCAGGGATGTATGTGAGAATAATAGTCATCATAATTTATACAATCACTAACAACTTCATCCCACTCAGCCTTTAGAGCACAAAAATCCTTGTGTAGCTTAGCTACCTCATTAATGACTTCACATCCTTCTGTATATACTTTATTGAACCATTCCTCTATTGCAGCTGCATTAGTTCTGATATTGTCAAAATTTTCAAACTCCTTAGAAAGGAGAGAAGGTGTTGTTTTTGTACCATCCTATGAATGTATGGGATTTATTAAATACTTAATGCATGCCCTTAGTTCCTCATTTTGTTTCCCAAGTTGTTGTTTTGTCAACTCATCCTTATTCAATCTGTCAAGAATGTTTGATACAGAATCTTTGAACTCATCAATCTCCTGAGCTTTCGATGTTGGCCCCAGGTTTAGAGTAGTAATTATTTAATATTCAGGCCTAGTATCTTCCTTATCATCTTGCTCAAGAGGGACAACTACTTCTGCAATGCGAGACCCTGAAGCATCTTTATATATTCTAGATTGCACTTTATCCTTTTTCTACTTCTTGGGCTTTTCAATTCTTGCCAAAAAACTGTCCAAATCTAGGGACATTACCTCCACTTTTGAAGGTTAATTATTTAATCTCTATTGAAGCCATTTTGTGGCTATCGAAGGACGTTTTGGAGAGTCAATTTGACTATCCTCCTTATTTAATGAATCTACATGAATAATCTCTATATTAGGTCCCCGATCTGCCCTCGTATCCTCTTATACACATTGATCTTCTACTTCAGTGATCTTAAGGGAAGACTTTGGTTTCTCTAGTTATTGCAATTTTTCTTCCACAACCTTATGAGCTATGTCTAACACCAAATCAACATCTACCTCTTCAAAGGGACTATCTTCCACATTCACAACCTTTATAGTGTTAGGATCTATAGGAGGGTTATGTGTTACATCTTCAATTATTACCTCCTCTTGAGCAACAATTTCTAACTCAGCACAAACCTTCTCAATGCCAAGTAATAGAGGAACTTGGAGAGAAGAAGGTAGAGGCACTTGAGTGGAATCATTGAATGGTCAGGATAAATAATTATTAACAATAGCAAAAGAATTGGTGGTCATAGCTGGCAGGTATACCTGTGAAAGGTTTGCAAATGATGCAAAACCTGAGGGAGGAAGAGAATGAGATGAAAGCACAGAAGAAATAGCAAGTGAGGTGGTTAGGCTTAAGGATGGTAAGGAGAAGGTGGGAGGTAAGGGAGATGAAGTGAATGAAGGTGAGAAGGAAATGGAGAGCAAAAAAGAGGAGAAAGTAGGGAGACTCATGGATGCAATGGATGGGATGGAAATGAAAGATAAGGATGGTAGTGATGAGATGATTGGAATGGTGGAAGATGTACTGGGTGGAAGAAGAGAGGAAGATACACCTGTGCTGGATAAAGAGAAAGAAGTAGTAGTAACATCATTCACTTCTTCGCATTTCCCCTTGAGGAGAAAGAAGGGAGGATCTTTCTTACTATTCCCTTTATTAGGAACATGGATATCTTCTTCGCTATCTACTTCTAGGGCATCTCCTTTAGCAGCCTCTTGTTCTGCCTCTCCTACTACCTCTATGGGCTCATCCTCCTCATCATCCCTTCATTTGTCTTGTGGTTTCTCGGTATAAGTAAGGGCCAACCCTACTTGTGTTAATGTTGCAACTTGGGTCCTTACTCAATTCCTACTAAATATGAGGGGGTTCCTCATAACCTCATCTAAAGAGCTTGCCTTGGCATCTGCCCAATTTGGCAGTGGGATGGGCTATCCAAACAAAGCCTCCCATGGTCCTCTTTGTACCAAATTATTATCTTCCATTAACTGATCAGGCACCTCAGTGATATTGAATCTCCTTATGAAATCTAGAGATAGCCTTGAGTATCTTCTCCTTATAACCTCACGATCATTAGGGCAATTAGACCAAAAGTCTTCAAGATTCTCTCTATGAAACAACCTCTTACTAACATGTCTCTCCATTACCCCAAAAGGATCAAAATGTGTTCTTTTCTAGTAATAATGCAAATTTAGAAGTTAAAGTTCTTTGTCTAAATGCTCCGCTGAGCCAAGAGTGACACAAGAGAAGTCTCCTCTTCCTAACAGTATAGGGAATTTAATGGAAGCTCTATCTAAGTTCTTTAGTTGTTCAACACAAGTGAGTAACTATCTTGTTAATTCTAAAAGCACCACTTTATCTATAGGGTACCTTGGCAACTTGTAGGGTGCCTTAGTAAAGCCCTAGATTCTAAGATATGTGAACTTCTAAAATTAAATATACCAATGGCCATAGGTCTGCACAACATTGGTTTCCTCTAGAGACAATGTCCTTACCATATCACCTTGTAGGAGCCTAGTGATGTGCATAGTGAATGCATCATTCACTCTTTGTAATGTGTTAGGGATTAGGAGATTTCCAGCTATGTATAGCACTCATGCACCTTATATTGATTTTCAACATTGCCTACTTCTCCTAATCTTGACAAACCAAGATAAGTAAAGTTCCTTGTCAGCGCATACACCACATAAGAAGTCCATCTAAATGTTTCATCATTATGGAATGAAACAAAAGCTTCATGAATATTATTTCTCAATATATGAGCCCAATGGATTTTCTTGTTTCCATGCAGTATATCTTCTACATAGGCAAACATGCAACCCTCAAAGGTAGAAGCAGAGGGCAGTCCCATGATTCTACTTAGGAGAGTGCCCATATCCCCTATCTCATCCTTAAAATCACTCCTATAGAGTACCTGGGGAAGTTTGGAGATAACAACCCTCCTATTCTTCATTCATCCGTCATTGATTCTCTTCCTACAGGCCTCAAGATCATGATTATACATTTTCTGATTCTTAGCTTTCTCCATCATTGTCAAAACAAGAATGGGAAGGATATCAAAAGTCTCAGCTAATGCTAATGGACTGAATTCTACCAACACCGTACCATCTTGAGTGGCCACTATTCTTGACAACTGATCATATCTCTCTGCACAAGCTATAATTAATTCAGGGCATTGGACAAAGGTTTGAAAGGCAACAACTTGAGCAATGCCATTGTCTCTGATCCTCTTGGCCCAGGGTGTAGGGTTAGGACCCAAGATACTCAATCTAAAGTCTTTTATGTCAATATGTCCAAGTTCTGTGTCTCCTATGTTCTTCCAGGCTGATGTGATCTTGCTAGCCAGAGGAATCCCTTTGAATTTGTACTTCATGTTTATAGCTCAAGAAGTCATCTATCCTATAGGACAACAACCTAATGAGTAATCCTCAAAATTACTACCTTACTAGTCTAGACCTATGTTTCAAGATTGTTAGATAGTCTAGGAATGTTAAAAAACATGTAATGTTTGTATGTTTTCAATATGCACTTGGAATAAGACTTCAAGATCAAAAGTGGGGATTTAATCTTCAATAGGATATATGGCTAAACATGCCTGATAAGTCATTAAATTCCATCCAAAATCTACTATCTTTCATTAAGGAAGCATAAAAATATTCACCACAGTCCATTCCTTAATACTTCAATAAACAAAATCATGAATCAGAGAAAGATCAAACAGTTCAGCGGGCTTTTTTGGCCTCACTGGATGTTATAATAAATGCACAAAGTAACGTCAATTCAATGCATAGAATTTTCAAATCTCAAATCATTTCAAATGAACTAATCAAATAATATGCAATTAAATCTAATTTCATTGATCAAACCACGTTAATCCCCTTAGAATACCTTAATAGTGCATTTGAGGAAAAAATGGGTTTTCTTTGGACAATCGGATGGGTAGGGTTATTGGCTTCCACAAGATTTGTGTAGTTTTCCAAGGCAACAGGATATATGAAGTAAGGCTTGATTTCAGCACAAAATTCTTTAGTTCCCTTTAGTAGAATTTTAGCCTTCAATAGGATAGCAGAGGTTTTAACCTCAACATGATATGTCATGTTGAATTAGCTTTTAGCGTTAGCTTTGATAAGGGCTTCCGGTGGAGAATCAAACGTCAAGTGGATAAGCGTGGATTTGGAGTGCTAGTGGATATATCATGTTGGATAGGTTTTTAGTGTCGATCTGGTCAGGCAAGTTTTCAATGCAAGACTTGATGAAAAATCCTCAGGTCCTCTTAAGCGGGGAATCAAATGTCAATAGGATCAACGGGGTTTTTGATGCCGATAGGATGTATCTTATGGAGGCATTTTTTAGTGCAGATCTTGTCAAGTGTCATTTTAGCACAAAACGTAATGAAGGATCCCAAGGCTTCCCGGCGGGGAAACCTAGGTGTAGTGGATATGCGTAGATTTTTAGGACAAGTGGATATGTCTGGTTGAAGTGTCTTTTAGTGTCGATCCTGTCATGGGTATTTTTAGCGCTAAATCTAATGGAAGGCCTTAAGGCTTTCTTAGTGGAGGATTTCAAGGCAAGTGGACTAGTGGGGTTTCTGGTGTCAACCGAATAATCTTGTTGACACCATTTTTAGTGTAAAAACTTGAAACACTTAAACCTTTATTTCACAGAGAGAACTAATAGAAATGGAATGTAGGGAATTTGACACCAAGTCAATATATCCACTTCCACCCTAATTTAGCACAAAATCGTCAGAAGGGTACGGCGGGGAAAATCTTATGCATAGGATATGTCAATTAAAATCATTTTCTACACAGGATGAATTTTCCTAAGGTTTAACATGACTTGGTGATAGATTTCAAAGGGGTGATTTGAGTTCTCGTTGAGGGAAGGATTTAAAACCACTATTTGAAGCACATAGACATATGTATATCTTTCCTTTTTAAATGAGACCCTAGTTCTAAACCCTAGGTCAATGACTGTGCAAAGTAAAAATAGGGGTTTTAGACTATATTTTTGGATCAAACCTTAAAACCCTAATGATTTCCCCTTATATGCACAACTAAAATTTCCCCAAAAACCCTACTGTAGAGATGCTTTAAAAACAAAATACGTGAAATCAAGATTCAAATGCCGAAAGAAACGATTGGAAACACCCTACCTGTTGAATGCAGAGTCAGCGTAGTAGGAATCCAATTTACCGTTCACAAACAATCTTGCAATCAACACCAACTAGCTAGAAGATCCTTACACAGGAGACAAAAAACTTAGAACTTGATCGCTGAAAGGTTTCACATGCCAAAATGATGCAAATTTGAAGGATTCGACCATATATACCATCCTCAAAAAATTGCCATAAGTGAGGTATACCATGATAGATTGTAGCACACTTAGTGGACGATTGGCTTTCAACAGGATAGTGAAGGTTTTAACCTCAAGAGGATATATCTGGTTGGGACAAATTTTAGCATAGATCTTGTTGAATGATGTTTTAGCACCAGATGGTACAATCAAGGTTTCAATGCTAATATCCGTTTAGATTGGATCTAAACGCAAATGTAGTAAGGGATTGTTTCAGCACAAAGGACATTCAAAGAGCCCACTTTATGACATAGTGCATTTCAACCATCCCAATTCAAACTAAAAAGAAATCTAATTAGGTCATCATACCAAATTTGCTCAACTATACCCAAATATGTGCAAATTGACCTTGTCATCAAGATGTCGAGTCATCATTTCTCTCAAGTAGACTACCAAAACAAAAACTAAACCAAGATCAAAGAAAAAGAAAGGGGGTATCCATTTGGTAAAATGGGGTGTGTGTGAAAGGTACAACAAATGGTGACTCTACTTGGGAAATGCTCCAGAGCATTTCTCACACAAACTGATCTTGCGAACCTAGAATCTCTGTGTTTCCCACTTATTAGACTAGACAACATGATATAGAATCAAAGGAGCATAGATCACCAACTTAGCACAACTATCCATATCCTGAAAGTCTAAGTGTGTGCAATTGCATTCATTCCCATCTATCTGCAACCAAGATCAAGGTTCACTTGCATTAAGATACATAATGATACTTACCTTATGAACTTCCTAGACATTACCTCATTGTCAGTCAAGCATCTATAGCCCAACAAGGTTGTCTCTCTGATTTCACTTAAACATTTCTCTACTGCCAGCCAAACATCTATAGCCCTAGTAGATATGCTTGAATCCACCAACTAATTGAATGTTTCATAAGAAAATTAGGAAGTATTGTTTTGGCAGATTGTTCATTTGATAATTCATTAAGATTAGCTTTTGATATGAGTACTAGCATGTACCGCATACCCTTGCAGCACATGATAAATATCACATGGGGTACAAATTTGTTTAACTTCACTGGGCTGAGAATCATAGTGGCGGCAAAGGCAAGCCTATAGATTTTTCACTTAACCCAAGATCACTAAGATTCCTTCAGAAGGTTCATGATTGTTTATAATGTGAAATATATTGAAGTAGAAAATACTTCAAGTGAACCAAGGTAATGACTCCTTTCCAATGAAGAAGCATCATACCACCATGATTAACAATAGAACCCAAAAAGATCTGAGTAGAAAACCAAAGCTTCTCAAAGAAATCCTCAGATTACCTACCCAAAGAGGACCTTTTGGAGGACTGTACAGCTACCACCTTATTCAAGAAATGGAGAACCCCGACAAAACAAATGTAGGAAGGAAAAATGAAGAAAACAAAAGCAACTAACCCAAAGCAAACTAGTCTAACCATGTACATAAAAGAAGGTAGAAATGCCTCCTAAGCTTGAAAATAGTGCTTTAGGAATTGCCCATTAATAGATAGTGGGAGTTCCTCACCAATAAGATCCTTCAATCTATAAGTATTGTCTCCTAGGATCTCGGCTATTTAGTAGGTGCCTATCCAGAGTTTGTCAAACTTTCCATGTTCACCCTTCTTCTCATGGGCCTTGTCCCAATACAAGACCAAATTACAAAATGTGGAAGGCCTTCACTTTGGCCCTCTTGTCAAGCCATCATTTCACTACACCTTGGTGTTTAGCAAAGTTTTCAATTGCAACATCACGTTTTTCTTCTAAGTGTAGAAGCTGAGTGAAGCTTGTTGAGGTCCTATCATCAGATTCTATATAGTCTTGCATGAACTGTGGTATAGGGATCTGCAAGTGGATAGGGAAGACAGGTTCTAACCCATAAACCAAATGATAAGGAGAGGTTCCTAAGGTAGTCTTATGTCTAATCCTATATGCCCACAAGGCAAATCTGAGCTGGGTATGCCACTCTCTAAGATTTTTATCAAGCAGTCTTTTGATGACCTCAAGCAAGTTTTTATTAGTAGATTTAGCAACTCCATTTCCTTGAGGGTAGTAATTAGATGAAAACTTCAACATAATTCCATAATCAAATGCCTTGTTTGAAAACGTAAAGAAGAAAATGTTGGACCATTATCACAAACAAGAGTAAAGGGACAACCAAACCTTGTGATAATATGTTCCTTAATGAATTTAATTAATACCTCAGTTGTGCATTACTTACAAGCTTGAGCTTTAGTCTACCTTGTGCAATAATTAGTTATAGTTAGAATATACCTGTGGCCTATAGAAGAAGGTGGATTGATCATACCAATGAAATCAAGCCCCCATTGTGTGAACGCATGTACCTCCACCATTGGTTACAAAGGCATAACATCATTTCTCTCTCTTGAGGCAGCAGTTTGGCAAATGTGGCAAGTTTAGACATGGGCATGAGTGTCTTTGAACAAGGTAGTCCAGTAATATCAAGCCCAAAGAATTTGATTTGTAGTTGAATGCCCAGAACCATGACCTGTCCCAAATTTCTCATGAAAACTGATAAGAACTTATGCTACTTTCATTTTGTCTAAGCACCTTAGATAGATTCATTCATGATTTTTCTTGTATAATACCGATCCTTTGACCATAAAAATATTATTCTTCATCCTCAAAGGTCTTCTTTGTACTTAATTCAAGTGAGGTGGACATCATTGATTAAGAAGAAAAAATAGAATGTCACCATACCATTCATCCTTTGAGATATCTTCCAATACATATTGCTAAGATACCGACTCTGGGTAAGTCTTTGCTATAGTTTTGGTGAGTTTGTGTCCTCTTACTAGCTTCATAGATTGTATCTCTATGTCAAACTCCTATAGTATTGTGACCCACCTTCATCTTCTTTCACCTAGCTCATTCTGCATCAACAATGCCTTCACTGCATCATCAGGAACTACAATAGTCACCCTGCTCCTCAAGATATAGTGACAAAATTTCTTGGCTGCCTTAACTAGTGCATAGGTATGTTTTTCCACAATTGGATACCTAAGTTCTACATCTTTCAGTGGGGTGCTCATGAAAACAATAGGAAATTTATCATCAATCCCCCTTTTTTGGGTCAGCATGGCTGCACATGTATGTTCTGAAGTAAAGGAGTATATGCAAAATGGAAGAGTATAATATGGACTTACTAGAACTAGAGCATTAGCTATTGCTCTCTTGATTTCTTCAAAGGCTAATATAGCTTATAGTGTCCATTCAATTTTGGCATCTTGTTTCAGCATTGCATTCAACGAACTTTGTTAGGGTCTATAGATATGTTGGAAACAAGGCAGATAACTAAGAGGGGGGGTGAATCAGTTATCTCAAAATTTCCTTAACTTTCTTTTCTTTTTGTTATCTTAATAATTAGTGTTGTATCAAAATGTGAAAGCATATGTAATCATAAGAATAGAAATAAAATCAACACAAATAACACAAGGATTTTTACATGGAAACCTTGTTAAGGGAAAAACCATGGGGTGACTAACCCAAGATTGTATTCTCTGTTAAAAGAATAAAGGAGTACAAAATGGCACTTGCCAATTAGGGCTCAGTACCTGAGCACACTGCTCACAAGAGGCACACTGCCTACAAAAGACTCACTGTCTTACAGAACTTACAGAAGATAATCAAGTGTTTGAACTGATGAGAAGCATCTACAAATGCAAGAGTTCAATTCTGGTTAGGCACAATATACTGATCTAATGCACTTCATTCTTCCTCTATTTTAATGCTATTGCTTTGTCACATACCGGACTTAAAATTCTTCTCTTCACACTTATCCCTTCTTTTCTTCATACTTTATTTCATCATACCTGTTCACACACACTTACATGCTGAAATCTATCTGGTATATATATCTGCATCAAGGATTTTTATCAACTTCCTAGTCGGCAACAAAACATTGCAAGTTATTAATCTGTTGGTTGAATCCATGCTTGATAGGTACAGAAGTCATTAATCATGTTGGTCAACAATGTATAATCTAACATATTGCTTGATCAACACCTTTTACTCATCTGGATTGAAGTCTGATAATCTGTCGCTCATTTCTTCCTCTATCTGCTCTGCCTGAGTGGAACCCAACACTCAGATGCTCATATCTTTTTTCATTCTTTATCAATGGAGGCTAAATCTCTAGATTACAGTAGTTATGATACCCTTCTTGACTTGTCCAATTCTGCAGCTTTCTGAGTTGCACCATCTGAGAGATCTGGACCTAATTGTTGGACCTTGTTACATACTCTATTCTTGTTCTCCGGACCAAAACAATCTTCAATCTGACTTCCGGTATAGGCATACTATGTACTGTGGATGTGTGGGATAGATTTTGTTTCCATCAATGACAACACTTATGAAACCACATAGTGTCTCTTGCCAACAATCTCCCCCTTTGGCATTGATGGCAACACTTAGTGAAAAATGGCTAAGTGTCGCAGTAACTCCCCCTTGGCTGATGCCTTGTCTTTTGCACTATTTTACCAGAGCTCCTCCTTAGCTAGATTCCACATTTTTCACTACTCCTCACTCCCCCTTTGCCATCAATGGCAAAGGGTGGAATCCGCATAGCAAAAATTTTGCAAAAATTATCTTATACATGGCCACATAAGTATATATATATATATTATATTTACATATGCTTAAGTATATCGGCAAAAGTAGTCTTCAACTATACCAACTCTGTGGCCCAGCTCTGCTTCATCCTATCTAGAATGGAGATGTGACCACTTAACAAAAATGCATATGATTCTGCCCTTTTTAAATCTACCGGATCACGGGTTCGGGCTATGGTCTGAGCATCTGTCAAGGCCTCATGCATTGCTTCTAACTTAGGGATAATTATCCATCTGAGTTCACCCATTCTATTTATTATGTTCTTCTTTTCTTTGTCCAACCTCTTTATCTCATTTGTGATGACAATAGCCTTGCATTCTTGATTCATTAAAGAGGTAGTAAGGGGATCAAAATTCTGAGATAAACTTGATAGTTTACCTTCTTGTTCTTTCACTTTGTTTTCAATGTCCTCAATGACTTTGTGCCAAGATAGAAAAAATTTGTACATATCCCCACCATCTTTCAGAGCATTTTCAAGGTTCTTTATTCCAATATCTAGGGTCCTCCTGTCATTAGTAATAAGTCCTTGCACCTCAAAGAATCTTTTTCCCAAAAACTCCTTCTGCACCTTTGCTTCTGCTGATTTCTCTAGAGATTCAAAATGAGTGTCAATAGAGTTTACTAAAATTTTCAAGTTACCAGATGGTGAGGCCGAAGGATCCTTTTGATAGGATGGCATGATATTTTCCAGCATCTTGGAAGCAATCTCCAACAGTTCACAATCCTCCATGTGAGATTTCAAGATTTTTTCTTTAGCCTTGGCTTGGGCAAAAGATGCTATCTTCATCATATGTACTGGAGAGAGAGTATCTAGATTTAGGGGCCCTTGAAACAGCTCCAGTTCATCTAATTCCACCACCTGTTTGTCTAAGAAGTTCTTCACTATCTTTACAGTGTCTCTTGCTAGTGATTGAGTCCTCTTTGGAATATCAGAAGAGTCATCATTGGTCTTTTCTGCTTGTTCTTCTTCTTTTCCCTTAACCTCTTCTTCTTGAGTCTTCTTCTCCTCTCTTCTACCTTCTCCTTCAGCTTCAGAGACTGGAATGTATTTCACAGCTGCAGTGGGATCTAGAGGAGAGATTGCACTTGTGTTTGTTGCTTCAAGAACTTCCTCTTTCGAAACTGAGGAGTCTAAGTTCTCATAGATTTCTTCATTTATTTTCTTTAGTCCTTCGACATCCTTGTCAGAAGTTTCTTCATTGATTACATTTAATCCTTCAGCATCCATGGTAGAAGGTTCTTCATCTGTTTCTTCTACAATGGGAAGATTGAATCTCTTCAAGGTATTCTAGAGGATATCTTTTGTTTTACTTGCTACTTGGTCTGTTTCTCCAAGCATGAGTTTATGCATTCTTGCCTTACTTCAGAACTCATCCTTACAATCTTTGAAAATCATGTTCATTTGTTTTGGAGTGATGGAAGGATAAAGCTAAATTGCTATCTGCTACCTAATCTCTAGGTCTTTTACCTTTGCACTCTCTTTTCTCAGCTCAAGTACTTTTTCTAGACTCTTAGGAATTAATGATATAATTTCAATGAAAGCTTTATTGTAAATGTTCAAGTACTTGACAGTAGCTTCTTCCAAAATTCTCTTATCAACATCACTGTATTAATCATAGAACTCTATTACTGGCTGTAGGTTCCCATCCACAATAACTGCCTTAATGATGTCATCAATGGAAAGAGTAGGGTTTTCAACAAATTCTTCTGCCTATTCTTCCTTATTTTTATTAGCAGAGAATTCTCTGAATGTTTTCTTCTTCTTCATTTTCTTGATTTCCTTATCAGATTATGTTTCTTCATCATCCTTAAGGCTTGTGTATGACCTTGTGGCTTTGGTCTTCATCCTCTTTTCCCTTTTTCCGGAAGTCTTGACTTCTGGTTTGGTAGCCTTTGAGCTTTTAGGAGTGGCAGATGCAGGGCTCTTGGAAGATCTAGTTCGGGAGGAGGCTTGTACCAGAGTGTCTTCTTTCTTTGCATCTTGTTTCTCTTTCTCAGCCTTCTCCATCTTCTCTCTATTTGCATCCACAACCTCCTTTGTGGGCCACAGCTTTTGGTAATTTCTTCAACTTCCCTTCTTACTTTCCTCTTTATTTCTAGTTGTCTTAACTCAACATTTATTTTTACACTCAGCTCTTGAAAGGTGCCAAATCTTCCTTCTTCAGGGTCCTTAGGCTGGCTCAACAGGTGTTGAATATATAGCTCCAGGATTTTTTCATCAACCTCGTATCCCATGGGCATTGCCCATATAGTTCTGGGCTCAACTGCCTCCATTAGGCATTGATCAGTGTCAACCATGAAGCACATTGTGTCCTTGTATTTCTCAACTATGGATTGGGGTATTCTATCTATGGCTTGCATCATGCTTTGGAAGTTCTTAAAATAACCCCAGAGGGTTGTGTTTTCAGCTTTAGCATCACCAAGTCCATACATATAATCTCTAATTTGGATTGCAACCAGTTTATCATTTTGCCAAACCCAGCCACTTGATCCAAGTAGCTCATTCATATAATAGAAGAATAGACATAGTATTAGCCAACCATATTTAAAGGAATTCTTCTTATCCTTTTTGATCCTCTGTAGGTTTTCTAACAGTTGATTTAGGAGAAGTTCACACAGGTCATAATCTACATCTTCCCTTAACATCTAATATGCTACATAGATTGCTGTCCCCGACACAGAATTCTCCCTGCTAGAATGATAGATCTTGTACCCAATTATCATTGAGGCAAACTTGACATCTAGATCTGTGATGTCATCTATTGTCATGGTTCTTTTGTCAAATTTAGATCCGGTGGTTTCAATTACTATCTAGTTCTTGACAGATTTAAGTGCAGGTAATCAACTGGATGAATGCAGTCCAGTCACTGCCCTGATGGCATCTTTAGTTATCTTAAAGGGCCTCATTAGCCACATGAAATTATCATGCATTCTGCTTAGGACATACCGGACCCAATCATCTTCTACAAAACATGGAAAGTGTATGCAGTGTCTAAAGTGTTTATCCCAGAGGGCCTTGAATTTAGGTTTGAGTTCAAAACTCTCATCTATAAGCTGTTTGTGATAGATGTCCATCAATTTGGAGTCTCCAAATTCCTCAATGTTGGCGTGGATATAAACCCTAACATCTTGTTCATGCAATATTCCATGCGGAATGCTAGAAAATGTGCCCAAAGGATCAACTTCTAAAGATTTATAAGGATGTTTCTTAAATTTAGGACACGGCCTATTAGTGATCTTGACAACCATTGGAGTAGCCATTTTTGTAAGAGATTCAAAGAGAGATTTTAATAATGGAAGTACCTTGTCACACTTTAGGGTTTGAAATAAGAGCTGAAACAAATCGCTAGTTGAATTCAATTTTCTAGTTGATCTTGAGTGAATTGTAGAAACTTGTTGCAGAGCTCTTCTTTACTTCTTTGCGAATGCAAATGTGCAAATAATGAGTGAAAGAACCCTTTTATCCTTGCACAAACCCTAATTTCCTTTTGTAATAAATGTACAACTTGAGTTATCCGGTTGCCCTGTTTTGAGAGAGATCTTCTCAAATCACTGCGCTGAACTTTAGAATCATTGTCAGTGAGGATTGACAATGTATCCTCTTTACTTCAATCATGCCATGGGTCTGTAGATCAAAGTATTTCAATTCTGAATCATACCGGATCTGTCTATGAAAACCCTTCTTTACCAGATAGCTGTCAGAACCGGATTATCTAGAGTGGTTAAAATCTTGCAAAACTCCATGCGGATCTTTCATATTTTTACTGAAGGTTATTTAGATGTTTTTCTAAGAACCCTTTAATCCACAGCATTCCATGTGCCAAATTTAGGCACGAGTTGATTGGCTGGGGGAATTTTTTTTTCTTCATTGTCTCTAGCTTCTTCAAGATCAGATTCAAGATGCCTAATTATTCTGTCCATTTTGTGGCTGTCCTCTATTTTCTCCTTGAGGGATTATTTTAGATTATCTTCAATCTTTCTTTTTTCTTCAATTTCTTGGGTGAATCTCATAACCCCTGATTCCATTTCATGTCTTACCATAATGACTTCTTTTGACAACTTTTCACATAGCTTATTTTTCTCATCCAGAACTTCATTAGTATCATTGACTTCACTTTGATTAGCTAATTTTTGAAGTAGTTTTTTTCTCTTTTTCACATAAATACTGAGTTTTTCTTTTAGCTCATTTATGAATTCATTAGCTTGTTTGAGTCTTTCTCTCAAATTATTGACTTTAGAGTGGGATTGTTCAAGATCATCTAGGGTAGACTGAAGTTGTTCCTTCATACCATATGCATCCATTGAGATTCCCAAATCTTCCTCAAGCTGTTAGGCTTTGTTCAGAGGAACTTGGCTATGATACCAATTGTTGGAAACAAGGCAGATAACTGAGAGGGGGGGTGAATCAATTATCTCAAAATTTCCTTAACTTTCTTTTCTTTTGTTATCTTAATAATCAGTGTTGTATCAAAATGTGAAAGCATATGTAATCATAAGAACATAAATAAAATCAACACACATAACACAAGGATTTTTACATGGAAACCCTATTAAGGGAAAAACCACGGGGTGACTAACCCAAGATTGTGTTCTCTATTAAAATAATAAAGGAGTACAAAATGACACTTGTCAATTAGGGCTCACCATAATGAATTGCATTAGATCAATATATTGTGCCTAACCAGAACTAAACTCTTGCATTTGTAGATTGTGTTCTCTATTAAAATAATAAAGGAGTACAAAATGACACTTGTCAATTAGGGCCCACTGCCCGAGCACACTGCTCACAAGAGGCACACTGCCTACAAAAGACTCACTGTGTTATAGAACTTACAGAAGATAATCAAGTGTTTGAACTGATGAGAAGCATCTACAAATGCAAGAGTTCAGTTCTGGTTAGGCACAATATATTGATCTAATGCACTTCATTCTTCCTCTATTTTAATGTTGTTGCTCTGTCACATACCAGACTTAAAATGTTGTTCTTCACACTTATCCCTTCTTTTCTTCGCACTTTATTTCATCATACCCATTCACACATACTTACATGTTGAAATCTATCTAGAATATATATCCACATCAAGGATTTTTATCAACTTCCTAGTCCCCAACAAAACACTACAAGTTATTAATCTATCGGCTGAATCCATGCTTGATTTATAATGCATATCAAAAACATAGGTATAGAAGTCATTAATCATGTCAGAAAACAATGTATAATCCCACATATTGCTTGATCAACACCTTTTACTCATCTAGATTGAAGTCTAATATTCTGCCAATCAGTTTTTCCTCTGTCTGCTCTGCCTAACTGGAACCCAACACTCAGATGCTCCTATCTTTTTCATGCTTTATCACTAGAGGCTAAATCTCTGGATTATAGTAGTTATGATACCCCTCTTGACTTGTCCAAGTCCACAACTTTTTGAGTTGCACCATCTAAGAGATCCGAACCTAATTGTCGGACCTTATTACATACTCTGTTCTTGTTCACCGGACCAAAACAATCTTCAATCTGACTTCCGGTATAGGCATACTATGTACTGCGGATGTGTGGGATAGACTTTGTTGCCATCAATGACAACACTTATGAAGCCACACAGTGTCTCTTGCCAATAGGATATACCATCTTATGAAATCACATGTCCTAATAGTTTCCCTTCAGTCACGCTAAAAATACACTTCCTAGGATTCAGCAAAATGCCATAATCTCTACAACATTGCAACACTTTCCTCAAGTTAGAGATACAGTCTTCTCTTTTCTTAGAGAAAATGGTCAAGTCATCCATATAAATGATGATGCATTTACCAACTAAGCCTTTAAAAGTGATGTCCATGGCATGCTAAAATGTCACTCCTGCATTCATTAGCCAAACGACATCTGCCGATATGCATATATACCTCATTTGTAGGTGAAAGCAGTCTTTAGTCTATCCGTGTATTCAACCATTACCTAATTATATCCTGAATATCCATCTAGAAATGACATCATTTGTGACCCATTAACAATCTACAACACCTCATCAAGGGATGGTAGCAGGTAGTTATCCTTTTCAGATGCCTTGTTCAATTTCCTAAAATCAACACATAATCTGATCTCACCATTCTTTTTCCATACTGGAACCAAGTTTTCTACCCATATAGAGTGTCTTATTGGAAAAATAAATCTTGTTGACAGTAGCTTCTTGACTTCCTGAAAAATCAGAGGTTTTAAAAGAGCATTGACTAGCCTCTGTCTCTGCTGAAATGGCTTAACTCTAGGATTCAAAGGTATAGTGTGAGTTATGATAGAGGTGTTATAAGTTTTTAGGTCCTCATAACTCCATACAATAACATCATGATAGTCATTTAGAGCACGAATAATAACTGCATTTTCTCCAGGGGTGCAAAATTTACCAATAAAGACATTCTTGACATTGTTTGCAGTCCCCATATTATGTGGATCATACTTCCCTCTAGCAGAATCAACATGTTTCTTTTGAGTACCCAACTAATCTTGATCGAACAACCTTTCTAGTTCAACCATCCCTCAAGGAATGGTATTTGTTTTGAGGTTCAGGGCACCTTCTAAGTCCATTTCAGCTGGTTCTGAATCTTCCTCATCAATTATTTGGGCAGCGAACACATCTGAGGATATAAGAAAATTGATGATATGTTCATCATCTTCAAAAACCTGGAAGTGAATGATATTGTCTTGTACAGAGGGAGTTGGAACTAGTTCTACAGTAAATTTCTTAAAATTAGACATGGCAGGTGGTTCTAATGTACTTGCAACATGTGCCAATGCATCAGTGAGATGATTTTATTTCCTTGCAATCAATTAGATATTGAAACCGTCAAAACTCTCAATGAGGTCCCAAACTCAAATTTGGTAACGATTAAGTCTCTTACCATGATAGGAATATTGTTTTCTTACTTGTTTAACCACCAATTTTAAATCACCAAACACTTGAATTATCTTAACCTTCTTCTGAATTGCAGTCAGCAGCCCATGTACCAGTGATTTGTACTCTACAACATTATTGGTACAAAGGAACTGCATTGTATATGCAGCCAAATAAGAGTCCCCTATAGGACTGACCAGTTCAAACCTTGCACCAGACCCTTGTTTACATCTAGATCCATCAAACGTCAATGTCCACATCTGAGAATCCATAGGCTTCTACCCAAAAGAGACATCTTGTCTAACTTCTCATGTAATCTCCACACTGATTGTAGGTGCAGGCTTAGTTTTCTTTTGATTTTAGGTGGGTAGTAGTTTGAAATGCTTCTGAACTTGATATATTGCCTGCTGGCATAAGAAACATGTAAATTTTTAGTGAGATGCATTGTGAATGCGGCACCAATTAGGTAACGACAATTCCTCCATCTATATCTTCTTACCCACACCCAGTTGATCATACATGAACTTAGCTACGAAGCTCCTAAATCCCTCAAAGATTCTAGGCTCATCATCAGAAGAAGAATCATGATCAGATTAGACAAAAGCTTCTGTACTTTCTTGATGTTTGGTAAGTGGTGGGGCAGGGAACCTACTACAGCTCAACATCAATACTTCTTCTACATGACTTATCTAAGGGAGATGAACTCCTAAATCCACCTCTGAGTATAGGATCTCATTTGTCTGATTGTACTCCATTATCATGTGTTTCATTTTTAGTTCTCTTTTAATATGAATTTGGTTAGCCATTATCTTCCATGGCAACCACATATGAGAAAAGTCAGTAGCCATGTAGCCATTCAATGTTTTAGACCAATCCTTGCTAAGTAACATGTGATAAGCATCAAGAATGTCCACCACTCGTATGTCTATATACTGTTGTACCCATGGGTCTGATGCCAACTGCATATGAATCCAATTTAGCTCCCCTACAACATTTACTTCTATCTTATCTAACTAAGTAACCTTCCTAGAGAACTTAGCAGGAGTTAGACCCAGTGCCTTACAAATGGATAGAGGCATGACATTCATGGAGGCCCCTAAGTCCACAAAGCAATTGTCAAGGTTTATGCCAAATATCCTAAGGGTCTGTAAGAACAGAGGAGATTCTCTCTTCTCCTTATACAAAGTCACATGTTGTTCTACATCTGTAACACGAACTCTATCCTTACCTTTATCGAGACTATCCTTTTGTGGAGTTTCTTTAAGGGGAGGATCAGTCTAATCTTGTACACCAATGTCCTGAAGGAAGGCTATCCTAACTTTGAGGAACTTCTTCAACTCAAATATTGTCAGGATTACCTTCATCTTCTTGAGTCCATCCACTACATACTGGCCCAACTTAGCTACTTCTGATTTCCTTGATGATTCAGTTGGTTGGTTTTGACTTATAGTTTGAGGTACAATTCTAGGGGAATCGGGATTATTGGAAGCATGAGGATCAGGGGGAGCTTGGTAGTTGTTTGGAGGAATGAAAGTAGTAAAAGGCCCCTTAGGTTTATTACTCTTGAGATTGTATGGGGTCTTATTGTATTTCTAGAAGGCATGGACCTCATCAGTTTCCTCCTCTTTAGGCTCATTTTATCTTGAAAAGGAAAGACATAGATCTCTAGGACTAAAGCAGTATCGTACCTTTGAGTAGGCACCAGCTCATACCCCATGGGAGGTGGAGTTTCTTGTGCTTCATCATTTTAGACTTCCCTTTGGAAAATACTGGATATAATTTGGAATTCATTATAGTCCAATTCTGAATGAGTGTTTGTGTTGTGAATCCTACACCATGAAGACAATGCTGCTTCAGCCAACATTACTCACCTCTAGGGATAATTTTCTGCATTCTGGGACTCCAATGGTGAAGGAACACCTCCGTTATTTGGCCTGGTATTCCATGTTCTATTTGGCCTTTGATAGTTTTGATTTTGGTATTGATTATGTCCCTGACTTCTTTGTTGTAGGTAAGCATTCTGATTCCTCAAGTGTGTCACCTTAGCTATAATCTTTTTCATCTATTCTACTAACTCCCTGATGTCATCTTTTTCATCCCTAACTTCTGTGGTTTTAGCTGACTGTAGGAAAGGCAATTGTGTCAGAGGTAGTTCTGTAATGGGTGCTCTAGGATCGACAACTAAAGCTTGTGTTGCAGTGGGTGCTGGGATGGGGTTAAACACTGGAGAATGGTTGGTTAAGGCATGATTTATCAATGGTATTTGGTTGGGCATGGCTACAGGACCAAGATGATTTAGTGGTCCCACTGCAGCCTATCATAATTCTGAATTTACCTTAACATCTTCATCACATGCCTCGACCAAATTTTTTGGAGCTAGATTAGCTCTTCTTATGAACATAAATGTCAGCTTATCCAATGTTGTATAATAGATAGGCAAATTAGCTAATTGAGCAAGATCAAAAGGAGCCTGAAGGTTACAATAAGCATAATGAAATCTATTGTTAAATGAACTGATCAATTCTCCTTCGGCTCTATGAATCTCCACAAAAGACCGGTAAAGATCAATAGGAGTGGTGGGTGTCTAGAATTGGTTTAAGAACACATCCTTCAGAACTTGCCATGAATTGATTGAAGCTGAAGGGAGGCTAATAAACCAATAATATGCTTCATATTGTAGTGAGTAGGGGAACAACCTACAAGTCACATCTTCATATTGTACCTGCAAATTTACATATTGCTTTCAAAAATCTTTATATGTTCATCAGTAATCCTTTCAGGGTCATTAGGTTGGAATTTTGGGTAGTACTTGTTAGAGTTTTTGGGCATGTCATGATAGTTATTGAAATTGATCAGAGGGATTTGTAGCTGTAACGAAAGGCATGTTAAGGAAATTGACTTGGACTGTAGCTGGATTTCTTGGAATGGACCATGCCCTTGGGGTCCTAGGAGCTCCCTGATCTCTTCTTGTCCTTCTAAATAGGGTTAGGGACAGCTGGTCTTCTCCAACTGAACTGGATCTAGTATGCCTCTGTGGTGGAGTCACGATCAGAGGATTCATGGAATGAACTGTCCAAACCATGCAGCTAGAGTAAACACAACATAAACAAATCAATTGAAGAATGCAATGTAATATTCATATATTTAGAATATCAAAGAATTACCATGCTTATATACTGGCAACATGTGAGCTACAATCAAAGGGCTCACAAGCCTGATTCTGGTTACAACAAATACGCAAGATATGGCATTGAAGTGCCTCTCCAGAACAAATTCTAACTATCTTATGAAATTACTAACTATTGAACTACTGACTTCCTAATACAACTTAGAGATCTATATATATCATCTTTAAGCTCAAAGAATCCTCCACGTCAGCCAAGAAAGGTTACAAACTCCAATGAAGGAATGTAACATGTAGAAATGAGTAGGTCAGCTTTCAATCATCTAGTAATGCTCCAAAAATTCATGAATCATGGTGCGGACCTCAAGGAAGGTCTATATGATCCATATGTGCCATGCATGATGTGTCATTAGGCTCCACAAGTCACACAAGTACTCTACAAACCTTCTCCTTCAGCTGACTATCTAAA
Source organism: Cunninghamia lanceolata (assembly GCA_027924645.1). Taxonomy (NCBI): domain Eukaryota; kingdom Viridiplantae; phylum Streptophyta; class Pinopsida; order Cupressales; family Cupressaceae; genus Cunninghamia; species Cunninghamia lanceolata. Next base: position 532,897 of record BSBN01001389.1, read on the forward strand.
TGCTCTGCTTTGTGAGAACTTATGATCTTTTGATAGCGATAACTCTTAGCAGACAAGTCCAAATGAGATGAATTTTGGATATGATGTAGATGATGATATCTAGATACTAAGTCCTACCCCATGAGCTCTTATATGATGATGTGGTGAAATGCTGTACAAAATGCTGAAACTACAAATGACTGAACTGAACTGAAAATGCAAGAAAAGAAAGAATGCAAATGTTTTGGTTGATGCAAGATTATTTTGCAACCTAGGATGCTCTTGCATCAGACACCAGCAGTTGTTGAAAAAGTGAGTCCCTCACTTTGCTAGGGCTAAAGGAAAACCAAGATGGTCTACCTTAGTGTGAGAAATCCATGATGAATCTTCTTCTGGTCTACCTTTCCACTTCACCAAATATTCTTTGTATTGCTTGCCTCTGGTGCTGCATCCAACTCTGTTGTCTAAGATATCTTCTATCTACTCTAGTTGTTGTTGTTGTGGTAACTTATTCTTCAAATCACCTTCAATGCTGTCACTTGATTCTCCTTCATGATACTAATATAAGTCTACAATGTTGAATATAGGTGATATGCCAAATGTATTACATAGCTCCACTTCATATGCATTTCTTGAATCAAATTTCTTAAGTATCTTACATGTTCCAAACTTCTTAAACTTCTTAATCTTCACCTTGTTGTATGTCCCTAATAGAAATCTCTATTTTCTTAGATATACCATCACTTCATCTCCAACTAAAAATTCTTTGTGTCTCCTCTTCTCATCTACTTGTCCCTTATACTTACTATTCATCTCCTCCAAATGTTTTTTGATCTAATTATGTACTATCTCCATGTATCCTACAAATTCTTCAACCTCTACACTTCTCTTGTTCTCCATACTGATATCTCTTAACTCTTCTACTCCTCTAGGATTTACTCTGGTGACAATTTCAAATGGTCTCTTCCCTGTACTTCTATTCACTAAATTATTATATGCAAACTGTGCTTGTGGTAGAATTAGATCCCAATTCCCTACCTTGTCTCCAATTAAACATCTCAACAAGTTACCCAAACTCCTATTTACCACTTCTGTTTGTCCATCAATCTATAGATGAAATGCTAAACTAAACTTTAGGTATGTATTCATCTTCTTCCACAATGTCCTCCAAAAGTATCCAATGAATCTTGGATCCCTGTCTGAAATTATACTCTTAGGTAATCCATGCAATCTCACAATCTCCTTGAAAAATAGGTCATCAACATGCAATGCATCATTAGTCTTCTGACAAGGTATGAAATGTGCCATCTGCAAAAGTATATCTACAACTACAAATATAGAATCATGTCCTCTCTATGTCTTCGACAATCCTAATATGAAATCCATTCTTATGTCTTCCCAAGGTCTCTCCGATATTGTCAAAGATTTGTACAAACCAATATTCTGACTACTTCCTTTTGCAACTTGACATATTCTAAAACTTTGCACAAACTTCCTTACATCATTATATATTTGAAGCCAAAAATAATGTTCACTTACTAAAGCTACTATCTTGTCAATTCCAAAATGTCCTGCCAATCCACCACTATGTTTCTCCTTTATCAAATTATCTCTCATTGAACTTTGAGGTATACACAACTGATTTCCTTTGAACAACATATCCTCTTGAATGAAATAATCCAACAACTTACTTCTATCTTTCACAATAGGTTCCTTACATGCTTTCCATGGTTCTACAAAATTAAGATCTTCTTCATACATGTACTTCAGTTCTTCAAAACCTAATACTTCTACTCTCATCTCTGTTAGCAAATCTCTTCTTCTACTAAATGCATCTACAAATTTGTTTGACTTTCCACTCCTATGCTTCAATCCAAATGTGTAACTCTGCATGAACTCTACCCATCTCATATGTCTTTGATTCAACTTTCCTTAATTGTTCAAATATTGTAAAACTTGATGATCTATGTACAACACAAATTCCTTAGGCAACAAGTAATGTCTCCACTTCTTCAAGGATTGAATTATGGCATAGAACTCCCAATCATAAACTAAATATCTTCTTCTTGCATCATTCAACTTCTCACTAAAATATGCTACGGGTCTACCTTCTTGACTTAATATTGCTCCTATTGCATTTCCATTTGCATCACAATCTACTTGAAATACTTTGTTGAAATCTGGTAATGCTAACACTGGTTGCTCTGTCACTTTTTTCTTCAATAGTTCAATTGTTTTATTTGCTCCTAATGTCCACTTAAAATCCTTTCTATCACCTCTCATTGTCTCTATCATAGGTGTGCATACTGAACTAAAATTTCTAATGAACTTCTGGTAGAAACTAGCTAATCTATGAAATGATTTGACTTCTCCAATGCTCTCAGGTGTTGGCCATTCAATAATTGCTCTAACCTTCTCAAGGTCCATCTTCAATCCTTCCGTAGAAATCACAAATCCCAAATATACCAATTATTCCTTTATGAAACTACATTTCTTGATGTTTATCAGCAATTTCTCTTCTCTCAATCTCTGCAATACTTGTCTAATATGCCACAAATGTTCTTCCTTTGTCTTACTGAAAAACATAATATCATCCAAGTATACAATAACAAACTTACCCAAGAATTTCTTCAAAACCTCATTCACCAGTCTCATGAAAGTACTTAGTGCATTAGTCAATCCAAAAGGCATCACTAGCCATTCATACAACCCTTCATTTGTCTTGAATGTAGTCTTCCGCTCATCTCCTTCTCTGATCCTGATCTAATGGTATCCACTCTTCAAGTCTCTCTTTGTGAAATACTTTGCTCCACTCAAACAGTCCATAAAGTCATCCATCATTGGAAATGGATATCTATACTTAACTATGATCTTGTTTATTTCTCTAGAGTCTGTACACATTCTCCATTCTCCATCTTTCTTTGGTGCTAACACTACAGGTACTGTACAAGGGCTTAAACTTTCTCTGATCAATCCTTTCCTCAAAAACTCCTATATTTGTTTATTCAGCTCCGCATTCTCTACTGGTATCATCTAGTGTATTGCTTTGTTAGGCTAAGTAGCTCCAAGTATAAGGTCCATATTGTTAAGTTTTCTAGATCAGATATACTGTTGTATATTTGTTTCTTACTTGATCACCTTTGAATGGTAAATCTATAGCTATATATATCAGATTGATTTTAAGAGTCATGACTATTCCAAGAGTCATGACTTTAGGCTTACCTCCCAAAGCTACCAAAACATCAACACTCCCTCTTAGCTAGGGAGGTATCCTTCTAGATATCCATGTCATGGAGTCTCTCAACATGACATCCACAATGGCTACACACATTTGTGAAATAGTTCATCACGGAGTTTCTCAATGTGATATCGTCATGGAGTCACTCAACATGAAGTCCACCATGGCTACTCCCATGTGTGGAAGGAAACATGTGCACAAGTACCCATCACAGAGTCTCTCAACGTGATGTCGTCATGGAGTCTCTCAACATGACGTCCACCATGGCTACTCCCATGTGTGGAAAAAAACACAAGTACAAAGGATTCATCATGGAGTTTCTCAATGTGATGTTGTCATGGAGTCTCTCAACATGATGTCCACCATGGCTACTCCCATGTGTGGAAAGAACACAAGTACAAAGGATTCATCATGGAGTCTTTCAATGTGATGTTGTCATGGAGTCTCTTAACATGACACGTCCACCATGGCTACTCCCATTTGTAGAAAAGAAATGCATGAACAAGTGTCCATCACAGAGTCTCTCAACATGATGTCCACCATGGCTACTCCCATGTGTGAAAAAACACAAGTACAACGGTTCATCACGGAGTCTCTCAACATGATGTTATCATGGAGTCTCTCAACATGATGTCCCATCTCAGTCTCAAAGATGAACAAGGGCTCGCACCTCATATTTCTCTGTCTCAGAGAAATATACACTACAATGGTTTTCACCTCATATTTCTCCATCTCAGAGAAATATACACTACAAGGGCTTTCACCTCATATTTCTCCGTCTCAAAGAAATATACACTACAAGGGCTTTCACCTCATATTTCTCTGTCTCAGAGAAATATACACTACAAGGGCTTTCACCTCATATTTCTTTGTCTTAGAGAAATATACACTACAAGGGATTTCATCTCATATTTCTCCGTCTCAGAGAAATATACACTACAAGGGCTTTCACCTCATATTTCTTCATCTCAGAGAAATATACAATACAAGGAACTTTTAGGATGATGTGACTCCCTCTGAAGTTCCAAGTACTAACATCAACCTCCTGACCTCCTCATCCAAGGTTGCCTCTGTTGGTTTGTCGGACTTCCTCTGAGTGTTAATTCCTCCTCTTCAAAGAAATTGATCGACTGCATATACTCAAAGAGTTCAAGGGCCTCTTTGCCATGCTCATGCTATCAAAAAATTTGGAGCCTTCATCCATTAAACCTGCATGGCCGCAAGTGGACAGAACAACCATGAAAGTGATGTCATCAGGCTTCACACCAACTTTACACTTAAGATCCTAAGTTGGGACCGACTGCCTTCAAACTGTTGCCTGTTTCTTAACATTATCCATGATATCCATGATGTATCACTTACAAATTCACAATTTATAATTTTTATCCATATCAAACTTGGAAGTAGCTCTCCAATGTTGCCCATTAGTTTTGTATTTTGCACAAATGATAGTGACAACTTGATTGATATGTCATTAAGAATGAATATTGCTTTTACAATGGGCCTATGCTAAATTTTACATTCATATGTAACATGATAATGTTGTCTTTGCTAATGGAATCACAATGATAATCTCCATTATGAGTAAAAACAAATGCCAAACCATGGTTGAATCATGCAGTTAAACCTTCAGAAAATGTCACCTCTGTCTCCTACAACCAAGAAGAGCCTATGGATTGTCCAACTGTAAATTTCAGGGCTTCATTTTCATCTGTGATTACTTTAAAACCAGGCCACTTTACACGATCATTACCCACAACTCCTGCACCAGAGTTCTGATATTCAGTGTAATACAGGGTGTCCAATGCAAAATCTCCATTCCATTCAAGCCAACCTATAGGATTGGTGATACCATCCATTTGGAAGATCATGATGATTGTCCGTGAATACAATTTCCACAGTCTCCTTGTTAATTTTGCAAAGAATACGGCTTCAATATATATTCTAAATAATGAGAGTTTATTCATATCACAATATTGCATGGAAACTCTCCTTTCATCTTTGTGAAAGATTGCAATCCAATCTTCTACATGATCTCCACTTGAGTGATCCCTCAGTTTACCTAGAATCAACCTAGCTCTGATACCATGTTAAGTTTTCCAAATTAGATATACTGTTATATATTTATTTCTTACTTGATCACCTTTGGATGGTGAATCTATTGCTATATATATCTGATTGATTTTAAGAGTCATGACTTTAGGCTTACCTCCCGAAGCTACCAAAACATCAACACAAATGATGACTGATACTCTGGATTGGTGGTAATCCTTCATGTACATTATCTGATATGGTGTCTTCATACTCCATCAACAAATATAGATTCAGTCATTCAGTATATCATTGATTCAAAATAGAAACTGGCTAGCATCATGCGGGCTTACAATTAGGGCTCACATGCCTGATTCCTCAACTATAGAATATGCACAAGATATAACTTTAAAGGCACTTTGTGAAGGATATCTAACTTATAAAAATTCACTCAATCAATAACTATTTTCCTATGCATCCATTACATGAATATATATCATCTCCAAGACATAATATTCCTCCATGTCAGCCAAGAATGGTTACAAACTCTGATGAAAGAGATGTAATGTGTGTACACGGATAGGTCAGACCTAATCATATAGAACTCCTCCACAAATGATTGGAATAGCATACAGTTCTTAGGAAAGGTCAGCCACGATCCAAACAACATTGAATGATGTGTCATTTACCTATGCAAGTCATGAAATGCTTCATAGGTCTTCTCCTTCAGTTGATTATCTGAGACTGTCAGGATGCTTTGTTATGAGAAAAATAGTCGATCTTTTGATAGCGATAACTTTCCAGTACCTGATCCAAATGATCTGAAATTTGGATATGATGTGCATGAATGTGTCTACATGCTAAGTCTAGCTCTGCAAGGTCTAAAATGAAACTACAGTATAATGCAGACCAAAATACAGAAACTGCTACTGACTGAACTGATTAAACTCAACTAGAAAATGAAAGAAAACTGAAATGCAAATGTTTTTGGTTGATGCAAGATTGTTCTTAAACCAAGGATGCTCTTACATCACATAGGGAATTTAACATGTAGATTCTAAATTTTGGAGGATCCACCATATTTTAGACTTAACCAAATTTTTAGGATTTCAAGGCTTCAAACTTAGCCAATTTCAGGGTTTCAGAGACATGCGTCAGGTTGAAAGAAAAAGGATCACTTAGTTAAATTTTGTGAAATTTGTCATGATTTTATAATTCTAAGGAATAAAAATTAGGAATCGCAACATGATACCTCATGTAGTAGCAGTTTTAAGGACTATATCCAGTGACAGGATTTTAGTGCAAACTGCAGTAACAACTCATTTTAGCACAAAAGGCAATAAAGGTCTATTTCTTGAGCACAAAATCAATTAAGACTCTTCCAAATCAATCGTGAAAGGTAGCAAACAACTTCAAACATTCCAAATACCCAAATTTGGAAGAAATCCTACATTCTAAGCACTATTTCACTTTTTGATCATCATAAGGAGGAAAGGGTGAGACTCCATGCCAAAGTAAAAAGAGGGGGTCCACATTTGTCAAAATGGGACATGTGTGCATGGCACAATAAAGGGTGACTCTATTGGGGGAATGCTCCAGAGCATTTCCAAGATAAACAACAATCAACAACCTAGAATCTCTGGTTTCGCACCCACATACTAGGCTAAATGAACATGAAAATCTAGATCAAAGGATTAGAATAAAAAACTTAACCATCCATGTCCCAAAGATCTTAGTGTGTTCATATGAGTTCATTCCTATCCCTCAAAAACCAAGATAATTGAAGTTCTCTTGCATTAAGCTACATGAATGATACTTACCTCATGAACTACCTCAGACATTGCCTCGCTACCAGTCAAGCATCCATAGCCCTAACAAGGTTGTCTCTATGATTCCATTCAAACATTGCTCTACTACCATCTAGGTGTCAATAGCCCCGATACAGATGCTTGAATCCCCTAGCTAGTTGAATAAGTTATGAGAGTACTATGAAGTACCACTTTAAGGAAATTGCTTGATATATTATTCAGTTAACTTGACTTATGACATGCGTACTAAAAAGTATCGCATACCCTTGCAGCACAAGATAAATATCACATGGGCCATGAATTTGAGTTCAATTTCACTAGGTAGGGAATCATAGTTGTGGCAAAGGTGGATCTTAAGATTTTCACTTTTAGCAAGATTACAAAGACTTACTCAAAAACTTGAGGATCATTAAAGTGTAAGGTATGTGATCTCAGAAAACTTGAAGTTAAGCTAAACAACAAATTCATCTCTTAAGAACTAGCATCATGTCATCCAACACTAATAATGGGACTCATTATAGATCCCTGAGTAATGACCAAAGTTTCTCCAAGAAAGACATAGAAGCATAGTCTAGAAAGTGACACTACATGCACTACAAACAAGCCTATCTCTCACTAGAAAATGGAGAACCCAAAGAAAACATAAAGACAAGAAACAAAACCTAAAGAAAACTAACAAACTAAATCAAAAGTGAAAGCAACAAATAACTATCAACTAACAACTAAGCAAAAGAAAAAATGGAAAGCATAAACTTAAACTAAAACATTAAACAACTGATTAAAACCTAATAAAAAAATAAGCAAAACTATTTACAAAGGATTTGGACAACAAGTATTTGTACTTCCCAATGATTTATTTCTTAGGACATGCAGAAGTAACAAGGTGTAGGTCAGCGTCCTAAGTTTGGCAATTTCATCTTTATATTCTAAAAAGTAAGGTATGGGCATGCTAGGTTCATGTTCAGGGGTACCAGTTACATAAGGTCAGTAATTGGGGTATTTCATTAGGGCCATGATTAATCCAAATGCAAGTTGTCTTACCCATGATGCCATAATCAAATTGATAATTGTTGAAACTGAGTGAAAAGAGGGAAGATACAACCTGATTTGTAGCATCATAAGTCATGAATGTAAGTTCATCACCTTGTTGCATCATACCAAATACTCTTACACCTTTAGGGAATCTCAGCTCATGGGGGGTCATACCATGTGCATCAGATAGCTCTGGGCCACTAAATGTTGTAGCAACTTCCCAAGCAAATAGAAAGTCTGCACAAAGTTCTATTCAAAATGCGGATCATTTGGATGAATTTTGCATGCATCGGTCAAAGCAAAGTCTATCATGTGTGGTGAATTCCCATGTAACAGCATATCCTTGCTCATTCTTGATACCAACTCAATAATGTGATCAAGTGATTGGCATGAAAAGATTCCAAGCCATCACTTTGCATGATTGTTTGATTGTTATTCTCAGATTGCATACTTCCACTCCCATTTGTCATTACTAGGTCAACTTCAGTTAGATAAGAGTCTCCTTCATCGCAGGTGTGAACAAGATCATCCTAGTAGACATATGGTTTACACAAACATGCTTCATCAAAATCAGTCATATGTTCTGAAAAAACTTCATCTGTATCAATCAACAACCTTCCTATTTGGACTGTACATCCATTGTTTGCAGTAGTAACAGGGTCTCCTTCTTGTATAACTAGATTTATAATGTCACTGTTCCTTTGAAGTGGTGCATCATCCTGATTTTGTCTATTTGACTTAGCTACAGACTATGTTGGAGTAACTACATCAACTTGATATGACTGATCATGATGATATACTAGGTGGATATAGTCAAGAACTTGATCACTTTTTACTAGACAATCTGACTATGGCTCTGATATGTCAACTGAAACAACTTACTACATATCTGTCAATGATTTTTCTTCATCAAGAGGATTGATTTCTTCTTGTTCTTGTTGTTGTTCTAACTAAGAATCATCAACCAACTGAAATGAATTATTGCTCTCCACCTCTGTATCAACAAACTCAGGTTTAGAACTTGACATCTATGAGCATCTGATTGTGGATCCAGATCCTCAACATGACTATTCATCAGGTCTGATTTATTATCTTTCTTATCAACATCCTCAGTAGTAAAAATGTGACCATGTACATGTTGCAAGTATGAGGTGAACCAATGTTGTCATTGATGTCAACATACTCATATTGCATTGGTAACAAGGTTTGGATGAGTTGTGTGCTGTTGTTATTGAGGAAATCAGTCCCCATCCGGAATAGCGAAGAACAGTGATGAGAAGAAGGAAAATGTACTGTATAGGTTGAGAACCAGAGGATGCAAATTAAAGGGTTTGTAGATATGAGTCTTTAGATGCTTCAGTTAAGATTTCAGAGGTCCGCATGAAGATCTGAAGAAGTTGTGGCTGTCTGTGTGGAATTGGTTCCGGCAAGTGTTCAGAGGTGACAGAGGATCACAGAAAGGTCCGGTGAGGTCCAGAATTGTATTATCCTAATCTACAGATTGGAAGGAGTGTTTGGGATGTCCTTGTGATGTGTCATCTTGAGTTGTGTATGATTTTGAGGTCTGGAAGTACCTTTTGCATTGTGACAGTGGCGACAGACTGTGTTCTTGAAGTACCAGATGATGAAGAGAAGAATTCCGGTAAGCTGATGAAGTGCGGATGTTTTTGATGATTCAGGGAAGGTTATGATGATCATTGGATCATATCTAGTTCATGTTGGTGGTCTGCATTGAAGTTAGAGTTGGATTTGATGTTATGGCTACCAGTTGTTGGTGTTCTTCCTGTAACAGGCCGACCGGATGTTCTACACGCCTTGTGAATGTTATTGTGATGTTTGCCAACTTAGATGATTGTTCCTAAGTTGATGTCTTGTATAAATAAGTGTTTGTGAATTCATTTTGATGTGTGGATTGTGTGGATGAGTGTGGTATAGCAAAAAGAAGTGCGAAAGGTAGAGCAAGGGTTTTTGGGCTTAAATAGAACTGATCCAGACATGGTAGAGATGTCATTCTCCAGTTCAAGATTGTGATTCTTATCACTTTGTAGACAGTGTGTCTCCTTGTAGGCAGTGTACCTCTTTGTGAGCAGTGTGCTCGGGCAGTGAGCCCTAATTGGCATGTGCCATTCATTTTTCTTATTCTTCTAACAGAGAATAATCCTTGGGTTATTCACCCTGTGGTTTTTCCCTTAACCGAGTTTTCCACGTCAAAATCTTGGTGTTCAATGTGTTGATGTTTATCTGCTCTTGTGTTTATGCATTATGCTTTCATGGATGGTTAATTGATATGCTGTTAACTAACAAAGAAGAATCAAGTGTTTGAAGTAAAAGCAATTTTTATACAACTGATTCACCCCCCCCTCTCAGTTGTATGCCCTAGATCCAACAATTGGTATCAGAGCCAAGTTCCTCTGAAAGGAGCTTAACCGCTTGAGGAGATCCAGGATGTCGTCATACAAGAAGGATAGTCAGAAGTTCGATGGAACCAACTTCACTCTCTAGAAAGGTCGCATGAAATGTCACTTGGAGTGTATGGGAAAAGCATACTTGGCCATGGTCTCAAAACCATATGTACCTCCACAGGGTGGTCTGACAACTCTGATTGAAATCACAGATGCTAAGAACAATCTGCGGAGCAAGGAAGCTCTTCTAAGCGCATTGAATGACTCAGATCTCTCAAATGTTATCGACCTACCAACTACATATGAGATCTTGACTAAACTGGAACTTCTGTATGAAGGAGATGAGTTTGTCAAGGGTGCAAGGTTGCAAAGTCTGAGAGGGAAATTTGAAAGATTGAAGATGAGAGATGATGAAAACATCACTACCTTTATGCCAAGAGTGAATGAGCTGGTATGTGGAATTAGAAATACTGGTGGAACTCTGGATGAAAATGAGATTGTTTGCAGAATTCTCAGATCCCTTCCTGCTGCCTACAAAATCAAGGTTGCTGCCATTGATGAATTCAGAGCCCACACAACTGTCACAAGAGAACAATTGGCTGGCAAACTAGCTGCATTTGAAATGACCGAGTTTGGAGATGATCCTCCCAAGATTGAATCTGCTTTCAAAACCAGTGTCTATGTGAAAGGCAAATAGAGATTTGATCCGGGAGAAAACTCTTCAAGGAAGATGTCATGGTATGATCAAGCAAGAAGAGACATGAAGAAGAAGAAGCAGAAATAGCTCAACTTGAAGCCCTCATTACAAAGAGACTACCAAGAGGATTTGGTAAGTATGAAGGAAAACTACCCTTTAAGTGTTTCAACTACAATAAGATTGGTCATTTTGCTTCAAGATGTCTGGAAAGATCTACAAGGTCTAATACTAACAGACAAAGGTTTCAAAAGAGCTGCTATTATGTTCATGAAGAAGATGACAATGAAGGAGTAACAGATGATGAATCAGAACTAGGAAGCAAATCCAGAAATGAATGGGTGTTTATTGCCATCAAGGAAGAAGATTCAATATCCTCTGAATCTGTCAATCACAAGGTTGTGGAAAGAGCTTTGGCTGCTCAAGTGGAAGAAAAGGATGATTGGGTTATTGACAGTGGATGCTCTCACCATATGACTGGTGACAAGAATAAGTTCTTAGATTTGGAAAGGTATGAAGGAGGAATGGTAAAGTTTAGTGACAATTCTGCTGGCAAAATCAGAGGTAGGGGAACTATTTCCTTTGATGGAAAGAGCAAAATAGGTAATGTACTATATGTTGAAGGATTGAAGCACAATCTTCTCAGTGTTGGTCAGTTAGTGGACAAAGGCTATGATCTCTGGTTCAAGAATGGAAAATGCAAAATCTTTACAAGCTCTGAAACTGAAATTGCATCTAGTGCTCAAACAAAAGGTAATATCTTTCATCTGGTTGGTTCAAATAAAAGTTGTCTATTTGTTCAAGTTGATCAGAGTTGGTTATGGCATAGAAGAATGTGTCATGTAAATTTTGATAACATCATCAAGATAAGCAATATTCAGGCTGTAAGAGATCTTCCAAAATTGGTGAAACCTACAAATAGTTTGTGCAAAGAATGTCAGCTAGGTAAACAGAGCAGAGTCTCTTTCAAAAGCAAAGATCAGTCCTATACTAGATTGTTGGAATTAATACATACTGATCTCTGTGGTCCGACAAGAATCAAGAGTCTGCAAGGTGATAGATATTTCATGTTGCTAATTGATGACCATTCCCAGATGATGTGGGTTACCTTCCTAAAAAAGAAATCAGAAGCCCTTGAGAAGTTCAAAATCTTCAAAGCAATGGTATAGAATCAAACTAGATTGAAACTGAAGTGTCTAAGGTCTGATAGAGGTGGTGAATTTACATCTGGTGAGTTCATTGACTTTTGTGAGAAGCAGGGTATAAAGAGACAGTTGTCTGCTCCTAGGACTCCACAGCAGAATGGAGTAGTTGAGAGAAAGAGCCGGACCATCCAGGAAGTTGCCAGGACAATGATGTTGGAAGCAAATGTTCCTCAGATATTTTGGAAAGAAGCTATCAGCACTGCAGTCTACACTCTCAATCGAGTTCAAATCAGAAACAATATCGGTAAGACCCCCTATGAACTTTGGTTTGGCATCACTCCTACTGTGAGATATTTCAGAGTATTTGGTAGCAAGTGTTATATTAAAAGAGATGAAGATCTAGGAAAGTTTGATGCTAGAAGTGATGAAGGAATTTTCTTGGGTTACTCCACTCAAAGCAAAGCATACCGGTGTTACAATAAGAGATTGAGGAAGATGATAGAAAGTACTAATGTGAAAGTTGATGAAGGAATTGAGAAGCCCTCAAGGTTCTATGAATGTGATGAAGATGATTAGAATGATCCTCTGGTGCAAGGAGCTCCTTCCTCCTCTGAAATTTAGATCCAGACTGATCCGGTAAATCAGGAAGAAGAAGTTTGTCTGAATGAGCCTGATCAAGAATTAGTAGTGCAAAAAACTCCCAAAGTTCCAAGGTATGTAACTCTAAATCACTCTGAAGATCAGATCATAGGTGACAAAAGTAAAGGGGTACAAGCAAGAAGAAGAATTGCTCAAGATTCAAATGAATACTGTCTGATTTCAAAGATTGAACCTAAGACAGTAAATGAAGCTTGCAATGATGAAAACTAGACCAAAGCAATGGAGGAAGAATTGATGCAAATTGAGAAAAATCGTACTTGGGATCTTGTTCCCAGACCTAGAGATAGGAATGTGATTGGAACCAAATGGGTCTTCTAGAAGAAACTGAATGAAGCTGGTGAAGTAATCAGAAACAAAGCTAGATTGGTCTGCAAAGGCTACTCTCAGATAGAAGGAATTGATTTTGAAGAGACCTTTGCTCCTGTGGCAAGAATTGAAGCAGTCAGATTATTTCTTACATTTGCTACCTTCAAAGACTTCAAGGTATATCAGATGGATGTCAAGTCTGCCTTCCTAAATGGTGATCTAGAAGAAGAAGTTTACATTGAACAACCGGATGGATTTCAATTGTCTGTTAATGATGATATGGTCTGCAAGTTGAAGAAAGCATTGTATGGATTGAAGCAAGCCCCAAGAGCATGGTATGAAAGGTTGGATAAGCATCTTGTGCAGATTGGATTCAACAAAGGTACTGCTGACAGTAACTTATATTTCAAAATTGATCATGAAAACATTTTGATTGTTGAAGTGTTTGTGGATGATATCATTTTTGGAGGAAGAGATAGTATGTGCAAAACTTTTGCAAATCAGATGAAAAGTGAGTTTGAAATGTCTATGCTTGGTGAAATGAATTTCTTCTTGGGTCTGCAAATTACTCAAACAAAGAAAGGGATCTTCATTTCTCAGACCAAATATGTGAAAGAATTGTTGAGGAAATTCGGTATGGAAGATTCAAAGCCAATGAACACTCCTATGGCAACTAGATGTAAGTTGAGCAAAGATGATGACTCTCCAAAGGCAGATCAGACAAAGTATAGATCAATGATTGGTGGATTGTTGTATCTCACTCAGACTAGACCAGATATAATGCAGGTTGTTGGTCTTGTGGCAAGATTCCAGGCTGATCCTAGAGAATCTCATGTTATGGCAATCAAAAGAATTTTTAGGTACTTGAAAGGAATAGTTGAGTATGGCCTATGGTACCCTAGAGATCTGGATTTCTCTCTTCATGCTTACACAGATGCAGATTGGACAGGAGATGTGGATGACCGGAAGAGCACCAGTGGTGGAGCATTCTTTTTGGGGAAGAGATTGGTTTCTTGGCTAAGCAAGAAACAAGATGCAATATCTCTGTCTACAACTGAAGCAGAATACATTGCAGCAATAGGTAGTTGCACTCAAATCTTATGGATGAAGCAGATGCTAAGAGACATTAAAGTTGAATATCAGGAGCCTATCACAATTTTCTGTGATAATTCAAGTGCAATTAATATTTCTAAGAATCCGGTATTGCATTCTAAGACTAAGCACATATCTATCAAGTTTCACTTTTTGAGAGAACAAGTGAACAAGGAAGAAGTCAGATTGGAGTATGTTCCCTCCAAGGATCAGATTGCAGATATCTTTACTAAACCTCTTCCCAAGGACTCTTTTGAATATCTCTGGGAGAAGTTAGGTGTCATGGCCCCTCTGGTGATGAACTAGGATGGACTGATGTGCATCAGTCTGGTGGATATCATAGTCATATCTTGTGATCCGGATTGATGATGGGGAGCTGCTACTAAGGGGGAGCAGCTGGTATGATTCTGATGTGTTAGAATTGCAAGTATGAGCCCTTTGCCATTGATGTCAAAGGGGGAGAGAAGACATGTGAAAAATAGGTGGCTGATGATCAAAGGGGGAGCAGTAAAGGAGGAGAAGACATGTTGCTGATAGGGAGAGCTGTGACAGAAAGGAGAAGTTCTTGTCTTGATGGTTTTTCACATCATATGTTGCCATCAATGAAAAAGAGGGAGATTGTTCCAAGTATGAGGTGAACCAATATTGTCATTGATGTCAACATACTCATATTGCATTGGTAAGAAGGTTTGGATGAATTGTGTGCTGTTGTTATTGAGGAAATCAGTCCCCATCCGGAACAGTGAAGAATAGTGATGAGAAGAAGGCAAATGTACTATATAGGTTGAGAACTAGAGGATGCGGATTAAAGGGTTTGTAGATATGAGTCTTTAGATGCTTCAGTTAAGATTTCAGAGGTCTGCATGAAGATCTGAAGAAGTTGTGGCTGTCTGTGTGGAACTGGTTCCGGCAAGTGTTCAGAGGTGATAGAGGATCACAGAAAGGTCCGGTGAGGTCCAGAATTGTATTATCCTAATCTGTGGATTGGAAGGAGTGTTTGGGATGTCCTTGTGATGTGTCATCTTGAGTTGTGTATGATTTTGAGGTCTGAAAGTACATTTTGCATTGTGATAGTGGTGACAGACTGTGTTCTTGAAGTACCGGATGATGCAGAGAAGAATTCTGGTAAGCTGATGAAGTGTGGATATTTTTGATGATTCAGGGAAGGTTATGATGATCATTGGATCATATCTAGTTCGTGTTGGTGGTCCGCATTGAAGTTAGAGTTGGATTTGATGTTATGGCTACCAGTTGTTGTTCTTCCTGTAACAGGCCGACTGGATGTTCTACACACCTTGCGAATGTTATTGTGATGTTTGCCGACTTAGATGATTGTTCCTAAGTTGATGTCTTGTATAAATAAGTGTTTGTGAATTCATTTTGATGTGTGGATTGTGTGGATGAGTGTGGTATAGTGAAGAGAAGTGCGAAAGGTAGAGCAAGGGTTTTTGGGCTTAAATGGAACTGATCCGGACATGGTAGAGATGTCATTCTCCAGTTCAAGATTGTGATTCTTATCACTTTGTAGACAGTGTGTCTCCTTGTAGGCATTGTGCTCAGGCAGTGAGCCCTAATTGGCATGTGCCATTCATTTTTCTTATTCTTCTAACAGAGAATAATCCTTGGGTTAATCACCCTGTGGTTTTTCCCTTAACCGGGTTTTCCACGTCAAAATCTTGGTGTTCAATGTGTTGATGTTTATCTACTCTTGTGTTTATGCATTATGTTTTCATGGATGGTTAATTGATATGCTGTTAACTAACAAAGAAGAATCAAGTGTTTGAAGTAAAAGCAAGTTTTTATACAACTGATTCACCCCCCCCTCTCAGTTGTATGCCCTAGATCCAACAGTACACTACTCTATTCATTGTTTTTTAACTAAAAATCAAGTTTTTTCCATGTTGAGACAACATATTCTTCGAATGATTTGTCAGGATCTAGTGACTGAGAACTAGACTTTAACCAACTAGGGATCTCATATTCATCAGTTGGATGACCTGTAGACCACATGCATTCCCTACCATCCTCATGATTATGATCTTAGTATGTATTTTGATGAATGCCCTTTTGAAATGGATTTACATCTCCTGCAGACTTAACTCTTTGTATGCTATTATCTGAGACATGATCACATGCATATACATCCATCCCTGCTGTAGCTCCTCCATGTGTTGTTGTGCTCTGAATATGTCTGTCATGCATATATCCCAATTCAGGCTTGTATACTTCAAAAATAGGAAGCAATCTCTTTAAATGCAGATCCAATCTTTGGAGAAAAGTTAAGTAGTCAATTTTGTCATGTAGCTCTCCGCGATATATAGTGTAGGCCTGAGGTGAACTAAAATCAGGCAAGGTTAATGGGGGATACTTCACCCTGATCTTCCTATCTAATACTTCTTTGAATTTAGTGGGATATCTACTTTGATGTTCTCTTCATGATATGATTGGTGAGATAGTCTTCTGAAGAATGAAGGGATATCATGATTGAAACCCTTATGTGTATCCATTGGAGCTAAATCTCCTGAACATTTAATTAATTTTAGGATATGCAATAAACCAATAAAGTTGAAACCATGCATCAAAATCTCATTCTATCCCTCCTTCTAGCACCAATTCTGTTGATGGTGCTTTTAGCACATAGTAATGCATGTAAGATACATGATATCTCACCACTCTTGAAAGGAATCCTATCCCAAAACATTAGAATAGGATTGCCCCAAGGTTTTTATAGCTAGGTCTTAATTCGTAGGATAAGTCAGTGGACATGTATTCAGCTACTTCAACCAAGCTGACTTAAATGTAATGTAGATAGACTTTAATGCAAGGTTTTTATAGCTAGGTCTTAATTCACAGGATAAGTCAGTGGACATGTATTCAGCTACTTTAACCAAGCGGACTTAAATGTAATGTAGATAGACTTTAATGCATTCGTTACAACAAATCCCTGTGATTAGCTCCCTTTTTTGCTCCATTTTTTGCTTCCACCCACTGTTTTAATCTATTTTTCTCTAATTTTTTGAAACAGTCAGCGCTATTTATCTGGATGGCGCTATTTTTGGCATTTTTTGCACCGATCAAAATATGTAGGTGCTAATTTAGGCACAAATTAGTGCCTAATTTAGTGCTAACTTTAGCACTGACAGTAGCACCTACATTAGCGCTGCCTTTAGCGCCTACATTAGCACCACCTTTAGTGCCTACATTAGCGCCGACTTTAACGATGACAATAGCACCTTTATTAGCGCCACCTTTAGCACCTACATTAGCTCCTGCATTAGCACCAACTTGAGCGCTGACTCTAGTGCCGACTTTAACACCTATCTGTGTTAGCTAAATGTCACATGGTGGAGGATGGTGCCAAGATGAGTGATGATTGTTGTGGCAATGTTATGGTCAAATGTGTTATGAAAATTAGGTGGCATGGGTAGTGGGCTATCAATGTTGGGAAAGGGTTAGGGAGGATGTAATGGAGGAAGGGATGTGTGTCATGGTATGATGTCTATATATATATCTGGAGAGAGAGAGAGAGAGATTGGAAGATTATAGAGAGAGATAGATAGATAACAATAGAGAGAAACTAATTTGTGCCTAGTTATGATTTCTATGAAATTTAATTGATGCGCAATTTAATCAATTACATCTCTCTATAATTACAAGTCCTCGCTATTCCATCCACCTTGTCTAGCATAATCTGTGAATTTGTTGTTATGATCTCCTCCAAAAGATATGCTGTGGAAAATGAACCATTTAAGACCTCATGCTAACAATCATTAGCCTATCATAAAAGAGTGATTGTAAGATACTATACTAATTCACAATCTTCAGGTTGAGCTTATGAGCTAAATTACATGTATTTTGTATATGCACCTAAGACAAGTCAAGGTTTGAACAACTTACAAAAATTTGTACCGAAAATCGAAGACTCTTGATATGAGTTATAGTATACAAAGATGCAAATTTCATGTGGAAAGTTTATTTAAAAATAAAGGAATAAAAACTTTTGTTATTGACGTCTTTAATTTCGAAGTGGTTATCATACATGAGAAGATACAGTACAAAAACTAGAAAATAAACACAATTGGTGTCGATGTTCTATGCATATGATATAGATTAGTGATTTCATATATACTTTTCTCCTTAAGCATGAGGGTTGACATTAGTTCTGATTCACAAGAAGGGATATTACTTCAATCAACTCTAGATTCTAATGCTAAATTAGAATGGCAAATGCACAATTAAATATAATAGGATAACACTTTGGCAAAGAATTATAACAGTATCCTAAAACAACTCTTCGATCTAAACAATTCAATCAATACTTTCTTCTCTAGATCATCCATCTCTGATCAAAGGAGCCACTAATGCATAGGGTTAAAATAATGTTGTCAATTGCCATTTGAGAATTAATTACTTTCTACACAATTAATGAAAATAACTTTTGCAATGAAATGTACAATTATATATATGCTCACACAATTAATCTTCCAAAGCCACTAAGTTTTGATTTAATAGCTACTAGAATCATGATAAAATCTGCCATGATTTGTTAATTACAATTGTATTTCCCCTTCTGATACCCATGACTACATCTATTCATGTACATTTTGTTCCATGTTCTAGAAGTAAAAAATTAATTGCATACCAATAACAACATCCTTGGAAAAATATAGATAAGTACAGTTTATATAACCAAATTAACACTATTATCACCTCCAAATATAACTACATTAGAGGTCATTTATTTGCAACCCCTTTCTTTCCTCATTGATATATCTATTTGTTGTATCTTTTGAATTCTATTTTTGGTCATTTGTTGACATTAATAGAATTATTTGGAAGGGTTTAATGTATCTAACATCTTGATAATTTTCTTTCTTGCAAACTAAATCAGTTTGCTATGTATTTGACAAATTCTCTATGCACTTAACTTTTTCAAAATAGTCTTTTGAAAATAGTTTAAATCTTGTCCAAATCTCTATACAACTAGAATTGAAGTAAAAGGTTGCCTTATTGCCTCAAGACTAAAGATGGTAAACAATATATAGTTACAAGGAACAGTATGCATTCTACTTTATAAGTAATTCACAAATGTCATTTAAGCCAACTACCATATGACTTGTTGATGCTTATTTTATTTTACTGTTCTAATACATACAACCTTAGACATATGCCTCCCATCATGAACTAGAATAACTACGATATAAATTACATAACTCATTTTGTATAAGCACAAAATAATCTTGCACAGTTGATTGTTTCATGTTTAGTCAGGGTGATTTGAAGGAAGATCAAAGTTGCACTCCAAGTAGATGTGTGGATAAAGAAGGGCTTAGCGGAATATGGAAACCTTTAGATTTTGTGATTTTTGTTTTTCCTTTCAAAACTATTTGTTTTCTTTCTTTACTAATGAACATTTATTCAGAAGCCCTTTCCTACACTCAAATCTTCAGTTTTAAACTCACTTGCATGGAAAATGCATTAAAGGTATCAATTATATATGTTACATGATTTATGTGATGCCCTGTCATGTAACCCTAGAGAGTTAGGCGAACAGGTCCTAAAATTATAAAAATATATATTTTTTTGAAGCAAGTAAATGCATTTACACTAGATAGAATTAACACTATTTTAAGCATCAAATAACCATAATTTATAACAACACAAGTAATAAACCTCATGATACAAAAGAAGAAGATTACATTACCCATTTACAGATATGAATAGTTACAAAAGTTCAAAAACAAGATTACATGATTACAAGATTCATGACCGATTACATCAGTTTACAATATACAACAAGATTATACAATTTTGGAAGTATAGCACAGCTCTAAGGATGCAATACAATTTGAAACTGGATCACTTCTGCAGTGATCACAAATCAAGATGATCAAGGAAAACCAATCGATTAATCTCTTCCACCCAACCTTGTGGAACCCTGAGGTCCACCCCTCGAGCTAGGAGATAACAATGAGGTTCCCCAACACAAGCAAGGATAGGAGGACTAATAGAAGATAGAAATACCATAGGTTTCACATCTAGACAACACTGAACACAACAATCAACATCTAGAGGTAATAGAATAGGGTAAACTGGAGTGCAGTAGGAAGAAGTGTCATCGCATGGCTCTACATGGGTTAACCTGACTGCCTCTCTCTAAACGTTGGCCCCCATCTATGGTTACCCTGACAGCCTCTCTCTAGGCACCGACCCCATAGGTCACACATGTGGTCTTCCTTATTTTGATTAATGTGAAGTGTACCCTTTCCCCTAGTCAATTATTAGATTTTCACTTGTTAAACACTTCCAATGGGTTACCCAGACATCCACTTTGGGCGCCAGCCCTACATCAGGAGCCACTCCCCTTCCTACACTCAGTTGACCCAACCCAAACAAGTACTATACAAGGACACACATGACATATCTCCAACACTTATAACAAGCCAAAATAACCCAAGGCATGCAAAAGTCCAAATTTAATGAAATAAAAACCAGCTTTCTCTCTCTAGAATGCAAGTACTCAAAGCATCAAAAGTTCAAGGTAGACAAGCCTCTGGAGTTGGATAAATTGAAACATAATACCACTATTACTACATCCATTTCCTGATATGGAAAAAAAATGAGGATTAAAATAACTATTACATTCCATTAGAACAATATGACTCATAACTAAAGAATAATATAATAAACCAATTACATCATTACTACTTGACACTAATAACTAACAATGGAATTTCAAGCAAGACCATATTAACTCAACATATCACCATCGAACAATTTTAAACCGGAAAGCATTAAAATAAACCACTAAGAAAGAAACATACTAATATGATAGGTTAAGATATTCAAGAACAGATACTATATCAGAAAGAATATAGATATAGAATGTTTTGATAATGATAAGAGACTTTGAAAAGGAAATGCTCTAGTAGACATGTATGCAAAAGTGAGAGCACAGACAAAGTGCATTAACTGTTTAGCAAATTGCCTCAAAGAGATGTCAAATTAAGGAATGCAATGATTAAAGGATATGCATAGAATGGATTTGTAGATTTAATAACAACAATCAAGATGGCATAGGAATGTCTATCACTAATTGATACATATCTCTGAATTGACAAGCTGGGTAATGCTAACTATTTTGGATATAGTTTTCATAGGTAAGAGCTCAATCTTATATAAAAATATCAGAAAAACCTAATTTGAAAATATAGAGTTATTGGTGACGCAACTAACTGTTTTAACAAAGATGAAACGAGTGAAAGGTAAACAGTCACAAAATATACATATCTCCAAAATGACAAACTGGGTATGGACAATTTTTAGATAACTAGGTCGTACACCATATATAAAAAAATTAGAGGAACTCAGTTCATAAAACTAAAGTTATGGCTAATGCAATAGACTTCTAAAACAAAGATGAAATGGCTTAGAGGTAGACAGTCACAAAACATTCATATCTCCTAAATGACAAACCAGGTGTGAATGATTTTTAGATATGATTTAGGTAACTAGGTCATACACCATATATAAAAAATTTAAAGGAACCCAGTTCGTAAAACTAAAGTTATGGCTAACACAATATACTGTTAAAATAGAGACAGAATGACTGAGAGGTAGACAGTCGTAAAACCGTATTATTGCAAAAATCACAAACTCGGTATGGACACTTTTTGGATATGAGTTAGGTAACTAGGTCGTGCACCATATATCAAAAATGTAGAGGAACCTAGTTTGTAAGACTAAAGTTATGGCTAACGTAACAGACTGCTAAAATAGAGACGAAATGGATGAGAGGTAGACAGTCACAAAACATTCATATCTCCAAAATGACAAACTAGGTATAGATGATTTTGGGGTATAATTTAGGTAACTAGGTCTTGCACCATATATAACAAATATAGAGGAACCCAGTTTGTAAAACGAAAGGTATGGCTAACGCAATAGACTTTAAAAATAGAGATGAAATGGGCGAGAGATAGATAGTCACATCAATCGGTGATTCCTAGAAATGCAATGATAAAAACACGCATAAGTAGATCTGATAACAAGACTTCTAACCTCTCAAAAAAATTACCATCAATAGGAAAAATTATAACTCAAACATTTTCTTCAACAGGAAAATGAGACAGAAATTAGAACCAAAGGAACCTGATTTCGCTTGCTTGACTGGGTTGAAGATTCGATGTTGGGTTCAATTGCTGTAGCCACAAACCAGTCTCCCTCCAAAAGTTCCATCTGCTGAAGATCCTTATGAGAGATAAATCTACCCCCTAAATATAGCCCAAAAACTCCCTATTTTTAGCGAAAAAAATCCCCTAAAATCTTCCAGAAGATTCCCTCTGGCCCACAAGAGGCAATAACTCTTGTATGAACAATATCTTACAATTTTCTATTTTAAACATTTTACAACCAAACCAAGATAAATATATTTTATGGTAACACATAAATATTATTTATTTATTTTTCTCTAGTTGCAATTAGATTTATTACTCTTATTTTTATTATTTATTAACTTCTAGAATAGTATTTTTTCATAAACTAAATTTACATAAGGACATTTATATATTTATTTATTTAACAAAAATGCTTCATAACTAATTATTTTATTTTAAGGCAACAATAACCAAAATAATACCAACAAAATAACCCAACTGTCAAACCATACCTGACTACTATGCAAGATCAGAAAACAAGACCACCACAACAATGATTGACTATCATGACCAAACTGACAACACTGATAGGGTACACAACTGGATACTCATCCTCTTCAAGGATGATGGCTAGGCTAGGGGACCATATGTTATCTCCATTCAACAAATTCCATTGGTATGAAGGCACGCTCATACCTGTCAATTTAGGTGGAGTCAATGCCTGGTAACTGCATGATAGAAACATCACTTAACACAAAATGGGTCCAATAGAAACAAACATTCAGAATAGCCACCATACAGATTTTAAAAATAAATGCAAACCCAAGTGGTAAAATAATCAAATCCAACTTTAAGTCACAGAGTGCGCACAATTTCCAATAAATCAAGTAAAAAGAAAAGGGGTTTGGTGACCACTCTTGTCATAAGAAAGTTCAAAGAAAGAAAATTTATTGTTAACCCCCAACAACAGATGAAACAACTATCAAAAATTTCAAAACAACCAAATTACAAAACAAATACACATCACGGTGTGACTAATTTTAGCCACAAAAAGGGAGTATTTGCTACACAACACTTAATGATGCTATGTCCAGAATGTTTTAGAGAATGTACACCAACACTCAAACAATTTAGTTAACTATATACTCTTATTTAAGAAACTTTTATACAAAGATTTAAGGCAACACAGCCGCTACTTATATACAAACAACTTCTATTTTTAATACAATACAATTTCTTTTTACTAAGCTTTGAACATATGCAATTACTTATGCGAGAAAATACTTATAAAGGAAATGTATGATGTCACACACAAGAATAATTAAAAACTATAATTGACTTACATTATCACATTCATGATCTCACAGGCCCAACACAAGCTCTCGTTTGATCTCCTGCACACAGTTCTTACATAGGCATATACAATGATAACTTTCATAAACTACAATAGATCTTCCACAAGCGGTCATGACCAACTAGGAAATAGATGTTAGGTTATCAACAACCACGTTAAGATACCCCACACATGACAACACCACATAACCACATGGCTCACCAAATGATTAAATCATTCCAATACTTAATTACATGCACTAACAATAACCATGCTTCTTTCTTATAATGCACTAGTGACCACAAGAAAAACTCAAAGCCTCAACAAAACAACAAGCACTAACATTCAAGGAAGACATATTGTCAAATAAATCATCACATTATCAGAGAAGAGGAAGAGAGAACACATAAGTAAACAAGACATAATCAAATGATAAGTCCTTGAACTTATCAACCTTCTAATGTCATAGTAATGCACACCGGTGAAAGGTACTATTACCAACTCACTACAAAAGAAAATCACTTAACCTAGAGCAACAACAACAATCCAGAGGTCTCAGTGTTGCAACTTGGCTCTGATACCAAATGTGATGCCCCATCATGCAACCCTAGAGAGTTAGGCTAACAGGTACTAAAATTATAGAAATATATATTTTTTTAAGCAAGTAAATGCATTTACACTAGATAGAATTAACACTATTTTAACCATTAAAACAAGATGATCAACTAATACCTCTAGGGAAACATAACTGCATCAGATAATCATAATTTATAAAAACACAAGTAATAAACCTCATGATACAAAAGAAGAAGATTACATTACCCATTTACGGATATGAACAATTAGAATAGTTCAAAAACAAGATTACAAGATTCATGACTGATTACATCGGTTACAATATTCGACAAGATTATACAATTCTAGAAGTATAGCACAGCTCTGATGGTGCAATACAATATGAAACTGGAACACTTCTGCAGTGATCATGAATTAGGACGATCAAGGAAAACCAATAGATTAAGCTCTTCCACCCAACCTTGTGGAACCCTGAGGTCCCCCCTGAGCTAGGAGATAACAATGAGATTCCCCGACACAAGCAAGGACAGGAGGACTAACAGAAGACATAAATACCATAGGTTTCACATGCGGACAACACTGAACACAATAATCAACATCTAGAGGTAATAGAATAGGGTAAGCTAGAGTACAGTAGGAAGAAGTGTCATCACATAGCTCTACATGGGTTACCCTGACTATCTCTCTCTAGATGTCAGCTCCCATCTATGGTTACCCTGATAGCCTCTCTCTAGGTGTGATCACACATGCGATCTTCCTTGTTTTGATTAATGTGAAGTCTACCCTTTCCCCCTAGTAAATTATTTGATTTTCAGTTGTTAAACACTTCCAATGGGTTACCCAAATAGCCACTTTGGGTGCCGGCCCCACATCAGAAGCCACTCCCCTTCCTACACTCAGTTGACCCAACCCAAACAAGTACTATACAAGGACACACATGACATACCTCAAACACTTATAACAAGCCAAAATAACCCGAGGCATCCAAAAGTCCAAATTTAATGAAACAAAAACTAGCTTTCTCTCTCTAGAATGCAAGTACTCAAAGCCATCGAAAGTTCAAGGTAGACAAGCCTTTGGAGTCAGGTAAATTGAAACACAATACCACTATTACTACATCCATTTCCTGATATGGAAAAAAAATGAGGATTAAAATAACTATTACATTCCATTAGAACAATATGACTCAAAACCAAAGAATAATATAATAAACCAATTACATCATTACTACTTGACGCTAATAACTAACAATGGAATTTCAAGCAAGACCATATTAACTCAACATATCACCATTGAACAATTGTAAACCGGAAAGCACTAAAATAAACCACTAAGAAAGAAACATACTAATATGATCGGTTAAGATATGCAAGAAC
This sequence comes from Cunninghamia lanceolata, assembly GCA_027924645.1. NCBI lineage: Eukaryota > Viridiplantae > Streptophyta > Pinopsida > Cupressales > Cupressaceae > Cunninghamia > Cunninghamia lanceolata. The sequence continues at coordinate 558,725 of BSBN01001389.1, forward strand.
AGATACTATATCAGAAAGAATATAGATATAGAATGTTTTGATAATGATAAGAGACTTCGAAAAGGAAATGCTCTAGTAGACATGTATGCAAAAGTGAGAGCACAGACAAAGTGCATTAACTATTCAGCAAATTGCCTCAAAGAGATGTCAAATTAAGGAATGCAATGATTAAATGATATGCATAGAATGGATTTGTAGATTTAATAACAACAATTAAGATGGCATAGGAATGTCTATCACTAATTGATACATATCTCTGAATTGACAAACTGGGTAATGCTAACGTTTTTGGATATAGTTTTCATAGGTAAGAGCTAAATCTTATATAAAATTTTAGAGAAACCCAATTTGAAAATATAGAGTTATTGGTGACGCAACTAACTGTTTTAACAGAGATGAAATGGGTGAAAGGTAGACAGTCAAAAAATATACATATCTCCAAAATGCGAAACCGGGTATGTACAATTTTTTGATATGATTTAGACAACTAGGTCATGCACCATGTATCACAAATTGAGAGGAACCCAGCTCACAAAATTAAAGTTATGGTGAACGCAACAGACTACTAAAATAGAGATGAAATAGTTGAGAGGTAGACAGTCACAAAACATTCATATCTCCAAAATGACACATTGGGTATGGATGATGTTTTATACAATTTAGCTAACTAGGTCATACACCATATATAAAAAATTTAGAGGAACCCAGTTCGTAAAACTAAAGTTATGGCTAACACAACAGACTGCTAAAACAGAGACGAAATGACTGAGAGGTAGACAGTCACAAAATACTCATATCTCCAAAACGACAAACTAGGTATGGATGATTTTTGTGTGTGATTTAGGTAACTAGGTCATGAACCATATATCAAAAATTTAGAGGAACTTAATTTGTAAAATTAAGGTTATGGCTAACGCAACAGACTGCTAAAATAGAGACGAAATGGCTGAGAGGTAGACAGTCACAAAACATTCATATCTCCAAAATGCCAAATTAGGTATGGACGATTTTTGGATATGATTTAGGTAACTAAGTTGTGCATCATATATCACAAATTTAGAGGAACCCAATTCGTAAAATAAATGTTATGGCTAATGCAATAGACTATAAAAATGAAGATGAAATAGGCGAGAGATAGATAGTAACATCAATCGGTGATTCCCAGAAATGCAATGATACAGACATGCACAATTGGATCTGATAACAAGGCTTCTAATCTCTCAAGAAAATTACCATCAATAGGAAAAATTATAACTCGAACATTTGCTTCCGAAGAAAAATGAGACAAAAATTATAACCAAAGGAACTTGATTTCGCTTGCTTGACTGGGTTGAAGATTCGATGCCGGGTTCAACTGTTGCAGCCACAAACTAGTCTCCCTACAAAAGTTCCATCTGCCGAAGACCTTATGAGAGAGAAATCTCCCCCCTAATACAGCCCAAAAACTCCCTATTTTTAGCGAAAGAAATCCCCTAAAATCTTCCATAAGATTCACCCCCACAAGAGGTAATAACTCTTGCATGAACAATATCTTACAGTTTGCTATTTTAAACATTTTACAACCAGACCAAGGTAAATATATTTTATGGTAACACATAAATATTATTTATTTATTTTTCTCTAGTTGCAATTACATTTATTACTATTATTTTTATTATTTATTAACTTAACTTCTAGAATAATATATTATTCATAACCTAAATTTACATAAGGACATGTATATATTTATTTATTTAACAAAAATGCTTCATAACTAATTATTTTATTTTAAGGCAACAATAACCAAAACAATACCAACAAAATAACCCAACTGTCAAACCATACCTGACTACTATGCAAGATCAAAAAACAAGACCACCACAACAATGACTATCATGACCAAACCAACAACATTGATAGGGTACAAAACCAGATACTCATCCTCTTCAAGGATGATGGCTAGGCTAGGTGACCATATGTTATCTCCATTCAACAACGTCTATTGGTATGAAGGGACATTCAGACCTGCCAATTCAGGTGGAGTCGATGCCTAGTACCTACAACCTATAGCAAATAAAAGTGTCGAATACATACATATAATCATCCAAGCAAGCACATAGTGACAGGGAATCGCAATGTAGTAGGGTACTCATTATAATTAATACTACACTGTCCCTTCACAAAACACATCACAAGTATCCACATTAAACAAATTCATTAGTAAATAAACAACCAGATAACACATAGACAAATAATCACATTAATCACGTAGTAAAACTAATCTACATAATCAATTAACCTATAACTGATCACAACATAAGAATAATGTACTAATCATAAAGTATCAACAGTGTCATCATAATAAACGTTAATGAGTGTCATCAACTATATCATAACTGTAAGCCTACCATCAACATGTCTATCATACCCTAAGTATTCTGAGTATTTTACCTTCTTCATTATCCTTAGCCTGACCACCTTCTCATCCAAACTGAGAATGGAGGGGCACTACAATTTAAATCTATTATTTTGTTGTTCTTAGTATGACAGAAAGAAGGAAGTTGTTGCTTCTTAGACTTGTTGCACACCTTGCATTAGGTCCACAGGCTGGTGGAATGGTATCTGAGGACACAATGACTCTCATATCATTTTTTTTTTGCAAGGAATCAATTTAAAATGGTCTAAGGCCTAGATTTCATTCCAACCTAGGATTCCATCACAATAATGTCATATTACAATCTTCAAATATGTGTATAGTTTATGTGCATGGTAGAAACCATTTAGTAATAATTTCTCACACACCACACTATAATTGAGATGTGTGAATGCCCTAAAACTATACAGGTTCAGTCCAAACACTATCATAAGATCATGCTTGATAAGATCACGGATACATCATAGTTTAGGTTTCTGAATGCTTAAGTCCTCCTTTGTCAGATGTTGTGGTTGCAACTACCCTGTTAGACATGTATGCAAAATGTGGAAGCATAGACAAGGCATGTGAACTGTTTGACAGAATGCCTCAAAGAAATGTGGTCTCATGGACTGTAATGATTGTAGGATATGCACAAAATGGATTTGTTGAAAAGGCTTTATAAATTTTAAAGCAAATGCAATTGGCTGGTGCAAAGCCAAATTACACAACCTTTGCCAGCATCCTCCCTGCCTATGTCAAAATGGGAGCTTTGGAATAGGGTATGGACATCCATCAAAACATAAAGAATAGAGGAATTTTCTCAGATGTTGTAGTTGCAACAGCCCTATTAGACATGTATGCAAAATGTGGAAGCATAGACAAGGCACACGAACTGTTTGACAGAATGCCTCAAAGAAATGTGGTCTCATGGACTGTAATGACTTCATCATATGCACAAAATGGATTTGTTGAAAAGGATTTAGAAATTTTAAAGCAAATACAATTAGCTGGTGTAAAGCCAAATTCCACAACCTTTGCTAGCATCCTCCCTGCATGTGTTAAAATGGGAGCTTTGGAATAGGGTATGGACATCCATCAATACATAAAGGATAGAGGAATTTTGTCAAATGTTGTAGTTGCAACTACCATATTAGACATGTATGCAAAATGTGGAACCATAGACAAGGCACGTGAACTATTTGACAGAATGCCTCAAAGAAATGTGGTCTCATGGACTGCAATGATTGCAGGATATGCACAAAATATGGAATCATAGACAAAAAATGTGAACTGTTTGACATAATTAAAATATGTTGTAGTCATCAAATCCTCAATCATAACTTCCTTGCAATGAATTGAGGCCATTGTAGAGTTAATCCTAAGGTTTCTTCTTAGTGCAAAATGAGGATTAGGTTGAGACCTTGACATTAAAGCAAAATATAAAGCAATGAAAAGGAAATTGCATCCAAGTAATCCTAATTTTTTCTGCCAACAATTCATACCAAAGATTGAATAATTTAAGGATATTGCAACAGGTAATTTGTATCGACACAAATAATATTACTGAAGCATTACAAAGTTTAGGCCATAAGAATCATCCTTTTTTAAACATGGATTGCAAATAATTCTAAAAATTTAATCATTCTAAAAATTTAGAAGTCTTGGTCATTAACATTATTATCTGCTACAATGTCATCAAGTGTATCATTGTCAATGTTCATATGTTCTTTCAAGCATTTAATATTATCATCATCCTCATATTGACCTGCATCATCTTCATCATCATTGAAATTTGACTGTAGACCATCTATATTGTTACTAGATGTATTTGGATCATCATTTTCTATACCATCCATATTGTTGTCATCCATAACATCATCTAACTCTTGATTGTTGTCTTCTTGTGCCTGAACATAACTATCTTCAACATCATCATGGATGTCAATTTCTTCGATGCTCTCTAATCTCTCTCTCATTTTTTGGCCATCATTGTTTTGCTCAATATCCACTAATGCATCATCAAATACATGCCTTAATCTTGGATCATAATGTATGACAAATATCCATTTCGGGTCCAAAATATGTTCATAGAAAAATACCTGCACATGAACTACATACATATATTAGACGTATGGTATAACAATTTTATTGATTAATAAACACATGTATATATTCGCAATAAACTATGAATTAATAGATTAATGATCACTACCGCTTTTTGTTTGAGTTAAAGAAATACCTGCTTACAATGAATTGGTAGAACATAAGGCTCTTTATCCCCTGGTAGGAAACATGAGGAATCTATAGAAAACAATCCATTATGGGTATCATGTCTTTGTGTCCTCTCAAATGTTTCATACCATCTACACTTAAAAACAAAACATTTAAAAGAGCAGTAATCCAACTCAATAATTTCTTGTATTTTCCCAACATATTGTAGATTTCCTTCAATTATATTCTTAGCTTTTGAGCTTGATCAACTGGATTGCTTGAAGTCAACCATGATGCCACAATCGAAGGATCATCTCTTTACATCTACACTTTCTACATGATAATGTCGACCATATGACCACATTGCTGGATATTTCCTCACCTATGAAAGACCATTTATTTAAGTGAAAACAAATATAATTCAATGAATATTAAAATAGTTAATAGCGTCAAAATTGTAAGGAAACAACATTTTGTAAAATTCCAACTATACCTTTCTTTCACATCCTCTAGACATGTTGATTTCGTCTTCTGTTATGTTTAAATCTATACCTGCATCTTCTATTTGATTTTGAATTTGTTCAGTAACCCATTTTAGTGTGCAATCGTTGCCCCATTCCCCAAGTGGATCAGTGGGAAGTGGAGTATTCCTTGGGTTTGATAGCTTAAACTGTCTCCTTGCTTCTAACACTTCTCTCTTTTTATCATACAGATCGATCCATTTGTTCATAAAGTCCATGTGGTACATAATGAACTTGTTGAGTATAGCACTTTCGTCTACACCTATTACATGTCAACATGTTTATTTCAAACTCCAAATGTCTGCATGCTATTAATTTGACAAATAAATTACAGAGTAAATTAATGATTACAAGAAAAACAACTACACTGATCATGAATTTACTTACTAATTTCTACTTGAACACCATTAGATTGTGGTTTTTCTCCATCAATAATATCTGATGCTCATTCTTCATCCAAGAAGCATGGCCCATCTTCAAAATCCTTACCAAGGAATTTATACAGGAAGAAAAATGCTTCATTCAATATATACCCTTCAGCCATGCAACCCTCTGGATATGCCTTTTGTCAAACATATCTTTTTTGAGTTTTCATAAACCTCTCAAAGAAAAACATCCACCTCATTGATACGACACCCACCAATTCAATGTCATCGACTAGGTGTATAAGTAAATGGACTTGTAGGTCCATGAAACTTGTAGGGAGCTCCTTCTCAAATACACATACAATTTCTGCAATTTTTTTCTTCCATTTTGGCACTTCACATTCATGGATCTCCTTGGGGATCACCCACCTAATATACAAATAGTAAATTAGTATGAACCTTTAGTCAAAAATTAAAATGCAATATAATATCTCTATGTCTCTCACACATGAACATTTCATATAATCAAATACCTTGTAAATGCTGACAATTGACTTATGGCATTCCTTAAGTCAACTGTAAGACAGGAATCCCCCCAATTGCCAATGGCATGATATGCTATCAAACACATTTATGAAAAGGTCATTAGTAGTTTTTCCTCACACAACAAAATATCAAAATATATTTAGTACTTAATCAATGTTACTAGTAAATGTTAAATGATGATATATAATACCTTCATAAAATTATGAAAATCATGTGTTTTAAATCCTGTGATATGTCCATCAACTGTAAAAGCTTTAGCCAATGACAACCCATAGCCAGTAGGTGTCCTTATTGAATGGATGACATTTTTTAGTTGGTCTAGCTCTTTTTTTTTCAAAATCCATAGAGCTTCTGCATATGTTTCATTTTCCTTGTTTGGCCATAAATATTTTCTATCAATTTTGGTACGCGAAAGAGCAATATCTCTCCTCGAAGACAAGGTGTCCTTCTCTTTGCCTAATATATGTCAAAATATAGAATCTGGGACATTTTTGAAGATGTGCATAGGATCTAATAGGTGAGATATTAATAGATCCTTCTAGTAAGGGAGCTCATAAAATATCGATTTCCTTTTCATTCCTTGTGGCATATTAACTACAACTTGTTCTAGTTCTTCAATTGAATCACCTCGATCAAAAAAATCCTCCCAAGTTTTCAATTCAACATCTTCATGCTTCTTAAGCCAATCACCTGGATCCATAATCATGGGAGGGCCTCTATTTTCAACTTTTCCATCAAATTGATTCTTCAAGCGATTCCTAAACTTATGATCTAGTGGTAGAAAAACCCTGTTGTTTGCATAAATAAATTTATGTAGATCTTTAGAATATCGCCCTTAAATGTTTTCTACACATCTTAGACATGCAAATATCCCCTTTGTTTGAAGCCCTGAAATTCAATAAGTAATGTTAATAACATAAAAAAAATGTATAAAACTAAGTATGAAAGTTGGGATGGAAACAAATTATGAGTCTAAATACGTAAATATTTTATCTTACCAGAATAAACACCAAGTCATGGGAAATCATGAATAGTCCAACATAGCACACCATACAACATGAAGGACCTCTTTGATGGGGGACATGATATGTCATACATTCTTATGCCTTTCCATAGCAGTTTCATCTCATCAATAAAAGGCGCAAGATAAACATCCATGTTTTTAACTTGATATTTTCCTGGAACAATGAGAGTCAGCATAAGTTGCTCCTTTCTAACACTCATCCATGGGGGAATATTGTATACTATCAATCTGACTGGCCAAACACTATAATTTGTGCTTAGTAAAGAGAATGGGCACACTCCATCAATTGTAAGACCAAACCTGATACTACGGGGTTCATCTTTGAATTTTCTTGGCCATTTTTCCTCTATGTGTTTCATTGCTTTGGAGTCGGCCAGAATTTGCATGAATCCATCTTTACTCCTATTTTTTGCATGCCAGTCCATCAATTGTGCAAGTGACTTGCAATGAAACATTCGTTGAAGTCTAGGTATAATTGGCATGTGACGTAAAACCTTCTTTGAAACTGTAGGACCTTGTACATCTGTATGATATCTCTTCTCTTTGCATACAGGGCATTTTACCTTATTTTCATATTCATCTCTATATAAAATGCAATCATTTTTAGATGAATGAATTTGCTTATATTAAATCCCCAACTCAACCAACAACAGACGCGCCTCTCGGCAACTTGATGGAAACACATTCTCTTTAGGGAATATTTTAATTTTTAGTGCCCTGTAAGATTGCCAGAGATTAAATCAATTAAATGTTTGACTTATGATGAACATGTTTCATATGTCAATCTATACTAGGACTGTTTATATACAATATATGGTTTTAAATTCCCCTTAAAGAAATATAAACGAAGTTGATGAATGCTTACAAATTATGTACACCAATTGACAATACAAAGTAAGAAATGGATTTCATCTCACTTTAGTAGGGTAGTGAATCCTTTGTCTGACCAACCAAATAGTGACTTGATTTCTAATAATATTAATGTGCATGCCAGTTTTGAAGTTCTACTTGTACCTGATTTGAACACGGGTGTCTTCGCTACTTGCTTGATGGAGTCTTTCAAGTTGTTATCATCAACATTACGTTGGTGGTAATTACCCCTGCTATCATCGTTACTGTCAACCATATGATCATTATTGTCATCATTGTTTCCATCCCCAAAGAAACCTGTAAGTATTTCATTCTATCCTTCTTCATGCACTGCATTTTTACTATCATGATCATCATCATTAAGGCTAGCTGGCATGTCATCAGTGTATGTAGATCTCATCAGCAGTTCAAATTTCTCAGCGGCTAGTATTCTCTTCAATGTTGCTCTTTTATTCCTAGTATGGTTTAAAGGATGGTTTGGATCATCCCGTCCAAACCTTAATAACCCAGTTGGATCTTGGGTATTAGTATTGTTTAGGGTAAAATTGGATTTGTTGATCTTTTGTGGTTTAGATGTTAAAATCCTCCTTTCACCCTAACATTGAGGGATCTAGGGTCGAGTGGCGAGCACTGTCATACCCTAGGTCACTTGAAAATGAGGGGAATCTTGGATTAGCGAATTAACTATCAATTTTTCCTTCTCCTATGCTCAATTGACCATTAAAACCCTAATTATGTAAATACGACAACAAATTATCGAATTACGAAAAAACCTCTTACAGGTGGGAGTAAAATACCAAATTACAGGATACCTATTTTCGGGGTTCTGAAGCAGAATAGTCGGGGACACAAGAGCGGGTGCCCAAGTCCAAGGTACTTGCTTTTTTTGGGAATCTGGACCTCAATCAGACACTGATTAACCCTATAACTTCTATTTTCTCAAATTTTTGTACGAAGGACACTGGAGCGAGCACCCTAGTCCTGGAAGTGCTCCTTTGTCCATCTTTTCTTCAGATCCTGAATCCCTGATCCCTTTCTAGCCTTCTTGCAACTCAACTTTTCTCGGATGCGACACCTATAACTTACAATCACAAGACTTGGTTTGGGGATTCTGGTGTTTATAGGTTTGCCTAAGTCAAACCCTGGAGGACACTTCAGTCTCCAAACACCATGTTCAAATAAAGATGGCATGCCCTTGTGAGGCAGAGGCCAAAAACCAAAGGAATCAATGATAAAAACACAATGATATGTCACCTTGTAGTGAAGCTTTCATGGAGGAAGATGCTCTTCATGCCATGAAGGAATTGATGCTCAAATCTACAAATATCAATGCACAAAACACACAAGTCTGCTCTTGCAACACAATAGAAAGCCTTGAATCACCTTGAGAACATAATAGCTTGCTAGTAATCATCTAGTTGAAATCTAATTTACAAATGAATGCCTACACATGCTTATATATGCACCTACAAGCATTCTTGCCAAGATATTAAAAATCAAACTTTACCGTGTCGCCAAAATAACCTCCTAATGGTCATAAACTGACACCCAGAAATTGGGGCTGCCCTAAAATAGGGCAGGACTAGGGCGTGACCACCCAAGTCCTCTCCCCCTATTTTAGGTAGGGTACAGCTCAAGGGGTCCACCTAGGTCCTATTTATAATGGAATCTAGGTCTCATTCCTTCGGGATGCCAAAATATGAACTAAAATGTCCTAAAGGCACTCTAAAGACCCGAGAGCTAAACCTTATGAGGGAAAAGCCCCCAAGGGGACATTTTATGACATTACAATCAGCCCCCACTTTAATGTATGTATGAATGCAAGGCCCAGACATGCATTAAAGTAAGGTCACAAACACAGAAAACACACCAAGCACAGAGAAGACATGCCAACCGCATAAATACAGTAACAAGCATGCAAAACATGGAGAAGACAGTTATAGTCACACAAAACATGAAGTAGACAATCAATGCATAGAAGACACATTAAAGCATGGAAGACAAAAATGATATATTTTCTTTTCTTTTTCTCATATATATATAATCCAAATGCAAGTACTGGAAAATAAACAAACCTCCCATAATACACAATGCACCACTTAAGGGCGTAGGTCTCTATATATATGGGGCAACACACATGCAAGACACGCAAAACCTCCCAAAATGCACGAAGCACTCCCCAAGAGCACTGGTCACTGCATATGGGGAAACAAACACGCCAAACAAAATAAGCACACCAAAACACACACAATTGAAGACACAAAGAAAACATGGCAGACAAGCGATGGTGTGTTCCCTATTTCTAGGTTCATCACCATCTCAGGCACATTACAAGCACACACCGATGATTGGGCTTCGCTACAACAATCACCAAAGACACGCTTAAGGGTTGAGTTAGTCATAGAACTGCTCCCCGCCTCTGCAAAGGACTTTTGAAAATGATAGGATGATGCAATCTGCTCCGAGAAGTACACCATCCCTGCCTTTGCAGAGGGCTTAAGAAAAAGGATATGCTCAATATCCTATCTCCACAGAGGGCTTATATGATTGATTGATTGCAAACAAGCTCAGGATGCACGATGCACTACTCTGGTGCAGGTCAATGCATCTGAGGTCAAACACATTGATAACATCTATAACAAATAGCTTACCTTATATGCCCCCACCTTAAGGTGGTTGATATCAGTTATCGATATCAAGCACGTTAAGGTAGGAAGAAAACACACGAGGGAACACCGACTTTCATAAATCCCATGCCCACCAGAGGTGACATGTACTTTACGATTGACAAATGTTCCCACAAACACATCCCTACAAGAAACATGTTAGTGTCTACGAAATCATGATAAACAACAACATCAATGCCTATGATTAACCACACAAAGAGACAAGGTTATACAACGAATCGCGTACCGCCAAGGCTAGATTCAAAGGCAAACAAAGGTGCACAGAGCAGCAGTATTGTTAAGGTTTGTAAATGTGACAGAAACATCATTAATATTCACTACGCGGAAAGCACGAGTGCTTCCACTAGCCAAGCATCGGATAAGATATACAACCCCATTGTCATATTAGGAACTAAGTCCATTTTTTGATTGCTCTCGAAAGGGACACTAGGTCCGCATCAGTAAAAATGTTTGTCGTCATCCGCCAACTAGATGGAAACACTAGCAGAAGGGAAACAATAAAAAAGAGAGGAGAAACAAGTGTCTTAGGGACAGACACATAGGAGGGTTCCCCCAAGTCACCAACCACAACGCTATGTCCATAAGACACAACACAACAATGAAATCAGAGAGAGGCAATATAGAAGAATGATGATACAAATAGAAGAAGGTCACAACAAAGGCAGTCTCCTGGTATCCCAAACCTTACAGGAGAATATGAGGTCATTCCAGGAGGCCTAAACAACACATAACACATTATGGGGGAAGCACATTATGATAGAAATAAAAGTTTATAGATACTTACCTATAAGGTCTTCATTTTATATCTTGGAGCTCTTGAACCTCTTAGAGAGGTACTCGATCATGTTTAAAGAAAAATTTGAGTGGTTCTTATAAGAGTCTTGTTTGTTATCATATGATGCTTGTTCATTATATTCTTGTTTATATGAGACTTTTTGTTGCTTACGAGGGGGAGAACCACTATTATTTCTGACTATTGATTGTCGTTTTGCTCTTTTTTGATTTCTACCAAGTTTTTGTTGATGAATCTTTATACAATAGTAGAAAGATTCATCTTGTACAATCTTTCTCATATGTATTAGTTGTTGTTCTTTCTTTTCAAAGGTCTTTTGATTATCTCCTGATCCATATAAGGATAACAGAGGAGGAACCTTAGCATAAATTCCATTTCTTCATGGACGAGGTGGGTTATCCACTTGTTTCTTATTCACTTCAATCATTCCCATGATACTATCATAGTCCAAGTAATCATCCTCGTCTACTTCCACTATATCTTGTTCCACCATATTATTTTCGGTATGCTTAGGAAAAGGATTAGTGAAGATTTGTAAATTCTGATTCAGTGGAGCAACCGACTTGTTTCCATTATCATTCACACCTGATACCTAGATGACATTTGAATCAATAAGGTCATGTATCTCATGTTTAAGACACATGCATCGTTCAGTGTCATCTCCTTGCATTTGATGTAATGACAAAAGGCATTAGCATCGATGTAAGGTCCTTGTTTACTAGGATCAATAGGCTTGATCGGGGGAAGCTTCAGAATGTTATTACTGATAGCTTGATTCATGATAGAATGATAGGGCTTAGATATCAGAGTAAACTTTCTTGGTTGATATGATTCTTTCTTTGGATTATTTATAGCAGACACATTCATATTAGATCCATTGATCTTGATGAAACTCCTATTATTGTTCCTTCTAAAGTTGTTTTGTGATGATCCACCTAAGGATTGTCCAACTTGAGTTGATGAGTTTTGGTTTTCATACTGACTAGATGAAAGTTGATAATCACGAAGAGCGGTGCATAAATATTGAAAGGAGTTGTATTTCATCAAGAGAATCTTATCACGAATATTAGGTTGTAGATTTCTAATGAATATCTTTTGAACATCCTCATCTTTCATCTGATATTGAATTTGCATATAAAGTCCTTGATATCGACCAATGAATTTAGTCAACTTTTCTTTGGGACCTTGTTTGCATTGAACCAAGTCAATAAGAGTGACTTGGGGTCCTATATTTGCTTGAAAATATTGTAAAAATTGATCAATCAACTGTGAAAATGAGTGTATTTAATTTGGAGGCAACAAGTAAAACCATTCTAAAGCAGTATCTTTGAGAGATCATGGGAAACGTTTTGCTAACAAATCTTCTTTGAAATAAAAATCACTACACATAGCTGTAAATGCTGCCACATGAATATTAGGATCACCTTTTCCACCATATTTTTCAAAGCGAGGAGTCTCAAACCTCTCAGGCATAGGAGTTCTCAAAATTGCATAGTATAATGGGTTATGGGCATGATATGTTGGTACACTAGGCTGCGAAGAATTTGTCAAATTTGTTACCTTTTTTTGCAAAGAAGTCATGCCCAGTAAAAGTTGGTTTAGGATGGCATCATTGGGAGACGCAATTTTGTTGTGAGAAATTAGAACCAAGGTGAGGAGGTGATTGAGCTTGAGATATGATAGGTGAAGGCTAAGAATAGGTTAACGATAGTTGGTAACAATGATAGGTGGAAGATGATTGCGAGTGTGTAATAGGTGGTTGGAAATGAGTGGAATAGATAGGTGGTTGAGCACAATTATGCATAGAGGAGGTCCCTTTAGGAACCAAATTTTGATAATCAAATCCCATAGATTTGTAATTAGTGACATTAGATACTCCAATACCAGTGGTAGCATTACAACAAGCATTTGCATTAGTTGTTAATATCGTTGATGTAAAAGTGGATATTCCTGTATTTGGTATAGGTATGGAAACTTGAGTATGAGATGGTGATAAAGTGTTATTTATTGCTTGCGCACATTCGGTCACTGGCATGATATTGGTTTGGACAATATGTACTAGAGCACGAAGTGCATTAACACCATCTTGTCCTTCTTTTATCAATTCTCTTATATTATGAAATGTAGGAACGACTTCTTCGGCTATTCTCTCATTTTCCATGAATGATTGAAATTCAGCTAGGTCTTTATCCAACTTCTCTATTTGCTCATCAGATACATATCCTGTTGCGTCAATAGTATTATCAACATTATGAAAAGTTTGTTCTTCCATTGAGGTTGGAGGAGGTATAATATCTTGCCCAATTTGATTGTCTCCCTTTGTAAAGAAGGTGTCCAAAGTACCAACTTCTTCAAGAGCACTAGATCCCATTAATCTTTTGCTTCTTCTCAAAGGGATATTATTTTTAGGATAGTGTGTCATAAAGTTTGTACAAAAGTATATAACACACACTGCGCAAACTAAGAGAACAAATCCTAGGAGAAGGATATGATTGATGGCCAAAATGCTTGATTTTTTGATACTTTTTAAAAGCCAATGAATGAAACAAAGGATGCTATGAATATTTCAGTCAAGGGAAGCAGGTTATATGTCTGACATCAGTCCAAAACAGAAATATAATCACTCTCAACACACTCTTGATGCAAATCCAAGATAATGCCAAGTCAAAATATAGTGAAAATATGTCAAAATGAGCACTTTTTTCACCAAAATTCAATGCAAAAGAGCATAACAAAGGGTGTTGTGAGGAAAATTATAATGTAAATAAAATAATATTAGAAATAACAGCCACTTTATGCAAAAATACCCAACACAACATGATTGTAGTGCAACTTAAGGTAAAACCCTAGTGAAAATATAGCAAAATATGTAAATTTTCACGGTTTTTCAACTCCAAAACCTAGCAAAAAGGGTGTTGTAAGGAATTTTAGGAAATAAAGAAAAGAATATCAGTAATATAAGTCACCTCAATCCATAAAATTGATCACAACATGCTTGGAGTGCAAACTAGGCCAAACCCTAGGGCAAAAATAGCCAAAATGTGTAGTTTTTTGCAAAATTTTCACTACAAGAGCCCATTAAAACGGTGTTGTGAATATTTTTATGAGGGGAATAAAATTATTACCCTGATAACATAAAATTCATGCAAAATATCTTTCACAACACACCTATGATGCAAATTTAGAGAGTCGATAAGGCTGATTTTAGCGAACATTATTGTTTTTAAAGCCCTAAGTTTGAGATTTTGGAACAAAACTCTATGAGAATGATTTAATGTCTGATTTATGATGGAAATTACATACTCTCAGATCTTAAAATGATTTTCAAGCTTAATCATGCATAATTCCCATGCAAATTTAATGAAAATGCACCAAAATTGCTAGTTTTTGTTGAAATTTTCGATGCAACAATGCAAATAATTTAAATTTAATTGCAAATTCACACTAAAATGTAAGAATAAAACCAAATGAAAATTTTAATTATCCTCTAAAATTAGTAGAAAAATCTGATAAAAGATTTTGCCTACAAACCCTAGATTTTGGAATTACTAGGTTATCTAAAATTGACAAAATTTCCACAAAACCCTAGCAATTAAATGATGAAAATGTGATGCAAGATCTTGAATTTTTGTATTTTCCTATATTTTATATTAGATCTAATGCAAAAATCATGAATTAGGAAAATTTAGGAAGAATTGACACAATTTAGTAAGCCCAACAATGCAATTTTTTTGTATTTTTCTAAATTTTCAATTTTTAAAAAAATTTTCTCAATGTAATGAATTAAATGACCAAATGAATGAATCAAATCACACCAAATATGTAGAGAAACACTCAGAAAGTTGCAATGTAAGTTCAAAGACACAGGTTCACCAAAATGTTTAGGGTAAAATTAGATTTGTTGATCTTTTGTGGTTTAGATGTTAAAATCCTCCTTTCACCCTAACATTGAAGGATCTGGGGTCGAGTGGTGAGCACTATCATACCCTAGGTCACTTGAAAATGAGGGGAAGCTTGATTAGGGAATTAACTATCAATATTTCCTTCTCCTATGCTCAATTGACCATTAAAACCCTAATTATACAAATACAACAAATTATCGAATTACAGAAAAAGCTCTTACAGGCGGGAGTAAAATGCCAAATTACATCATACCTATTTTTAGGGTTTTGAAGCGGAATAGTCAGGGACACAGGAGCGGGTGCCCAAGTCCAAGGTACCTACTTTTTTGGGGAATCTGGTCCTCCTTCGGACACTGATCAGCCCTGTAACTTATGTTCTCTAAAATCTATCTGTGGAGGACACTGGAGTGAGCACCCTAGTCCTGGAAGTGCTCCTTTGTCTAACTTTTCTTTAGATCCTGAATCCCTGATGCCTTTCTAGCCTTCCTGCAACTCAACTTTTCCTGGATGCGACAGCTATAACCTGCAATCACAAGACTTAGTTTGGGGGTTGTGGTGTTTATAGGTTTGCCTCAGTCAAACCCTGGAGGACACTTAAGTCTCCAAACACCATTGTATGATGAAGAGGGCGTACCCTTGTGAGCTAGAGGCCAAAAACCAAAGGAATCAATGATAAAAACACAATGATATGTCACCTTGTAGTGAAGCTTTCATGGAGGAAGATGCTCTTCATGCCATGAAGGAATCAATGCTCAAATCTGCAAATATCAATGCACAAAACACACAAATCTGCTCTTGCAACACAATAGAAAGCCTTAAATCACCTTCAAAACACAATAGCTTTCTAGTAATCATCTCATTGAAATCTAGTTTACAAATGAATGCCTACACATGCTTATATATGCACCTACAAGCATTCCCACCAAGATATTAAAAATTAAACTTTACCGTGTCGGCAAAATAACCTCTTAACGGTCATAAACCGACACCCAAATTTTGGGGCTACCCCAAAATAGGGAAGGACTAGGGTGCGGGCGCTCAAGTCATCCCCCTTATTTTAGGTAGGGTATAGCTCAAGGGGTCCACCTAGGTCCTATTTGTCATGGAACCTAGGTCTCATTCATTCGGGATGCTAAAATATGAACTAAAATGTCCTAAATGCACTCTAAAGACCCAAGAGCTAAACCTTATGATGGAAAAGCCCCCAAGGGGACATTTTCTGATGTTACAGGTATGTGTTTCATCAACATCTTCTACCTATCAACAAATGCAAGCATTATTTAATGTTTGGCAACAATTGCACTAAATTCAAAATGTATCAATTTCAAAGAAATATAATCAAATATGGCTTAAAAAATAAAAATAAAAATTGTATGAACATATATACATGAATTGAATAATGAAACATTATTTTATAGACTACCTTTTTTATACAATAATTTAAACAAAACACAATTTTGACTGTAACATAGTTTATAAAACATCAGTCCACATTCATTTATTATTCTTTGGTTTTCTGCCCTTAAGAACATCCTTAAGGAGACCTTGTTCTTCCCTTTGATTTCACACAGGAGTGCATTTTAAGAAGGGGTAATCAATCAATAACTCATCCCCAATGGTAAGGTCCATAATAGCCTCAAACATTATGAATCTATCAACCTCTCTTTCCATATCTCCATATTTATCATTTATAACCTCAACAAATTGACAATTCGGTCTTACATTAGGGTCCCTTCCCTTACTACTATTTATAAATCCTGCAATATTTTTGTGTGTATGCATGTCCATCTATATACATAAGATGACCTCTATTCATTTCTTTTCCACTTTTCAAATGGAGATGATGTGTATAGATATTCAAATTTAGACAATATGCTGACATGCTAGGCTTATATTCTGCTAGCCTTCTCCATTCACCACTGTAATATGATGGACCATAATATGACATTAATCTCTTAGTGGTTTGTTCTGAATTGTTTTTATGTTTAGATCCCACATGTACATTTCGGACGACAAAGAGGCCTAGATTCGCTCCATGAATATTGGAGAGTCATATCATGTAGTTGTATCCCCAAAATTGAAACACCTCATACACTCTAGGTAGTTATTGATCACTAGGCCAAGCGCAATATAGTTGACGATCAAATGTCTCTTTATGAATTGATCTCAAACTTAGGGGAAAGTCATCATCTATATCACATTCATTCTCATAGGGTATGTAGTCCACCTTCCCCTTGTCTTTAAGCAAATTATGCATCTTTAAACCGGTTCTTGTTATGTTACTTGTTTTCATCAATTCCTTGTCTTCAAAGCTGGTATATTAGCACATATTTTTGTTAGATGTATCATCTAATGAATGATCATTGCCCTCTAGGCTAGAACTCAGTGATCCAGGAAACTTTAAACCAAGAACTTTATCCTGCAAGTATCCATTAAGAAAAAAATAGTTATTTAAATAATATAAAACAATGTTTAAATGAAGTATACATGTTATTTATATCAAATTGAAAATTCCTTACCACAATTCCTATTGGATTTGAATCAATTGTAGGAGGCATACTACCGATTGGAAGCTCATCATATATGTAATGTCTTTGTACAATCACTCATTTGAATTGTTTCTTTCCACGACATACAAAACATCCACAAACAACAATTTTCTCAAAGTATTCATCCCATGTACTATAGTCCTGACCAACCTCTTGTTCAGTGCAATCATTTGTTCTGTCTTCAGGATCCATTATCATATCCTCTTCCACCCACTATCATCTATGTGATTTAATAGTTTTAGGTCCACATCCACGTACATATCTTTTTCTTTTGCTAGTTGAACGCTCAGGCTCTGAATTTGCTCCAATCTCCATCTAAAATAATCAACAACATGCATTAATTTATGTCAAGATTGGATAATACATTATAAATTTCAATAATACTGTGAAAAAAGATGGACATATTACAAAATGCCATCAAATTATTTTTTCCTAAGTTAAGTCAAAATTTGAGTACCTAATGTTCCACTTCATCCGTTGTGTCCTCATTTGATATGACACAATCTATTGCCATGGCCTCATCTGGCCCCTATAATACACAACATAGTAAATAATGTTTAGTACACTAATTATATCATTTCAACGAATATGCTATGCAACACAAAACCTCACTTTAGTCATATATGTGACATATTCATATCATGTTTTGGCCATCCTAATTTTCAAACTTTTCCCTTGATCATAGAATTACATTTAATCACCATTCCTGTGCATTTTCAACCAATAAGTTTGACCTCAAACGCCTTGTGGACAAAAAAATGACTTTATCTCCTCTATGTTGTAGCATTTGTGAATTCATAAACACCTTCCTCCTTTGGTCGAGATTGCTTTCTCTTCTTACCTCTATTGTATCTGTAGATTCCGTTATCATATCTATTTCCACCCACTTTCCTCTCTACAATTTAGTAGTTCTATGTCATCAACATCCTCTCTCCATGGCCTCCTCTAGATCCTGTAATACACAACAATGACAATAGTCACATAATAGCTATGCACCAAGAGGTTAAAAGGAACCAATCAAGATAACTGCACATGAACAGCAAATGTGTCCTGATAGATTATATAAATTTCCTATACGTTTGCATTTATCCTCTAACCTTTCTACATCAGCCCTCAATTGTGTAGACCTCCTAGTTGTTATATGCAAATGATTTGTATCCTTGCATTCCTATTGGAAAATACAGTGAACTAATTTTAATCCTTGTATAACCAATTTGTAGGTATAGTGAATTAATTTCTGTAGTTCTTTCTCTCTCATTAATTTCTTCTGTATCATTTTTTAGATATATAAATATTATCAAAGTGTTTTAGGAATATAAAACTTATCAATTATGATATCCATGGCATCAAAAACAAAAATTATAATATGGAATCATGAATTATGGTAGAAAGAAGTTTGTATCATTAAGTCAAAAATTGCTATCTCTTTGTGGAGCCATGTGTTTGTATCTCTGCTAGGGCCATAGGAGCATTACTTAGGATAAAGATTGACTTAGCAAATGAGAAGAATAAATGTAATTCAAATATTTGGGATTTAATTACTTCTGCAGTTCTTTCTTTCTCATTAATTTCTTTTGTAGAGATGTCTTTTAGGGGTATGGTCTCTTCTCTTGCGTATGGAAAAGAGCAGACTTTTTTGTCCAATCTTAATTTGCTGTCAGTCTAGCATAGACTAGTTTATAGTTTTCCTTTTGTACTGGGTACTTCGTTGAAAAAAAGAAGTGTTTTGGTTGTTGTTTTAGGATGGATGTTGGGTGTAGCAAAAAAGACTTGGCAATGCTCTATTTTTCTATTTTTCTTGATGTATGAGAAGCAACTCTAATTTATACAGATAATAGATACGTCTTTTTGGTGTGTGAAAGAAAATTGCTTACAATAGTAACTTATATAATCTTTGTTTCTTTTTGTTTCTGTTAAAAAGACTCATGCAAATGTACAGTGTTGTAGCCCTCTATTTTTCTCTTTATCCTCTGCCTCTTCCCTTCATCTTGTAGTTTATTGTTTCATGATTTCAAGCCTTACCATTTATTAATCTGTGATTTGCAGGGCTGGGAAGAAACTGACTTGAAACAAGAGCATGAAGGTGGGGGTCAACTAGAGACTAAGATATAACTTCTAGCTATGCCTTCACTATATATTACTACATTTCTTTTTCGGGGATGCCAAGAGATTTATAGAATTGGTGGTAATGTCCTTGACAAAATAATACTCCAACTCTTTGCTTGGAGATTATTGGAGAAGGTATACATGTTCTCTAGTAGCTTTGCATTCTTGACTTCATTACAACTAAATTTTGTAAAATGTGATTACTCGTTTGCATATATTTTAAGCACAGTAACATACATTGTACAATGTATCAAAATAGAATATTTTTTG
This sequence comes from Cunninghamia lanceolata, assembly GCA_027924645.1. Lineage (NCBI taxonomy): Eukaryota > Viridiplantae > Streptophyta > Pinopsida > Cupressales > Cupressaceae > Cunninghamia > Cunninghamia lanceolata. The sequence goes on from BSBN01001389.1 coordinate 578,964, forward strand.
ATCATATTGTTATTCAATAAGTCCATGTATATAGTGTTGACTTTGGTCAGATCGGCCATCTCTAGCAATTTTGGAAGCCACTTGCAGATTTAATTGCTTTAAAATGGGTTTTATTTGAGGATATCGTTTTCAGAGAATGATGCCTAGTCAAAAAGATCAAAAGCTTTGATAATCTGTTGGATTCATGATGATACTATGCACCCATTGATAACACAACTATTATTTATAGATCTTTGTATGTTTCATTTATGAAAACTTGATTTGTGAATGTTTCTCATGGTTACTCACAGAAAATGGTGAATCACCATCGTCAAGATTTTAATCTTTCTAGGATTTAGTACTCACTATGATAATAAAAGTATTACCATTCAGTATTAGGTAATAAAAATATAACCAACATTTATCTATAGAAATACATAGGCTACCTATACTTGTAATAAATATATACTTGGTTGCAAACATATGTGACCATCTTTGTTTATCATTATTCTTTTCTTTTTCTTCTAAAGTTTTCATTTAATTCTGCTTGTTCTAACTAGTGCTTTCTGCTAGGGCATTCATACTTCCATACTTATCTGCATCTCTATATTTTGCCATTTGATTTTTATATTAGGAACATATTTACCAGATCTAGCTGGATCTAGAATTTTTAGACCAGCTGTATTTGTCTGATTCATTCCAGATTTTTTAATTTCATACAATATTTATATATCATTAATTTCTTTTGTATCTGCATAAATTAGAGTTGCTGCTCATACATCTAGAAAAATAGAAAAACAGAGCATTACCAAGTCTTTTTTGCTACACCCAACATCCATCCTAAAACAACAACCACAACACTTCTTTTTTTCAATGAAGTTCCTAGCACACAAGTAAAACTAAAAACTAGTCTATGCTAGACTGACAACAAATTAAAATTGGACAAAAAAGTCTTCTCTTTTCCATAGACAAGAGAAGAGACCATACCCCTAAAAGACATCTCCACAGAAGAAATTAATGAGATAGAAAGAACTGCAGAAGAAATAAAATCCCAAATATTTGAATTACATTTATTCTTCTAGTTTGCTAAGTCAATCTTTATCCTAAGTAATGCTCCTATGGCCCTAGCAGAGATACAAACACATGGCTCCACAAAGAGATAGCAATTTTGGACTAAATGATACAAACTTCTTTCTACCATAATTCATGATTCCATATTATAATTTTTGTTTTTGATGCCATGGATATCATAATTGATAAGTTTTATATTCCTAAAACACTTTGACAATATTTATATATCTAAAAAATGATACAAACTTCTTTCTACCATAATTCATGATTCCATATTATAATTTTTGTTTTTGATGCCATGGATATTATAATTGATAAGTTTTATATTCCTAAAACACTTTGACAATATTCATATATCTAAAAATGTTGTTTCTTTTATACTTGATCTTAGTAGCGTCTATTAGATTAGTTTATTGTGTCTTTAAAATTTATTTAATAAAGCATGTATGAAACCGATTTTAAATCCTTAAAAATCTCTATATTTAATTGCCTAGTCTTCACTCAGTTTTGACCGAATTTGAGCACAGAATCTAAGGTCAAAAAGAGTCCAAACCAGTCGGATCAAACCATCATAAATTTTTATATGGCAGGCAGCTATGACAAGAGTCAATACTATAACCTATAGTAGAGGAAACCATTGTAAATTTTTATATGGTAGGTAGCTATGATATATCAATTTAAATAAAAAGGAACCACTAAAATGGAGACAACCAAATAATTGAATAACTTTAACAAACAATTGATACCAATATGGCACCACAGAATCAGAGATTGTCCATTAACTTCTTCAAAATTATGCTTGCAACATGGTCTTTGAGTTTGTAAATATTATGGAACTTTTTCTACTATCTACAACTACTAGCTCCTCTCTTCCCCCTATATCTTTTTATCGGGTGTTGGTCTCTCTTTTTATAGGAGAGGCAAACAAGCTTCAGACCCATTAAAACAGAAAAGACATAATTGTTCATAACTGTTAAGAAAATACTTTTGAAATTAACAAAATGTTTTTAATTAGAAAAGACTAATATGTTATTCAACAAATAGAAACCCGTGACCATTCAAGGCCTGAGCAAGGCATTCTATTTTTTGATGTGGTATCTCCTCTTCACATTCAATCCTCTTCATAACCTAAATATGTTCATAATTGAACATTAAGAAAATACTTTTAAACTTAACAAAATGTTGTTAATTAGAAAACACCAATCTGTTAATCTGTGAATAGAAGTCCGTGACCATTCAAGGCCTGAGCAAGGCTTTCTATTTTTCCATAAGGTGCTTCATTTGTTTGCAAGCTAATTTACTCCCTCTGAAGAATTCATTGCGGCGACAGTCGTATCAATTGCTATGCACATGAACATATTAATTTCGGATAAATGTTCAATATACTCCTGTTTTGCATATGTGTCAGCATTAAGGGCTATCCCTTTCATGTCGTGCTCCATGTTCATCATTTTCTCAAGATACTTGTGAATATTCTGGGTAAATACAAGAAGATGAGTTCACTTTTTGGCCAAAAAGTGGAAGTGTTTTTCCTGTTTTTCAAATTTTGTCGTACTTGGAGTGATAATTTGAAGCACTTGCACATAAAATATTAAGATGATGTAAAAACAAGAAATGTAGGATTTTGCTTCTAGTTTTCAAATATGTAATTTTTTCTAATACCCAGATGATACAAGTTAGTTTTTTATTGGATGTACAAAAAGTAGCTTTTTAAAAGTCCCCTATTTTTTCCAAAAGCATGCATGTGTACGGCCAACATAATTTGACCTAAATTAATGTATTTTTCTAATTCCTTTTGTGGAAAGATTCTCAAGATGTTCAATTTTGGTCAGGATATTTTTTTGTAATTTTTTGATAAATATTTTTTTTTATTAATTTTTTAATGGCCCTAATTAGTGTTTTTTAAAACCCCTCATGTATAGCCAACATAATTTGAGCTAAACTAATCAGTTCACTAATTTGTTTTTTCATCATGTAGAGAATGATGTCTAGTTTGGTCAAACATAATTTTTTTTTTCAAGAAACTTTCAAAATCAAAAGTTATTAAAAAAATAGTAACCTGTGTTATTTCAAATTTATGAGTTAGTTTGTTTAGAAAATAAATAATAAATAGAAAATTATGTTCAATAGCAAAAAAAATTACATAGTTGAAAACTAGAATTTGAGATCTATAATGGGTTTTAATTTCGTTAAAATATTTTGAAAAAAAAGTCATCAGCCATAGTGGTGAAACTAGTTTTTTCTCTTGTTGTTTTTATGGTCTCCTAGTTGCAGGTCCAAAGCTAAGGCTTGGGTTTCCAAGCCTAAAACCAATGCAAATTGGCAGGTTTGAAATTTCAAATTTTTAGAAATAGGTACCCGTTATAAACAGGTACCCATTTCTAAAAAATAAAAAAATTTAGCAATAGGCATGTTAAAAAAAAAATTGAAAATGGGTACCTGTTTTCAATTTTTTTTTTTTGTCTTTATATGCATATGGCTATTTTTTTAATATTTTTGAAAACGGGTACCCGATCCTAAACGGGTACCCACTTTTTTCAAAATGGGTACCCATTCCAAGTGGCATTTTTCATCTGCGGGAGACTTCCATGAAATGTATACTCATGTTTGTGCTTTCACCCTTCTGCATGATCATATCTTCATTATTGATTTCTTGTAAAGCAGTATTTAGAACTATGGATACATCTTCCTTCCACTCTTCGTATTTTCGTGGTTCTCCAATATCATCATGAATTGAGGGAGCGATATACAAAGAATTCAACTTCTTATTTAATTTATTATGATACTTCTCATGCATCTTGACCAAGTTATCATACATCTACAATCCTTGTTCTGTTAAAAGTTTTTTATCTGAAAGTTCCTCTTTCCTTTCCATCATCCTCTCCTGCAATTTTTTGTTTTCTATAATGGCTGAATATGTTTGTTGGAATTATTTCCAATAGGTATCTGCACATTCCCATATCTTTTTGAACCTTTCTTTTATTATTTCAGAGGCGATGGTGTATTTGAGGGTCTTTACTTCCCTAAATAAGCTTTTCACATTTTTTCTGGGATTTAGCATGGCATTCTTTCCAATAGATTACATTTGTTAATGCCTCTATCATTTCTTTGTCTTTATGGATTCATGGGGAATGTACATCAGATGCAGAAAAAGAAGCTCTTTCCTTGCGGTATATTAATTCTTTCTTCATCTTGTCATTTTCCTTGATTAATTTCTCAATTTGGGCCTTAGTGAACTTTGCTACATTAACATTTAGTTAAGAAATTTCCAAGGGATCTATGTCTCCTATCCTTTTGACCAAGAGGTGACCAAGCATTTGATTTGGGTCACTAGTTATTATTGGTCTCTTATCTTGGGGATAAAAAGACCAAATCAATAAAGTGGCTTCATCTGCATTATACCCCGACCCTGAGTTATATATCTTGTCACTTGCTTCCTCTGTCAAACTTAATGTTTTATCTTCCCTCCTCCTGAACGTGTCAAATATAATGGCAGAGCTCATATCCCAACGTTGCACAAGCAATACCTTGGCTTCTTGGAGTAGTTGTCTTCCTCTTTCTGGAGTAATAGAGTCCATTTCTTTGTCAATCTCTTTTTTTAATTCCTCCAAGGTGGAAATTTCTTGCTCAGGGGTAGTATCTTTCATTTTTTTCCTCATTTTATTTCCTTGATATTCATATACAAAAGATTTAAATTTAGGAGTCTTAATAAATTCATCAAACAGATCCTCAGAAGTCTCAAATTTTACATGGTTTAATTCTGCAGGAGGCTCATAATGTGGAATAGTAGGAGCACTTATTGGTTGTATTTGTTTAATCTCATCATCACTCACTTCTTTATCTATATCTGTATCTACAAAAAACAATACTTGAGGGGTTGGCTCTGAAGGTATGTGAGTCAGAGGCTACACCTCTTGAGCTTGTGTCCTAGAGTATTGTATGTAAGATGTATCAAAAGAAATTAAAGGCACACCCTCAATTATCTCATATGTATGAGCAATAAGCTGCTCAACTCTTGATAGTGGGTCTTCAATTTCAGAAAAGGCTCTTCAGTATGAAGGAACATTCTTGCATTTCTAATCCTTTGCAAGTAGAATTTTATTAAATATAGCCATTCTATCTTCAGTAGAGGCTTCATCTCAATTTCTAATTATATCTACTTCTAAAAAAAGATGTTCATAACCAGGCAGACCCTATGAGACCCTAGCTCTGTGAATAAAACCCTCTATATTAATACCTTTTCTCTTATCTCCTATTGGGATATCATACTGTGCTAGTTTGACATTGACTTCTTCATAACCCTCATTAATGACTATTGCGAATTCACCAAAGAAGAAAGTGTTGGGCATGAATGATTGTTTGTTGTTCCTCTTTAGATGAAAAGCATCAGATTTAGCTAATTGTCTCACAATTTCTAAGTATGCAATTCTGTCTGGGACAACCCTAGGCAATAGATAAGGGGAACCCTCAAATACATAGACTCGTATCATGGTGCAGTCTGAAAAGGCATACCAATCTCCTCAGTTATTAATTTTTTAATGGCCCTAATTAGTGTTTTTTAAAACCCCTCATGTATAGCCAACATAATTTGAGCTAAACTAATCAGTTCACTAATTTATTTTTTCATCATGTAGAGAATGATGTCTAGTTTAGTCAAACATAATTTTTTTTTCAAGAAACTTTCAAACTCAAAAGTTATTAAAAAAATAGTAACCTGTGTTATTTCAAGTTTATGAGTTAGTTTGTTTAGAAAATAAATAATAAATAGAAAATTATGTTCAATAGCAAAAAAAATTACATATTTGAAAACTAGACTTTGAGATCTATAATGGGTTTTAATTTCGTTAAAATATTTTGAAAAAAAAGTCATTAGCCATAGTGGTGAAACTAGTTTTTTCTTTTGTTGTTTTCATGGTCTCCTAGTTGCAGGTCCAAAGCTAAGGCTTGGGTTTCCAAGCCTAAAACCAATGCAAATTGGCAGGTTTGAAATTTCAAATTTTTAGAAATAGGTACCTGTTATAAACATGTACCCATTTCTAAAAAATAAAAAAATTTAGCAATAGGCATGTTAAAAAAAATTGAAAATGGGTACCTGTTTTCAAATTATTTTTTTTTTTTTGTCTTTATATGCATATGGCTATTTTTTTAATATTTTTGAAAACGGGTACCCGATCCTAAACGGGTACCCACTTTTTTCAAAATGGGTACCCATTCCAAGTGGCATTTTTCATCTGCAGGAGACTTCCGTGAAATGTATACTCATGTTTGTGCTTTCACCCTTCTGCATGATCATATCTTCATTATTGATTTCTTGTAAAGCAGTATTTAGAACTATGGATACATCTTCCTTCCACTCTTCATATTTTCGTGGTTCTCCAGTATCATCATGAATTAAGGGAGCGATATACAAAGAATTCAACTTCTTATTTAATTTATTATGATACTTCTCATGCATCTTGACCAAGTTATCATACATCTACAATCCTTGTTCTATTAAAAGTTTTTTATCTGAAAGTTCCTCTTTCCTTTCCATCATCCTCTCCTGCAATTTTTTGTTTTCTATAATGGCTGAATATGTTTGTTGGAATTATTTCCAATAGGTATCTACACATTCCCACATCTTTTTGAACCTTTCTTTTATTATTTCAGAGGCAATGGTGTATTTGAGGGTCTTTACTTCCCTAAAAAAGCTTTTCACATTTTTTCTGGGATTTAGCATGGCATTCTTTCCAATAGATTACATTTGTTAATGCCTCTATCATTTCTTTGTCTTTATGGATTCATGGGGAATGTACATCAGATGCAGAAAAAGAAGCTCTTTCCTTGCAGTATATTAATTCTTTCTTCATCTTGTCATTTTCCTTGATTAATTTCTCAATTTGGGCCTTAGTGAACTTTGCTACATTAACATTTAGTTAAGAAATTTCCAAGGGATCTGTGTCTCCTATCCTTTTGACCAAGAGGTGACCAAGCATTTGATTTGGGTCACTAGTTATTATTGGTCTCTTATCTTGGGGATAAAAAGACCAAATCAATAAAGTGGCTTCATTTGCATTATACCCCAGCCTTGAGTTATATACTTTGTCACTTGCTTCCTCTATCAAACTCAATGTTTTATCTTCCCTCCTCCTAAACGTGTCAAATACAATGGCAGAGCTCATATCCCAACGTTGCACACGCAATACCTTGGCTTCTTGGAGTAGTTGTCTTCCTCTTTCTGGAGTAATAGAGTCCATTTCTCTGTCAATCTCTTTTTTCAATTCCTCCAAGGTGGAAATTTCTTTCTCAGGGGTAGTATCTTTCATTTTTTACCTCATTTTATTTCCTTGATATTCATATACAAAAGATTTAAATTCAGGAGTCTTAATAAATTCATCAGACAGATCCTCAGAAATCTCAAATTTTACATGGTTCAATTCTGCAGGAGGCTCATAATATGGAACGACAGGAGCACTTATTGGTTGTATTTGTTCAATCTCATCATCACTCACTTCTTCATCTATATCTGTATCTACAAAAAATAATACTTGAGGGGTTGGCTGTGAAGGTATGTGAGTCAGAGGCTACACCTCTTGAGCTTGTGTCCCAGAGTATTGTATGTAAGTTGTATCAAAAGCAATTAAAGGCACACCCTCATTTATCTCATCTGCATGAGCAATAAGCTGCTCAACTCTTGATAGTGGGTCTTCAATTTCAGAAAAGGCTCTTGAGTATGAAGGAACATTCTTGCATTTCTAATCCTTTGCAAGTAGAATTTTATTAAATATAGCCATTCTATCTTCAGTAGAGGCTTCGTCTCAATTTCTAATTATATCTACTTCTAAAAAAAGATGTTCATAACTAGGCAGACCCTATGAGACCTTGGCTCTATGAATAAAACCCTCTGTATTAAAACCTTTTCTTTCATCTCCTATTGGGATATCATACTGTGCTAGTTTGGCATTGACTTCTTCATAACCCTCATTAATGACTATTGTGAATTCCCCAAAGAAGAAAGTGTTGGGCATGAATGATTGTTTGTTGTTCCTCTTTAGATGAAAAGCATCAGATTTAGCCAATTGTCTCACAATTTCTAAGTATGCAATTCTGTCTGGGACAACCCTAGGCAATAGATAAGGGGAACCCTCAAATACATAGACTCGTATCATGGTGCAGTCTGAAAAGGCATACCAATCTCCTCAGTTATGATTCACCTTAGTCTTTGGATCATTTTCATTTGGCCTGAGAAACCCTTGTATACTAGGAGAGAGGCTATAGTCATGAGAATGTCCCAATAGTTGCATTAGATTCTTCACAAAATATTCTTCAAAGCAAAAATAATGAGATCTGTCAAAACGACAATCCCACAGAGAAGTCCACATTTGCATTGGTTTTAACTCCACCATCCTCTACCATGCCCTTCATGCAAAAGCAAATGCGTTAACAAAGAGTAGTGTTTGAAATTAATCTTATCACTATTATGTTTGATTTTCTCCAATCCATGGTTTAGAGCATTAGCTATGTAACTTGCATAATCAGAAGGCCTTGCTCCCTTTGTTTGAATATCTGCAGCTAACACCGTAGGTGCAATTGACATTTGTGGGGGAACCTTGAGATCTAAGACTTGACCAGCAGCATAATAAGTGTAACAAAAGTACTCCTCAAATAATTCTTCAGAAAATGGAGTGTTCTCAGTATTGGAAAATTTCCTCATCTAACCTTTGCCATCTTTTCGCCTATGTAAAGCTAACTTGCCTCTCTTATAACTAGTGTCCATATGCCTATACTCTAGCAATAGGTCTCTAACTGTAATGGGCGTGTCAAAGACACATTCCAATTGAAAAACATTCACAATGAAATCCTTGGAAAGCACCAGTATATTGTCACTAGTGTGTGATCTAATAGTTCTTGATTTCGGGTCATATTTGCTAGCTAAGGCTTTAATCAAATCCACATTGATAAAGACATTAGACACTATTAGCCTTGCTAAATTTAACCTCCAAGGGTTGTAGATAGGTTCATACCTATATTGTTTCTTGAAATGATACAGAAACAATTAATACCCTCCAAGAGGGGTCCAAACATTTCCTAACTCCTTATAGTCGTCTATCAATTTATCTATGGAGGGATTAGTTTGGGCACTTCTTTTTGGTCTTGGCCTAGACCCTGGACATTGGTAAATTAAATCTTGATTCAGTGATCTTTTCTCAACCTTTTTCTTTTAGCTTTATGTTTCTCTAGATTATTTTCCATAATGCAAACTCCAAAGCTTCTACACAGTATAAATTTATAGTCAGGACCGATATACTTACTTGAAATAGATTTCTGGTTGGCCTTTGTCTGCTCCTTGCTCTGTGACAGGTCAAAATTCCTTACTCCTTCTTTCTTCAGCCAAATCTTACAGGGGTGGAATAACTTGTTTCAATCTCAGCTCATAAATGCACCATCGATGTGTATCTTTCCATCTAGCTGGCTTATTAATTGCAAATATTCGACCGATGTTTTGGAATGTCACATCAACCTTGTCTGACAATCATCGCTGTATCGCTGAGACTTTGTTTTATATTCCACAAAAGTCCATCCCTTCCATCGATAAATTTCCTTTTCTCGGTCCATCGGCGAGGTTCCATATGAAGTTGCCCCGATGTGCCCTAGTCTGATTGATGTCCTTCATAGTCTCAATGTTTTATAGTTATTTCAGGCTATCAGTGGAAATTCATCCTTAGTTCCATCGATCCTTACATGCTACAATGATTCTTTTGTCTTTGTTGGTTTTATCAGCATGTCAGGGGAACTCATATATAAGTTCTGCTAAAGTTGACATGTTTCGGTGATATAACCTTCTTCAGCCAAATCTTATAGCGGTGGAATAACTTATTTCAATCTCAGCTCATAAATGCACTGTCGATGTGTATCTTGCCATCGAGCTAGTTTATTAATTGTAAATATTCAACTGATGTCTTTGAATGTCACATCAATCTTGTCTAACAATCATTGCTGTATTGCTGAGGCTTTATTTTATATTCCACCGAAGTCCATCCCTTCCATTGATAAATTTCCCTTTCTCGGTCCATCAGTGAGGTTCCATATGAGGTTGCCCTGATGTGCCTTAGTCTGGCCGATGTTCTTCATATCCTCAATGTTTTATAGTTATTTCAGGCTATCGGTAGAATTTCATCCTTAGTTCCACCGATCCTTACATGCTACAATGATGCTTTTGTCTTTATTGGTTTTATCGGCATGTCGAGGGAACTCGTATATAAGTTCTGCTGAAGTTGACATGTTCTGGTGATATAACCTTCTTCAACCAAATCTTATAGGGGTCGAATAACTTATTTCAATCTCAGCTCATAAATGCACCATTGATGTGTATCTTTCCATCGAGTTGGTTTATTAATTGCAAATATTCGACCGATGTCTTAGAATGTCCCATCAATCTTGTCTGACAATCATCGCCGTATCGCTGAGGCTTTGTTTTATATTCCACCGAAGTCCATCCCTTCCATCAATAAATTTCCCTTTCTCGGTCCATCGGTGAGGTTCCATATGAAGTTGCCCCGATGTGCCCTAGTCTGGCCGATGTCCTTCATATCCTCAATGTTTTATAGTTATTTTGGGCTATCGGTGGAACTTCATCCTTAGTTCCACCGATCCTTACATGCTACAATGGTGCTTTTGTCTTTTTTGGTTTTATCGGCATGTCAGGGGAACTCATATATAAGTTTTACTGAAGTTGACATATTCCGGCGATAAGCTAACTCCTGTTGAGTTCATTGGTTCATCGGTGAGGGTGTGATATGTATTCCACCGAAATCCACATGTTACGGCGATATAACCTTCTACCAACTTTATCAGCCTGTCGGTGGAACCATGGTGTGTTTTCCACCGATGTCTGTATGTTATCCCAATAAGCTCATTTGATTCCATTTTGTCAGTCTATCGGTGGGATTACCTCGAAGGTTACCTCAATAGATCATTGTTTTAACGATATAGTGATACTATATCTTTATCGGGCCATCGGTATAGCAAAGTGCAACGTTCCAACAATGGGGTCACATTGGGCCGATATGTTCTTAGGAAAGGCAAAGGGTACAATTCGTGGAATGGATATGCAAGACTTACGTTAATTATCGATTTTGTAACACAATTGATTACTATTATGAGATTAAGGGTATAATGTTTTGATCTTGGTTGAAAAGGGGATGGATAGAAGTATAGAAAAATTGCAAAAGTTTCTTGTCCCAATAGGGTTTATGGTTTAGGGTTGAGGGTTTAGGGATTATGGTTTAGAGTTAAGGGATTAGGGTTTAGAGTTGAGGGTTATAGTCCCATTAGAGAATGATGTCCTCACACATGGACCGTGTCGAGTGCCCTTATCGATGTTGGTAAGGGATACATGGAAGGCAAATGGATTAGCGAGATAGCGGATTATGACATGGATTCTAGAGGGGAGAAAAGTGGATTATGACATGGATTATGTAGGGAAAATAGTGGATTATGATGTGGATTATGTTAGACTTATGCCAGAGCATGGACCATAGGGATGGTATGTGGAGGGTATGTAGGATAGTGGATGAATGATGGTAGATTTTTTGGCTTTATCAGTAGAGGTATCCAATTTTGCATTTCTGGATCCCTTGAGGATGGTGGAATGAGTGGAAGCTTTAAGTTTAGCTTTAAGATTAGGGTTGAGGGATTAGGGTTTAAGGTATATTATTGAGGGTTGAGGGTTTAGGGTTTAGGGATTATGGTTTAGAGTTGAGGGATTAGGGTTTAAGGCATAGTACTATTTAGGGTTGAGGGTTTAGGGATAGGGTTTAGGATTTAAGGTTCAAGTGTTGAGGGTTGAGGCTTTAGGGATAGGGTTTAAGGTTTAGTGATAAGGGATTAGGGTTTAGGGTTGAGGGATTAGGGTTTAGTGTTGAGGGATTAGAGTTTAAGGTATAGTGTTTAGTGTTGAGGGATAAGAGTTTAAGGTATAGTGTTTACGGTTGAGGGTTTAAGGTTTAAGCATTGAGGCTTCAAGGTTTAGGGATAGCATTTACGGTTGAGGGATTAGGGTTTAGGGTGGAGGGATTAGGGTTTAAGATATAGTTTTCAGGGTTCAGGGTTGAAGGTTGCATTATGCTGCAATGAAAGGTTATAGTCCCATTAGAGAATGATGTCCTCACGCATGGACCATGTCGAGTGCCCTCATCGATGTTGGTAAAGGATACATTGAAGGCAAATGCATTAGGCAGATAGTGGATTATGACGTGGATTCTAGAGGGAAGAAAAGTGGTTTATGACATGGATTATGAAGGGAAAATAGTGGATTATGATGTGGATTATGTCAGACTTATGCCAAAGCATGGACCATATGGATGGTATGTGGATCGTATGTATAATAGTGGATGAATGATGGTAGATTTTTTGGCTTTACCAGTAGAGGCATCTAATTTTGCATTTTTGGATCCGTTGAGGATGGTGAAATGAGTGGAAGCTTTAAGTTTATCATTAAGATTAGGGTTAAGGGTTGAAGGATTAGGATTTAAGGTATATTGTTGAGGGTTAAGGGTTTAGGGTTTAGGGTTTAGGTTTTAGGGTTAAGGGTTTAGGATTTCGGGTTTAGGGACTATGGTTTAGAGTTGAGGGATTAGGGTTTACGGCATAGTACTATTTAGGGTTGAGGATTTAGGGATAGGGTTTAGGATTTAAGGTTCAAGTGTTGAGGGTTGAGGCTTTAGGGCTAGGGTTTAAGGTTTAGCAATAAGGGATTAGGGTTTAGGGTTGACGGATTAGGGTTTAGTGTTGAGGGATTAGAGTTTAAGGTATAGTGTTTAGAGTTGAGGGTTTAGGGTTTAGTGTTGAGGGATTAGAGTTTAAGGTATAGTGTTTAGAGTTGAGGGTTTAAGGATAAAGGGATTAGGGTTTAGGGTGGAGGGATTAGGGTTTAAGGTATAGTTTTTAGGGTTGAGGGTTTAAGGTTGCTTTACACTACAATGAAAGGTTATAGTCCAATTAGAGAACAATGTCCTTATGCATGGAACATGTCGAGTGCCCTCATCGATGTTGGTAAGGGATACATGGAAGGCAAATGGATTAGGTAGATAGTAGATTATGACATGGATTCTAGAGGGGAGAAAAGTGGATTATGTAGGGAAAATAGTGGATTATGATGTGGATTATGTCAGACTTATACCAAAGCATATTAGACCATAGGGATGGTATGTGGAGGGTATGTAGGATAGTGGATGAATGATGGTAGATTTTTTGGCTTTATCAGTAGAGGCATCTAATTTTGTATTTCTGTATCCCTTGAGCATGGTGGAATGAGTGGAAGCTTTAAGTTTAGATTTAAGATTAGGGTTGAGGGTTGAGGGTTGAGGGTTTAAGGTATAGTGTTGAGGGTTGAGGGTTTAGGGTTTAGGGTTTAGGGTTTAGGATTTAGGGTTTAGGGTTTAGGGTTTAGGGATTATGGTTTAGAGTTGAAGGATTAGGGTTTGAGGCATAGTATTATTTAGGGTTGAGGGTTTAGGGATAGGCTTTAGGATTTAAGGTTAAAGTGTTGAGGGTTGAGGCTTTAGGGATAGGGTTTCAGGTTTAACGATAAGGGATTAGGGTTTAAGTTATAGTGTTGAGGGTTGAGGGCTGAGGGTTGAAGGTTGTGTTATGCTGCACTGAAAGGTTATAGTCCCATTAGAGAATGATGTCCTCATGCATGGACCATGTTGAGTGCCCGCATCGATGTTGGTAAGGGATACATGGAAGGCAAATGGATTAGGCAGATAGTGGATTATGACGTGGATTCTAGATGGGAGAAAAGTGGATTATGTAGGGAAAATAGTGGATTATGATGTGGATTATGTCAGACTTATGCCAAATCATTGACCATAGGGATGGTATGTAGGATAGTGGATGAATGATGGTAGATTTTTTAGCTTTATCAGTAGAGGCATCTAATTTTACATTTCTGGATCCCTTGAGGATGTGGAATGAGTGGAAGCTTTAAGTTTAGCTTTAAGATTACGGATTAGGGTTGAGGGTTGAGGGTTGTAGGTTGCATTACACTGCACTGAAAGGTTATAGTCCCATTAGATAATGATGTCCTCGCGCATGGACCATGTCGAGTGCCCTCATCGATGTTGGTAAGGGATACATGGAAGTCAAATGGATTAGACAGATAGTGGATTATGACGTGGATTCTATAGGGGAGAAAAGTGGATTATGATGTGGATTATATAGGGAAAATAGTGGATTATGATGTGGATTATGTCTAACTTATGCCAAATAATATTGGACCATAGGGATGGTATGTGGAGGGTATGTAGGATAGTGGATGAATGATGGTAGATTTTTTGTCTTTATCAATAGAGGCATCTAATTTTGCATTTCTGGATCCCTTGAGGATGGTGGAATGAGTGGAAGCTTTAAGTTTAGCTTTAAGATTAGGGTTGAGGGTTAAGGGTTGAGGGATTAGGGTTTAAGGTATAGTGTTGAGGGTTGAGGGTTTAGGGTTTATGGTTTAGAGTTGAAGGATTAGGGTTTAAGGCATAGTACTGTTTAGGGTTGAGGGTTTAGGGATAGGGTTTAGGATTTAAGGTTCAAGTGTTGAGGGTTGAGGCTTTAGGGTTAGGGTTTAATGTTTAGCGATAAGGGATTAGGGTTTAAGGTATAGTGTTGAGGGTTGAGTGTTGAAGGTTATAGTCCCATTAGAGAATGATGTCCTCACGTTATAGTCCCATTAGAGAATGATGTCCTCACGCATGGACCATGTCAAGTGCCCTCATCGAAGTTGGTAAGGGATACATGGAAGGCAAATGGATTAGGCAGATAGTGGATTATGACGTGGATTCTAGATAGGAGAAAAGTGGATTATGACATGGATTATGTAGGGAAATTAGTGGATTATGATGTGGATTATGTCGGACTTATGCCAAAGCATTGACCATTGGGATGGTATATAGGATAGTGGATGAATGATGGCAGGTTTTTTTGGCTTTATCAATAGAGGCATCTAATTTTGCATTTTTGGATCCCTTGAGGATGGTGGAATGAGTGGAAGCTTTAAGTTTAGCTTTAAGATTAGGGTTTAGGGTTGAGGGATTAGGGTTTAAGGTATAATGTTGAGGGTTGAGGGTTAAGGTTGCGTTACATTGCACTTAAAGGTTATAGTCCCATTAGATAATGATGTCCTCGCGCATGGACCATGTCGAGTGCCCTCATCCATGTTGGTAAAGGATACATGGAAGGCAAATGGATTAGACAGATAGTGGATTATGATGTGGATTCTAGAGGGGAGAAAAGTGGATTATGACATGGATTATGTAGGGAAAATAGTTGATTATGATGTGGATTATGTCGGACTTATGCTAAAGCATATTAGACCATAGGGATGGTATGTGGAGGGTATGTAGGATAGTGGACAAATGATGGTAGATTTTTTGGCTTTATTAGAAGACGCATCTAATTTTGCATTTCTAGATCCCTTGAGGATGGTGGAATGAGTGGAAGCTTTAAGTTTATCTTTAAGATTAGGGTTGAGGGTTGAGGGATTAGGGTTTAAGGTATAGTGTTGAGGGTTGAGGGTTTAGGGTTTAGGGTTGAGCATTTAGGGTTTAAGGTTGAGGGATTATGGTTTAGAGTTGAAGGATTAGGGTTTAAGGCATAGTACTATTGAGGGTTGAGGGTTTAGGGATAGGGTTTAGGATTTAATGTTCAAGTGTTGAGGGTTGAGGCTTTAGGGATAGGGTTTAATGTTTAGCGATAAGGGATTAGGGTTTAAGGTATAGTGTTGAGGGTTGAGGGTTGAAGGTTGTGTTGCACTGCACTGAAAGGTTATAGTCCCATTAGAGAATGATGTCCTCGTGCATGGACCATGTCGAGTGCCCTCATTGATGTTGGTAAGGGATACATGGAAGGCAAATGGATTAGGCAGATAGTGGATTATGACGTGGATTCTAGAGGGGAAAAATGTGGATTATGACGTGGAATATGTAGGAAAAATAGTGGATTATTATGTGGATTATGTCAAACTTATGCCAAAGCATGGACCATAGGGATGGTATGTAGGATAGTGGATGAATGATGGTAGATTTTTTGGCTTTATAAGTAGAGGCATCTAATTTTGTATTTCTGGATCCCTTGAGGATGGTGGAATGAGTGGAAGCTTTAAGTTTAGCTTTAAGATTAGGGATTAGGGTTTAAGGTATAGTCTTGAGGGTTGAGGGTTGAAGGTTGCATTACATTGCACTTAAAGGTTATAGTCCCATTAGATAATGATGTCCTCGCGCATGGACCATGTCTATTGCCCTCATCGATATTGGTAAGGGATACATGGAAGGCAAATGGATTAGGCAGATAGTGGATTATGATGTGGATTCTAGAGGGGAGAAAAGTTGATTATGATGTGGATTATGTAGGTAAAATAGTGGATTATGTCAGACTTATGCCAAAGCATATTGGAACATAGGGATGGTATGTGGAGGGTATGTAGGATAGTGGATGAATGATGGTAGATTTTTTGGCTTTATCAGTAGAGGCTTCTAATTTTGCATTTCTGGATCCCTTGAGGATGGTGGAATGAGTGGAAACTTTAAGTTTAGATTTAAGATTAGGGTTGAGGGTTGAGGGATTAGGGTTTAAGGTATAGTGTTGAGGGTTAAGGGTTGAAGGTTGCGTTACACTACACTGAAAGGTTATAGTACCATTAGAGAATGATGTCCTTGCGCATGGACCATGTTGAGTGCCCTCATTAATGTTGGTAAGGGATACATGGAAGGCAAATGGATGAGGCAAATACTGGATAATGATGTGGACTCTAGAGGGGAGAAAAGTGGATTATGATGTGGATTATGTAGGGAAAATAGTGGATTTTGATGTGGATTATGTCAGACTTATGTCAAATTATGAACCATAGGGATGGTATGTGGAGGGTATATAGGATAGTGGATGAATGATGGTAGATTTATTGTGGAATGGAAGGGAACCATAACCAATGGTTGCACACATCCCCATAAAAGTTTAAGCTTGTGATGCAGAGGTTGTGTAGGGTGCAATGGAGATGTTTGCTTAAGAGATGGATGATGAACAGCTTTACGAACCCACATAGACTTACGCATTTTCTTACATTTGTTTTGCTTATGGGATGGAATGTTTTGACACTTTTGAGCGGAATGGGAATTTGAGATGGGAGTAGATGGTTGGGATTTTTTAGAGGTAGATGCCTTATTTAACTTGATTTCTTGTTGCTTAGGTACCCATACCATTTTGGTTTTGGACTTTGCTTGTGGAGGTATGGGCATGGATAACTTTTTGGATTGATTTTTCTTTAAATCTTTGTTTTTATGTCCTAAGGCATAATGACCCTTAGGATGTTTGGCTTTATCAGTAGAGGCATTTAATTTTGCATTTCTAGATCCCTTGGGGATGGTGGAATGAGTGGAAGCTTTAAGTTTAGCTTTAAGATTAGGGTTGAGGGTTGAGGGTTGAGAGATTAGGGTTTAGTGTTGAGGTATTAGAGTTTAAGATATAGTGTCTAGGGTTGAGGGTTTAGGGTTTAGAGTTGAGGGATTAGAGTTTAAGGTATAGTGTCTATGGTTGAGGGTTTAGGGATAAGGTTTAGGGTTTATGGTTTAAGGGTTGAGGCTTCAGGATTTAGGGATAGCATTTAGGGTTTAGGATGGAGGGATTAGGGTTTAAGGTATAGTTTTTAGGGTTGAGGGTTGAAGGTTGCGTTACGCTGCAATGAAAGGTTATGGTCCCATTAGAGAACGATGTCCTCGTGCATGGACCATGTCGAGTGCCCTCATCAATGTTGGTAAGGGATACATGGAAGGCAAATGGATTAGGTAGATAGTGGATTATGACATGGATTCTAGAGGGGAGAAAAGTGTATTATGACGTGGATTATGTAGGGAAATAGTGGATTATGATGTGGATTATGTCGGACTTATGCCAAAGCATGGACCATAGGGATGGTATGTGGAGGGTATGTAGGATAGTGGATGAATGATGGTAGATTTTTTGGCTTTATCAGTAGAGGCATCTAATTTTGCATTTCTATATCCCCTGAGGATGGTGGAATGAGTGGAAGCTTTAAGTTTAGATTTAAAATAAGGGTTGAAGGTTGAGGGTTGAGGGTTGAGGGATTAGTGTTTAAGGTATAGTGTTGATGGTTGAGGGTTGAAGGTTGCATTACGCTGTACTGAAAGGTTATAGTCCCATTAGAGAATGATGTCCTCTTGCATCGACCATGTCGAGTGCCCCCATTGATGTTGGTAAGGGATACATGGAAGGCAAATGGATTATACAGATAGTGGATTATGATGTGGATTCTAGATTGGAGAAAAGTGGATTATGACGTGGATTATGTAGGGAAAATAGTGGATTATGATGTGGATTATTTCAGACTTATGCCAATACATGGACCATAGGGATGGTATGTGGAGGGTATGTAGGATAGTGGATGAATAATGGTAGATTTATTGCAGAATGGAAGGGAACCATAACCAATGGTTGCACACATCCCCATAAAAGTTGAAGCTTGTGATGCGGAGGTGGTGTAGGGTGCAATGGAGATGTTTGCTTAGGAGATGGATAATGAAGGGCTTTAGTAACCCACATAGACTTAGGCATTTTATTACTTTTGTTTTGCTTGTGGTATGGAATGTTTTGACACTTTTGAGCAAAATGGGAATTTGAGATGGGAGTAGATGGTTTGGATTTTTCAGAGGTAGATGCCTCTTTTAACTTGATTTCTTGTTTCTTAGGTACCCATACCATTTTGGTTTTGGACTTTTCTTGTGGAGGTATGGGCTTGGATAACTTTCTGGATTGATTTTTCTTTGACTCTTTGTTTTTATGTCCTGAGGCATGACGACCCTTAGGATGTTTGTCTTTATCAGTAGAGGCATCTAACTTTACATTTCTTTATCCCTTGGGGATGGTTGAATGAGTGGAAGCTTTAAATTTAGCTTTGATATTAGGATTGAGGGTTTAGGGTTGAGGGATTAGGGTTTAGTGTTGAGGGATTAGAGTTTAAGATATAGTGTTTAGGGTTGAGGGTTTAGGGTTTAGTGTTGAGGGATTAGAGTTTAAGGTATAGTGTTTATGGTTGAGGGTTTAGGGATAGAGCTTAGGGTTTAAGGTTTAAGGGTTGAGGCTTCAAGATTTAGGGATAGCATTTACAATTGAGGGATTAGGGTGGAGGGATTAGAGTTTAAGGTATAGTGTTAAGGGTTGAGGATTGAAGGTTGTGTTATGCTGTACTTAAAGGTTATAGTCCCATTAGAGAATGATGTCCTCGCACATGGACCATGTCAAGTGCCCTCATCGATGTTGGTAAGGGATACATGGAAGGCAAATGGCTGAGGCAGATAGTGGATTATGACATGGATTCTAGAGGGGAGAAAAGTAGATTATGATGTGGATTATGTCAGACTTATGCCAAAGCATGGACCATAGGGATGGTATGTGGAGGGTATGTAGGATAGTGGATGAATGAGGGTAGATTTATTGTGGAATGGAAGGGAACCATAACCAATGGTTGCACACATCCCCATAAAAGTTGAATCTTGTGATACGGAGGTGGTGTAGGGTGCAATGGAGATGTTTTCTTAGGAGATGGATGATGATGGTGCTAAATTAGGTGCACTTGGTGCGATTTTTTGTGTCCCAAAGAGATTATATTTAGGGTTGAAAGTTGGTGTAAAAGTTGGAGTTAGAAACGCCGACTTTAGCGTCGACTAATGAATACCAAAAAAAATTTAAATTTGTGCCAGCATTAAAACATACCACACAAAAAAAACACAAATAAGTTAATACATTTAAGCCCACAACACAGTGTACTCTGCCTCTGTTTTATGTTTCTTACTAAGCGACGACTTTATTATGTCAAAAACGGAAGTTACTGAAAAGTTTCTACAATAGATCTATGAATTTGTATTTTATTTATTTTTGGTTCTAGACATCCAGAAGATAACAAATTGCTTTAGCTAGATACTAAATTTGTGGTTTCTAGCTACCTCAACCATTCAATCAAGCTTGTTCATCTGCGTTTTAGCAAGTAAGTTAACTCTTGACCTAGGTTTTTATCGATTTTGATATAATTTTGAGCTTAAAGAAAGTTTTTCTAAGATGTTGTACTCACACTTTAGGGTAAATTTGAGTAGTAATGATGTTAATTATCCTTGCTTGCAGTATAACTTGCATTTACCATTTTTAGAAGGCATGTCGAATAAGGTCTCTTTGTACATCATACCCAAAATGCAAGCTGTTAAGTTTTGTTTTTGGCTACATATTTGTTTTTTGCTATGAATTGTCAAGCACGCTGTTAATTCATACCTGGCTACAATTACCTCCACAGACTAGATGAAAATAATTTGCCCTAGGTCACCTCAAAATGTCAAGCAATAGAGGGAAGGGAGCAAACTCTAGCCACAATCAGGTAATTCAGTGTCAATTTATAGATTTGTAAATGTTTCCATTGTTTCTTTGATTTTTAGTATTTAGTTTTCTATTTCTAAATTTAAAAAAAGAAATTTATTTTATATATATAGGGACATGCGACTGACAAATATAAAGAGGCATTGGCTTCCATATTGGGGGTAGACGCAGTGAACAAATTGGATGGTGTTGACTTGACAATGCTTGCCAAATACATAGAAAAATGATCTAGTAAATCCCCTAAAACATTCCAACCAAATCAACAGTGTCAAAGGGAATCAATTAATTCCCATGGATCGAGAAAAAGATCTAGGAGTAAATCAATAATAGTAACCTCTAAGAATGTGGAACAAGGAGTAGAGGCTTCCAATGTCTGAGCCACTCTTGGGACACAGACTTCTTTGACCACCACGCCATGTTTTGCATCTTGCATTGGTAGCTACGATACCAAGATAGAACACAATGTGGTTTTAGGGGAAGTCTGAATGACAGATGCTAGAAAAACATTTATGAATAGTTTGAAGGAATCATTCCTTGAATGGTTCAAAGACCATCTACATTTGTCATTCTCAAAGATACCCAT